>CM060838.1:45940000-46540000 GCA_030762175.1 Metallyticus violacea | reverse complement strand
TTACCTTCACAAGGTGTGTATATATTGACAGATAGGCGGGACCTTCTAAAGTTTTCGCAGAAAATATTTCCAAAGCTTGTGATATCAACATATAGTTAACTTTTAGTTTGGGCAAGTTCATATTAAAAGTTGAAAGGAAATCATCGACAGCAATATTGAGTAATATTGGAGACAGTAAATTTATTCACTTCACAGTTTTCCGTGCTCACATCAGCATTTAAACGACTCATAAAAAGTATGCAATCTCTTCACTTACAAGAACCACAGCTAATACTGCAAAAAGGTTCCAGAATTGCCTCTCCCACCATTGCTACCACTAATTTTTTTAATTTATGTTTCAGCTTATTGTCTACTTTCTGTCGCTTCTCATCTGCTGGTTAAAATTAAACAACCGTCACAAATAGAAAAGATGATATTACCGACGTTGCAAACTTTTTAAGATCATATTGACATTGTGGAATCAAATACGAATAACAACTCCCTAGATAGCTATTCATTAGGTATGCAGTTTCATATAAGTGACAACTGTGCGCCGGAAATTCTTCCGGAATGAACCAAATTTGTACGACTGGTTTTAACTGTTCCGATATTTACTTCTATAGCTGAGAGGTCACTCTTTAGTCCTAGAAACCTGAAGAACTACTTAAGAAAATCAAAGGGACAAACTACTACCGAAGCATAATCAGCTCTTTGCATGCCTATAATATCACAGGAAGAAATGAGTTGCAGCTGCAGACATTCGCCAGACTTTCTTTAAAAATACGCAATTCTTTAATTTTTCAATACTTGAAAATCTTTTTATACACTTGCTTCCTTTAATATTTTAGATTTTTAAAAAAAAATAGTTATAGGTTTTTTTAAACAAATACAATTTTGTTTCAGTTTATTAATATCATAAACTTGTTACTATATTTTAATTTATCCGATTTTAATGCATGTCATTAATAAAGCTTTAATATTTACTTACATCGAAGTGAACGTTTACAAACGATGTGTTTTTGGTTGTCACTGATGGCTTGTACATTTACAAATCTCACAGAGGTACGTTGCTCTCATCCCCAATATATTACAAATGTAAGCGCCTATATATTGGTTTCGAATTCCTTGAGGCTCGTTTAAAATCATTCACTCGCAATGACCTGCTATAGCTGGCATCTCATGCAAATTAATAGTGCATAAAATTTATTGAGCCTACAAATAAAATAAATCAATTATGTCCTTGCCTTTTTATAGAAGATACTGAAAGAAGAATGGGCCTAATTAGATTTATTACTACAGAAGAACTGAGGAGTGTATTATAGTTTCTTAATAATAAGTAGATTGTCTGTAGTACAAAATGGGCAACACTCCCAGCATCTTCTGCAAGAAGAAGGGGTGCAAAGTTCATATATTTTATTATAGTACCCAACTTTTAAAAAGGCTAAGAATTGTGGTGCCATATGTCGACGAGGATAGGAGAGACGTATTCCTAACAATAAAACATCCATTAAAAAGTCTATATAAACTTGAGCCTAAAAATCCTTCATTTCTAATTTACAACCCTTTATTGCTAACAAACCAGGGAAAATAGTAAAAGTGATCAATTTAAACAAAATACGTACAAAAGTGGCCTCCTACCTCTTGGATGTATCTTCCTGTATTTTCATTCTGTGTCTGGGAGTGTTTCGTATTTACTCAAATTCATTTTGTATATGCTTTTTCAAACATCAACATTAGATTGTGGAATAGCATAAATAAAGAAATTTAAATGTCCTCCCAGATAAAAATTCGTTGTTTAAATCTGTCGTTTGAGCAGCCTATTCAATGAAACCCCCCCTCGAGCAATAAGTGATCATTGAAATAATAACGAACTATCGGACTAAAGTGAACTGGATTGTCATTGTGCAAAACCACATTTGTCCATCGCTAATTAAATGGTGCTACTTATTTCCGAAAAACTGCAGATTTATGCTTCCTGTCACATGCGGTAATAATAAATAGGGAATAAGAAGATGGTTATGAAAGATTCCAGCCCAAATTTCTGTTGATGTTAGTCCTGTTGTACTTCATTTTCATTGTCCCAGTTATTGTTATGTTAGTTGAACTTACTGTCACGTGTAAAGCGAACCTCATCAGTAAACAAGAAGGGCTAAGAAATTCACGAACAAAGTAAACTGCTCTAGAAGCGTTGGAAGAAAAAAATGTTGGTCAAAGTCTACCGCATTAAGTCCTTGTTCCCGCTGAAGGCAATAAAGACATAGAAAGTTACAGAATGTTTCAAATTATTACGTTACAATTCCTTCTCTTCGTGTAATTTTTCATGTACGGGCTGAAGGGTTTTCTTAAGTGAGACTGGTTGTTGTAAGCGTTGATGGATGGGAATGTTCCTACACAGGATAACTGATTTTGAAGCATTTTTCTTCAATAAAATATAATATATCTGAAATGTATATCACTATTAAGGAACGATTTTCTATCAGTACGAGTATAATTAGTTTATCTAGTTCTGAGAATTCGCCAATTTAGTTTACCTCCGATAGGAAAATAAAGAGAAAGACTATTGCCATGTCACAGTACTAAGTCAGTTTGTTTACAAAATGGGCATTGTTAGTACTTCAACCACTCTCCTGGTTGCACATTATCGTACTATCAAAGCCGATACTCTTCAAGGCAAGGCGCACCGACTAGTAAATATGTTATCCATTTAAACTAATTCAGGGTAAAGTCCAAAATAATATTTATCACATGGCAGATGAAGAGCATATCTGCAATTTCATAAACCGAATATTTTTTCTTGTGGTTTCTACACTCAGCATACAACAACATACAAACAAAAGAAAACAAATATTACGGCCTACTTTAAAGAAGAATATGATTACCAAATGAAAGCAATTTGAATTTACCATTCTTCAGGAGTAAATATACTCTGAAACGAAGAATTTCAAAGTCCAACTTTATGTGGACTTTTATGTTTCGTTGTTAGAAACGTATTTCTAAAATAGTTAACCAATCTAGCTACACCTGTACAAACTATCACCTCATATAAGTTGTTAGCTATCTTCGACATTTTTTCCTTTAAATAATGTTAAAAATATTCACTAACCACAATAGTTTTAACTTGTAAGTATCCTTATAAAGTACTCCAAGTAAAATATCTAAAAATTGTTTGATAATGTTCACTTACAAAAATACTTAAACTGAATTTTAGATTGAATTCCATTCAACCTGTCCTAAACAAATGCATATGTATGTAAATCATTTCAGATATAATTTCAGGTTA
This sequence comes from Metallyticus violacea, assembly GCA_030762175.1. Lineage (NCBI taxonomy): Eukaryota > Metazoa > Arthropoda > Insecta > Mantodea > Metallyticidae > Metallyticus > Metallyticus violacea. Next base: position 46,536,741 of record CM060838.1, on the reverse strand, counting down.
TTACGGATTACACTGCTGAATCTTGCACAATAATACAAATATATTTAGCAAAGAAGTAGTATATAAACATACATTGATATAAAATAATTTGAAGGATAAAATTAAGTTAGTCTATTAAATAAAGAGGTTAGTTGATTGCATAACATATTGAGTAAAACGCAGTTCAATATTATATGCAGGTAAAATAAACACTGGTTAGAAAAACAAAGAGTCTCATTATTTAAAATTACAGCTTATAGAAAAAAAAAACAATGCCAGTGGACAATCTATATTAACATTAAGCCCATTTGGCAATTTCGTTACACGAATGTATGGTAGAGTAACTGTTCTATTAAACAACAGATTATGCAATTTGGTTCTAAAGTTTGATATTATTACAAAAAAAAAAAAAAAAAAAAAAACCTAACTACATTCTGTAGCAGATTTCGGTTTCCGGTAAGACAGCGTATTACGGAAAAAATGACCTGTGGCAGGCTATAAACATTAATTGTTCATATTAGACCTGGTAACTAAATTATGATGTAAGGATAAGTTTTGAAAGTGGAAAGCCGAGTAAATTGGAGTAGGTGGTGTGTAGGGATACGTCGCTCGCTTAGTCTTGCCCAGAAAAGGCGTTACGTACATGTTATAATTTTACACCGAAAACTAAACATGCATCGGAAAGAATTGCGTATAAAATGATAATTCTCAAAATGTTATTAAGGTTAAGCAAAATAATTTGAATGTCTACCTTGCATTCAAAACCTCTTGAATGTTCCTGGTGACAGAGATAAGCATGTTTTCAAAGATGTCGTTTCAGTTTCTTCAGAAATACTGAAAAACGATAACTGGATTCTATTCTTTTATTCTAAAACAGACCACATGACTAGATATTGTTCGTCTGAAGACTGTATAAATTTAGTCCTCGTGGAATTCCCCAGCTGCATGAATTAATTACATTAATGTTCATCCCCCTCCCAAAAAAAAAAAAGGTTTACAGCTCCTGCCGACTTCCTCGACATGGTGAAAGTGCAAGTAATTGAACGTTGGAATAAGACTACTCCACCAGGGGTAAAGCGTCCGCAAGGCTGTAAAACTGCTCCTACGCAAAGATTGGCTCGTAGTATTAGATTTTATTAATGAATTTAAATATTTGCTTATTTGAACTAGTGCGTTATGAAGTAGATACCCAATCACCAATAATATGGTCGAAGGCCCAGCCCCCTTGCGCAAGCAAAGTAGTGATTTTCCAAGTCCCTGTCCTGAAGCTTTTTGGTTGCTGTGTAGGCTAGTCTTGATCTCAGACCATTTTGATTACGTCTGCGCCTTTGTAGAACCTGGAGTTCAACAGAAGGACCAAGATGATACTGACATAAATTTAAAATATAGTATTTCGTTATTTTTAATTGTACTATGGCAAATGGAATAATGTAGCACTTTTATTTTTAACAGTAAATGCCATTCATTATAACTTATACTTGTTAAAACTCACTCTTAATCTCTCCCAATTGGATGTTAGTTCACACGGTTGGTAACTTATTAAGGTAAACACTTATAACTGTTTTCCCCTTATGTCCACGTAATTGTTAACTGCAGCGAAACGGTATGGTATTCTTCTCACTTTAAGGGCAGGCATTCCCTAGATCTGTTCATACATAAAGTGTAGTGGTTTATGTACGCGTGGAGCATAAAATAAAAGACAAGAAACTAAAAATATAGTGGGTATTTTATTATTTAATGTAATAGATGCAGTATCAATGCGTTTAATTTATATCAAAGAATCCGGTGAACTTTCTCATAAAAATCCAGCTTGCTCAGCTTTGCTCTGATGTCCTGTTTCTTAGTTTACCCTTCACAAAAAGCCATACCTTATCACTGACCTCCACCATCCTTCTGTTGGAAGAAAAAACACTTTCATTCTGTATTGCACATTTCTGCTGGTGACGTGCACTCATAATTACTCCTAAGGTAGAAAATACGCACATACGAGGTGGTATTCAGAATATTCGGGATTGATGCTTCCATCTGGTCAAAAACTTACTTTGAGACTAATGACCGCCGTCACTCTAGAAGTAGTTCCCTTCCGCACGTATACGCCGGTTCCAGTGATTCTGCCATTTTCCAAGTGCATCTTGGAAGGCATATTCTTTGAGGGTGTTTACCAGAGACAGCGTTTCTTCTCGAATCCTCTCAATTTTGTTTAACCGACGTCCTTTCAACTTTATTTTCAGTTTGGGGAATAGAGCAAAGTCACAGGGTGCCAAATCATGCGAGTACGGTGGATGGGTGACAACCGTCATGTTGTTTTTCGTCAAAAGCTCCTGGTGAACCAGGGATTGTAACAGGGCCATTATCGCAATGCAACAGCCAATTCCCTTGGTCACCAAAGTTTAGGGCGCGTCTCCGCACATTTTCACGGAGCAATCGCAAAGCATCACAGTAGTACGTGGAATTCACTGTATGATTAGGTGGGACATATTCTTTGAGCACAATCCTTTCGATGTCAAAGAAAACGAGGAGTATGCTCTTGACTTTGCTCTTGACTTGTCTCGCTTTTTTCGGTCTTGGCGAGTTCGGGCTCTTCCATTGGGAGGATTTAATGTTTTGTCCCTGGGTCATCAGCGTAAAACCAGCTCTCGTCACCGGTGATGACGCTGGACAAGAAGCTCCGTGCAAACTTCAACACACTGAGCCTTCTGATCAGCAGTCATCATCCTTGGCACAAATTTTGTGGCAACACGATGCATGCCCAATTCATCAGTTAAAATTCGCTGGTATGTCCCATAACCAATTTCCACTTCATGGGCAAGGTCTTCAATGGTTCGAAGTCGATCCTCACGAACGAGGTGTTGAACTATGGTAACAATGTCAGGAGTTGTGCAGCTGATGGGCCTACCAATGTGGGCAACGTCTTCAATAGCTGTACGACCGGCCCTGAACCGAGCATGCCATTCAAACACACGTGTACGGCTCATACTTTGTCCCCCAATACTTGTTGAATCATTACAAGGGTCTCCGTAGCATTTTTCCCACAGAATTTGATGCACACTTTCTGTTCTTCTTTTGAATCCAACGTAAAAATCGCCACGCACTTCACACAGAGTATCATGAAAAGTGTTATAGAATCTCAACACATCTGCCCAATTGCAAGAAAATTAACACTCACTCATCAGATGTGGTAATGTTGCCACCTAGCGGTACAAAACTCTACTGCAACTACTGTCGAGATGGCAGCACCAGTCCCGAATATTATGGACACCTTGTATTACTTGTTTCCATTGATCAATAGTTCAGATTTCCTATTTCCAGCATCACTTCCTCCTTTTTACATTCGCCCGGATACAAGAGGCCCACCATGAATATTTTACTTAATCACTTCCCTCCGTAGAAAATGGGTTCTATATATGTTGAATGAGCTCAGCTGTCACTGTGGTGACTGCCATTAGAGTTAAGAGCCCTCTTTAACAATCTTTTGTCTTTGTCAGTAAGTTTTATGTTCCTGCCACTATTGTATTTAATAGACATTGCTTCTCACAAATTTGTATGCTACGATTATGACTCTCTCAAGAAACACTCTGAATAGTTGAACAATGTACTTTTTTGTAAATTTTTAACGTCTAACATGATGGCAGATGAAACTAACACTATGAAATACACAGACGTACTGATACCCGAAAATGATAGCAGTTGAACAAGGTGTAGAGAACGGAGGAAAACGAAAGAAAATCTCAGTAATAACATTTCAGGAGGTAGATTAGACATTCGTAAGAGGGGCCGTTCATATTATTTTGTGCTGTGCAGTTTCTGTTGGAGATTATAGATTCCATGCAAGAGCATAATAAAAATTTTAAAAATGTTTTTATAAGCATGTTTTTGCCAGTGCAATGTCCCAAAGATCAGGACATTTTAAAAAACTTATCGCAGAACAGAGTATCCAAACTTTGCTAAAGAATTTAACTTCCCATGCCTAATGAAGTAGTTCATTGGAATGCGAGCAAAATGAAATAATGCCTGCATAAATAATCTGGAGTTCGTAACTACCTAATGCTCTCTGGTTACAGTGGCGTTCTTAGAACGGAGAAATTCTCTGCAGAGGAATAAAAAAAAAGTATTTTGTCTCAATCAGGAAAAGCACACTGACTTGTAAGACATTCTATAAATCAATTAATTTCAACAAAATATAAACGCATTTCGATACATATAAGATAGACCTTGTGTTTAGGAGCTGTCTATTTTAACGCATAATATGCTATACAATTAGCACCAAATGGAGTAAAGGTTATAAAGCAATGACTACAATCATGACAAATACTTCCCAATGGGGTAAATTAAGAAAAAATGACAATTTTGACGTACAAATTAAATTAAGGCATAATTAGGGCGTTCGTTGAAAGTCAACGCAACAGATATCTTTAGTTTCTGAAGATAGTATGCATTTTTTCTTCCTAGAATATTCTAAACTGTTATGAAAGAATATGTTGTTCCACAGATTTACACATACAATCATTTCTGAAACTGATTATTATTTATGTATGTATTCAAGTCCAGTAAGTTACTGAAATAACCACATAAATGTGCAACTTTGAATACACAAAATTCAACTTTAGAATACTGAGTTAGCAAAATCTACTTACTAATTTAGCCCGATACCAAGGAACTGATTAATCTTTAAAATACATACCATCTGGTCATGATGGTTGGAAATTTTCTATTAAAATGTCCAAATATTGGTTACCATTCACAAAAGTCATGATATAAAATACATTCCCAAACCATCTGATTTTGAGGGTGTCTCCATACAGTGTGGATGGAATTCTTAGCCCTTTCTTCTTCCCACATAATTTCAACCATTCAGAAAACAGTTTAGTTTCATCAGATAAACATACTTTTTTCATTGATCTTCGGACAATTTGCACTGTTATTTCGCTCACTGTAACTATTTTTTCCCCTATTACTTTAGTTAAGAGAGGCTTCTTTCGTAAATGGCAGAGCACTCCTTGAAGCATTACACTAGAGTGCTCTTTCTACTCGCATTCTAAGGCAGTGGATGAAGCATGTCGACAAGTTCAATCGCTTCTTCAACACGAGTTGGTAAGTTTTTCTTTCGGTTCCAATTGTTTATCAACTTCTGTTTCTTGTTTTAGTTTGGAAAGTCAAAGGAACGCATAGGCTGATTAAAATGCACTCTTTACTCAAAGCAACAGTGAGAGGTGCCAACTGTCGTGTTAACACACTAACTGAAAACTGCGAGGTGGAAGCACGAACTTTTTATGTGCAATAATGTAAACAGGTGTAGCAGCATTCTTTATCAACAATAAAGACCCCAGTTAGCCCCATTTTGAAAAGTGTAAGTAAAATGCACTGAAAACAGAGGAAAATATCAAAATGAGCAATTTCCTAAAGGTAATGCAACATCGATGAATGTTATGTATATTACATGTAAAAAAAAAAATGTGCGTTCTAGGAATTGCTGAGTTGTGGAGTAACGGGTCACGGCAGAGTTTTTCCATAACAATTGTAACGAGTTCACAATTCACGCTAAAGATGTGTCTGATTTAAATCAAATCGTTAGGGACAATCCCACACCAAGAAAAGCAATTAGAGAACTTGGCTGTGAAATTTTACCGCATCCCATCTTATTGCAACATTTCCTCTTTCGCCTATCGTCCTCTCGACTCCAAGACTTGTACGTTTGCACACAGATAAGCATTGGAAACTGCAGTTTGTCGTTTGTGCAAAAAATAGGTATTTTTTTAGATTCATATTTAAAGAAGATTGGGGAATTAAGGGCAATTATTTTTAACAGAAACTTTGTCCATACAAAACATCTACAGGAATTTGCAGTATCCGGTATCTTGTATCTTTAATTTGGTGGGTTTAAAAAAAAAATAAACTTTGTGCTCTTGTATTTAGATAAACACGTTTTAGGGGGGAGTTCAATAGTATTTCAAATAGCATCTCCCTTAAAGTAAAGTAATCCAATAATTCTGAGTTTAGGACAAGTGCGTCGAGAAAATGTACAAGAACATCAGCGCTCTTTCTGATAAGAATAATGCTGATCAATACACCCTCAACTAAAGTTTCACCACGAACCGCAGAAGCTGTAGGGAGGCAACAGTGCTTGTATGAAACTTTATTAAATGAAAAGACAAGTTAGTTATTTTGCATGTACCTAAGTTGGTTATTCTGCTGTCCACGAGACTTGTGTAAGCGGACAGCGACAACAAAGAGTCTAAGTTAAGAAACTTTCTTCCCATCACAGGCTGTTTGTTTGGCCTCGCAGACAACATTGAGAAGACAAAAGGCACTCTTTTTGCAAACATAAATGTTTTATTCGAAGCGTGAGTGCGTTTTCTAAAGCTCTCTCTTTCTAACTAGCCACTTACAGCGGAGCCGGGAACGTTTCATCTTAAAGGGAAGGCAACCTAACGGCTTGAATAGGGTAAGCTAACCAATCACTGACGGCGGCTAACACGTGGCACTTCGGCCAATGTCACTCCGCCACGTGTGTGATACAAGAGTTTAGAGTAATTTATTAACTTAGTTGAGTTTCTTTTCCTCACACTTTTATACAAATCATGCCAAAGCGAACCTCAGTTATTGTATTACAAATGTAAAGCATTAATGCATAATAACTTTATAATATTTTTAGATAATTTGGTAAACCACCAAAAATATCCACATATAATACAATAAAATCTCTCTTATCTGGCAACTATGGGACCAGGCCAGTGCTTGGTCCCATACTTGCATCTGGAAATACATTTAAAGACAGCGTGCACGAATATTTTTCCATGCAGAAAATATGTGCACTTTTAAAAATTAAATTTTGAAATATAAACTTTATTTTAAGATTTAATACTAATTTAATCCGTTTATCTATTATTTGATAATAAACAGAACATACTAAAAATTGCCATAACTGATAACAATGTTAATTTGTGGTCATACGGCGTCTGATCAGGTTGGCGATTGCAATTTGAAGACTATGAAGCGCGCGACGATTTTTTCATTAACACCCTTTTCCATTTTATCCAACAGCTCCAACCTGTTTAAGCGTTAGAACATTTTGCCTGCACTTCACGAAATCCATCTTGCAACAGCGGGTTAATTCACTTTAGCTACTATACACAGGTGCGGCGATGTTCCACTGTCACTTTTTCATGCATGTACTGTGAAGTCATGCCGTGTTGGCTTTACCATGCTCTAACTATGTGAACCCATGCCGCGTCTATATGTAGCATCTATGACGCTATTAGAAGACAAACTTTCACAAAAATGACTTAATTTCTAAAACTATAACATTTGTTTTCCTTATTTAAAAGCGCCGTTGTTTTGATGTTGCCTGTTGTTTGGGTACCGGATACAAGGGATTTACTATACTCAGAAAATCAGAAGAAATGGGTGCTGTGCTATTATTTGAGGCTAACTAAAAATCTGACACGAATAAAGGAATTTGAAATATATACCGGAAATAAATATGTTAAGTTACATGGATACAACTGATTAGAAAGTAACGATGTTGCAGTAGATGAAGTTCAATCAGCCCAGAAAAAGCCTTCACCGTTGACTGATATTAAGACAAATATTAAATTACTCCTTGAAAACCATGATTTCCATGACTTGAGTAATGCATGTCATTAATAATAGCAAACAAAAATCCAAATTCTACTAAATATTATACACGTGAACTCATGAAAGATGGAAGGCATCCGAGTATGCTCTAGGCGGAGGAATATTGTAAGATAAGATCTTATTCAGCTGAATTCAGCCACCAGATTTTCATAAGAAAAAAGAAACGAAATACCATCGCAAGCGGTATGGCACATTGCCAAACTTTCGGAGTGGCGATGAAATGAGAAAAAAATTATCATGATGAGGAAAAATGTAAAAACTGAAAACAAAACTCAATAAAAGCCCACAGATATCGTTGGGAGAATGCAATGCGGGAAGTGTTTTTGCTGTATGTCTGAAAGTAGGGCATTCAGCTCTTTTTGAGAGTTGCTTGCAGACATATCGCTGTATTTTGTTAAGATGGCTACTAGAGTGTCATTACGTCAGCACACAAAATCCCCAGAGCATTCCAACTCCGTAGGTATACTGGTTTCTAATGAAGAATCTAAGATGCTTCCTAATGCAATATGAATATGTCTTAAGAAAATTTTATCAACAGAAGTATTAGGTATAAGATCGTGAGAACCACACTAAAGGGGGGATAGATAGCAATGTGAATATATTACATGACCATGCCTACTAGACAACAGACAAACACATTCCACCAAGCGGTACTCAATTCAAACCCCCGACCCTTGCCGCAACGATCATGGTTACGTTTAACCTCCATGTCCCACTCTTAATTTGCTTCACTTAATTTATCAATACGGCTATTTTCACGGCATTTAAGCTCAATTTTTGCTAAATATTGTGACTTTCGGTTTTGATAATGAAACCTTGCATCACTTTAAAAATTAATATTACTGTAAAAACGTGCCCCTGCAATTCAATCGTTTACAAAGTGCATATTTCACTCCTAATTTCCATATTGTGTTTTCTATTACAAATATGTATGTTCTTTTGTGGTTATTTGATCAAAATATATCCACAGATTTTTACATTAACGTTTACTAAAGATACTGAAACATCCTTAACCCTAGCTTATGAATGCGTGTAACAAAATGTTGTTTATTACGTCTGTTTCGTTAAACAACATTATTCAAATTTCCACCCAATCTCCAATGTATGTCATTGTAAACTTTATTAATTGTAACCTATGACAATTCTTTCCACAAAAATAAGTTTAATAAGCACATTACATTTCAGAAGTACACTTGTGATAATTCAAGAGAAATTAAAAACTTCAAACTTCTAGCAAAAAAAAAAAATAATCATTTTAAGGTTTATGGAGAGTATGATAGCCCTTTCCTTGTAATGTTAAATTTACCAAATTCAGTTCTCATTTTCTCAAGGACTATTAACGATAAATAAAAAAATTACAGCATACAGATGCAAATAATTGCAATTTTCTGACCTATTTTCACTACAATACCATTACTAAATAAAATTATAAATTATTTTAAATGGTTTACTTTTCTATTTTTATTTTTCAACATTTTATTTTTTTATGTTGTCACAGCTTGTCCAAGCACCACTATAATAGATCCACATCATCGCAATAATATCATGATTTAGTAGTAAACCTTTCAAAGTGATAGCTTATATAAATCCTAAAATAAATGGAAACTGAAAAAAATGTAGTTTTTTCAATAATTGCAACCAAAAGTGTTTTTACAGAATAAATAACTTCTTGAGAGAGACACCAGCTAAAACACTCCGGCATTGTACAACAAAAATGTCATGGAAACAAATGCTGCCAATACAACTTTTTCTATCATTCAAGAAAAACAAGAGTCTTCTAGATCAAATAGTTCCTGAGATATGGCATTTTAACGGATCAAGTGCTCCGAAATCTACAAAAAATGGCTTCTGCAGTGACATGTTTACAACTTTATTCAAAATATTTATAATAAGCAATATTAATGAAAAGCATACTAAAATAAACAGAAATTTTCAAATATTAAAATGGTACAAAAACAAAAATTTGATTTCGGCCCTCCATCTTTCCCTTAAAGGAGAAAAAAGAACAGCAAGGCATTTCATGTATGCATTACATTGTATAAAATCATTAATTTTATTTTATTCCCATGTAAGAATATCGATGAAAATCTACCAAAACAAACTCTAAAGGTAATTGCATTCTTAAATATTCCACCATTCGAATTTGCAGGAAATACCATAAAAGCTAGTTTGGGAAATGAAAATTCAACCAGCACAGGGTCTCTTTAGTCAAGTATTATTTGAACATTGGCAGAGAAAGCAACCCCTTTAAAACAAAAGAAACAAAGAAAGGTGTACCATTATAGCACTTACTGTGCTTGCCGGGGAGAGAGGGGAGGAAGCTACAACAACAGCAATAAGTCCCCGAACTTCACGCTTTAACAGCATTAAAACAATTCTCTTCTCAATGGAAAAGCGTTCTATGAAACACAATTTTCTTTTCCGGGAACTATATTACATTAGCATTTCTTTCGGTGCTGGTTATGGCTTCATTGCACTTTGTTTGGGAAAAGAAAATTCAAAGAAGTAATAATTGGGAATATGCGCGTAATTTGGAACAAAATTACTAAAAAACTGTTTCTTTCACTAAACATGTTTAATTTCTTTCTAAGTAACTAAAGAAAATAATTGCAAAACACGTTTAGGAACCTTTTTTGTCTATCCGGTCTGTTAGTATAAAAAGTTGAAAAGTTTAGCGTAAGTGAAATGCGAAATATTTTATGTACTGCATTTTAAGAGCCTTCTTCTCCTTCGGACAGTATATGCGGCATCAATAGTAGTTAATACTGAAATGGCTTCGCTATGGGCGTTGCGGTCGTCGTTGTTTTTGGCCCCACATTGGGTGCCAAATTATGAAGCGGTTTTGTGGGCTCCAATAATTAGAGACTAATTATGAGACTGTTGCTTGTGACCCTACGTTGGCATCAAATTATGAAACTGTTTAGTAGACTTCAGCTATGTGCATTAGGTTGGACACCAATTTTGAAGTGATTTGTTGTCGATGCCAAGTGGCCTCACTTTGTAATGCTAATTTTGGAGCGATTTGGTAGATTGATTATTGGTCGCTTCAGTGTTTGGCCCACGCTTCAATGCCAACAATTTCTCAGGTTGAATTCTATTTTGTTAATTGATATTCAACAGAATCGGGGGAGAAGTTCAATAGTATACATAAGCACGCGATGCGATATAATATATATTGGCACTTTATTTGTTCAAAATCATTCACGTCCTCTGGTATTTTGCGTACGATAGACTTAACTGCGTCGAATATAAACTTAGATGTCGCGTGTGAAACTTACAGAAGAGTGCAGCGGCGCGTGGAACTGAAAGTACAACTTATGAGTACGCGAACTGCGTATATCTTGCCGTGTGCAGATCCCATAACTGAGTACTGAGAACTGCCTGTATCTTGTTGCGTGTAGAGCTTATAACTACGTCTGAGAGCTAAGAACTGCTAAATGAGTTGCCTCTCAACACGTCTGGAACTTAAAACTGTTTGTGTCTCCCCGCTTGTAAAATTTCAAACTGAGTGATTCGTATTGCGAACTGAGGAATTGCTTGTCTCTAGCCACGTGTAGATCTTATAACTGCGTACCTCAGCAACGTCAAACATACAACTGCTTCTGCCGCATGTGAAACTTAAACTGCTTGTCCCCGCAGAAAGGACTGTTCCTTATATATCAAATTCAAGTCAAATAATATTTGACTTAACGATTGTCACGGGATCACAAAGGCACGCGCGCAATCTTCGCGCCTATCTTTAAAAGTTCAAACATACATTTTCCATTGGCTGTCTTAAGTTCACCTGCCACGCGTGCTATTCGCTATATTTTTAAAATTTAAAACATTTTGTTGACATTGGCTCGTTTAAAGCCTACCAGTACAACGGCCTGTTGGGGCCAAAGCCCTAAACTGTTTAAAGTCCTTCAGTGAATTAACCTTACAATGGCAGTCCTTTTAAAAAAGGGCTTCACACGCAACGCTCCGGTGTCTATTGTATCGTTTATGACCCTTTTGCCTTTCCAAGTTACCTCAACGGGGGAAAAAAAAACAGAGACTTTCACTTTTGTACAATTCTTACGTTGAAGTTAAAGCTTATGGCCCACATAGATACATAATATTTTATTACTAATTACAATGCCAAAATATGATGCATGGGTTTAAATAAATATACATAACTATACTTCAGTAGAGGTGGATCAGAGAAACTGTTGCAATATGTACAGAAAAGGTTTATCAAGTTGCACATTTTGTTCAAAAAATGAAAAGTTCGTACAAAAGCGTTACAACTTAAATAAATCTAGTGAACTTAATAACACTTAAGGTTTCGCTTAAGGTTTTTGGGTGTAAATTTGCTTTGTAAATAAAAAACTCTTGATAAAATCAAATTTACTCGAACAATATAGTAGGCTGCTATAATTAAATTCATTGTGATTTTCATCAGAATGAGAAGTTTTTGGTGAATCAGTTTAAATAATAATTACATACAACTCCACATTTATAATATAAAACCATACTTTTGTGGAATAGGGACCATGATGAAATCAATTAATGTTCAATAAAAATGTGCAGGTAGAAGATTGCAAGTACAATTGTTTGTAAAATTTAGTTTTTTCATATCCATTAGTTATAGTTTGTATTATTAAAATTGGTTATTTTATATAAAATTAAATTCAAAATTTAAAAGTTAATTTTCTTTTTCTAAAGAAAGATGTTATGATAGATGTTTACTTGTTTTCTCATCTAGTGCTAGTAATTGTAATAGTAATAGCAGTAGTGGCAGCAACAAGAGTATTAATAGTAGTAGCAGTAGTAGCAGCAGTAGTAGTAGCAGTACTAGTAGTAGTAGCAGTAGTAGCAGTAGCAGCAGTAGAATTAGTACTAGTTAGTAGTAGTAGCAGTAGTGGTAGCAGTAGCAGCAGCAGTAGTAGCAGTAGCAGCAGTAGAATTAGTACTAGTTAGTAGTAGTAGCAGTAGTAGTAGCAGTAGCAGCAGCAGTAGTAGCAGTAGCAGCAGTAGAATTAGTACTAGTTAGTAGTAGTAGCAGTAGTAGTAGCAGTAGCAGCAGCAGTAGTAGCAGTAGCAGCAGTAGAATTAGTACTAGTTAGTAGTAGTAGTAGCAGCAGTAGTAGCAGTAGCAGCAGCAGTAGTAGCAGTAGAGCAGCAGTAGTAGTAGTAGTAGTAGTAGTAGTAGTAGTAACAGTAGTAGTAGCAGTAATAGTAGTAGTAGTAGCAGTAATAGTAGTAGTAGTAGTAGTAGTAGTGGTAGCAGTAGTAATAGTAATAGTAGTAGTAGCAGCAGTAGAAGTAGTAGTAGCAGTAGTAGTAATAGTAGTAGTAGTAGTAGTAGTAGTAGTAGTAGTAGAAGTAGTAGCAGTAGTAGTAGCAGTAGCAGTAGTAGTAGTAGTAGTAGTAGTAGTAGTAGTAGTAGTAGTAGCAGTAGTAGCAGCAGCAGTAGTAGTAGTATTATGAGTAGTAGTTGTAGCAGCAGCAGCAGCAGCAGCAGCAGTAGTAGTAGAGTAGTAGTAGTAGTAGTAGTAGTAGTAGTAGTAGTAGTAGTAGTAGTAGTAGCAGCAGCAATAGTAGTAGTAGCAGCAGCAGCATTACTAGTAGTAGTAACAGTAGTAGTAGTAGTAGTAGTAGTAGTAGTAGTAGTAGTAGTAGTAGTAGTAGTAGTAGTAGTAGTAGTAGTAGTAGTAGTAGTAGTAGCAGTAGTAGTAGCAGCAGCAGCAACAGTAGTTGTTGTAGTAGTACTAATGAACTTTTATTGTAGCTGTTTTAAAGTACACATATACAACTGTCGCATGGGCCTTACTGGCATATATGCTAATACCGTCCTTATAACAATCAAAATATACATACATACATACATACATACATACATACATACATACATACATACATACATACATACACACGATAAACTTACATTACACATTTTCTATGAATATTTTATATACAAATATGAATAGAATACCTACTCCGGAGGCTTCCCCAACTCTCCTCTCTATAGCCATTAATCTTCTTTGTCGGATCTTCGCTAGAAATGTTGCCGATTTATATGTGTATCTCTCATTTACACTTCTCGATAGATATTCAAACTTCTGTTGGAATTCAGAAGTTGTGGTGGTTAAATGCTATTTTCTTGAAATCTCTTGTTTCCTGCATTCTGCTAGAATATGCCTTCAGGTAATTTAGCCTCTGTTTGTTTTTATGAGAAGTTTGAAATTCGAATAACGTTCCGAATTAATTTTTATTTGTAACATTTTATACTGAGAAGTGAGAAGCTGTTTTTTAACTTTGAGTTTAAAAACACACTAAAATACTGAAAAGTTCATATCTACGTTTTATGTTTATTCGTTGCCATAATTAAGGTGAGAATAGATAGATATTTGTCCAAAGAACTACATCCTAACTTGTTTTGTACATACAAGTGCATCTGCCTTTAACTGGCTGTTCCAGTTCGCAAACTTAGCATAATTATTTTTCACAAAAACAAATATTTTGTTTTGGGGTACTGAAAAATTTAATAATAAATAAATATTAATAATTATAATAAAAAGATATGAAGAGTCAGCAATGAGCAAATTGTTCATTTTGTCCTTAGGTACAATCCCCCCCCCTAACCGGTTTTATGATAGTATTTAGGTTTCCCAATCTTTGTTCAAGCTTTTCAGAATTTTTTCTCTGTGTCATTCTCATTCTTTTCAATTTTCCAATTCCCATTTTTCAGTCCTTTCCTTTCCATTTTCCTTTGGGAGTCCAGTCACACACACACATTCTTTAGTAGCCGCTCTGTTCCAACTTTGTCACATACCCATACAGTTTTAATTAACTTTACGGACTTTGAGCTTGGAGGCATTTTCTTTCTAGAAATCCTTGCTCGGCATCAGTAAAAATCCATTTCTGTATTATATAATGCTTCCTTCTTGCTTTTAGTTCGAATTCATAAGAAATTAATATTTTTTTGCAGTAGTCTATAATAATTAGTGAAACTGCAATTCTTTGTCACCGCTCTTTCTTTGTTCGTTCTTTCATATATTTGACTCTTGAATGGCCGTCATTCATATATATGTTTATTCACTGATATAGATTTTCTTCGTATATGTTTCGATTTTAAATCCATTTGTATCTACTAATTTATATATCTTGGCCTTTAAATGCTTAACTCTTTCTTGTGCCCATTATTATTATTATTATTATTATTTTTTTTTTTTTTTTTTTTACTTTAACAACATAAAATGCTGCAGCAAATGAAATTACTTTTGCTGAAGATCACATAAATGTAATGCCAATGTAATTTTCGGATAGGGGTAATAAAAATTCACAACAAATATGTTCTAGAATGACATTTTTTATTAAAACACCTTATATTTTATAATAGTTTAATTCTTGTCTACATACGTGATTCATATAAATCGCATGTGCGATTTCAAGTGTGATTTCCTCTTAGTATTTTATCCTTTTCTGCTTTTATAATTAGTGTTAATTTGTTACATTGTTAATAGTGTTACTGTTTATATATAACATATGAAACAAAGTTCAACATAAACTGCAATCATGATTTTGCTTGATGTGTTTACATAAATATAGTGTTATTTCCCATATTCTTTTGAATTTTACATATATAATTTATTTTAAAACTTATTCATCTTAAAATAATTATAGGTAGAGCTTTCATCAGGATAGAATGGTATTCGTTGTTCGAAAATGTTGGTGCTAATGTAAAATAAAAACATGATATCTGTTTGACTTTGAGAGGACACTATAGCAGTCTCACTTCTTTCAGTTCTCTTTCAGTTACAGAAAAATCTGAGAGCTTCCGATTCCTGGATCGTAAACAGTTTTGGCAGTTAGGAGCCAAATGATGTGGTCCCTACGCTATATGAACAAATGCTCCAGTGTGCAGTTCAGCTGCTATAAAAGCTCCAGGCTTACTCCAATATCCCCCTTCGTACATGACCAAACTACATACGGCTTATACGCAATTTCTCGCTCGGTCTGTACTGGTCTTGCGAGCAAGCTGTAACTATTTTGTGGTTCAAATTTTACTCTTCTTCCACGGTCCCCGTCTATTTGCATAAGTAAATATATGACATAGATATATACAAAATTATAACATTTGCATTTGTTTTTATTTTTTGTTTATATTTATTTTATTTTCCCCACCTTTAAAAATATTCCCAGAAAGCAACATTTTACTTTTAATGTTAAGTTTCAGAAGAATTAGTTCCTTTGTATTTAAAAGCAGCTAACCTTTCACAAATCTACCTAAAGTAAATATCTGTGATCAGGCAACCCGCAAAACGTTCATGTGTGTTGCCATTTATGTAGTGAACATTGTGATATATATTTAATTCCTAAATGTGGCAAGCAAATAAAAATAAAGAAATTATTTGCATTTCAGAAATTCTTTCTTAATTCTTTCAAAAAATTAATAGAATAATTAGGTTATGTAAGGCTTTTGGGCTATATTTTGTTTTTATGAATCAGGCTTACG
Source organism: Metallyticus violacea (assembly GCA_030762175.1). NCBI lineage: Eukaryota > Metazoa > Arthropoda > Insecta > Mantodea > Metallyticidae > Metallyticus > Metallyticus violacea. Next base: position 46,520,648 of record CM060838.1, on the reverse strand, counting down.
AATTTACTGAGCCACCATATTTTCAGTCAAGGAATAAAAAATTTTGTTTGGCAATTTACATTATAAATGAAAATTCAGTTTTAGAATTAGAAAATGAGCAAATTGTGATACAATATTTTTCTTTCCATTTTAAAGAGGTGCACAACTCTGCATCACAAAGCAATAAGCATACTTTTAAAAGCATTATCGGACTAAACCTGTGCGAGAAAAACTAACATTTAATAATGTGTTTAGTTTCAATCGTTACACATATTATGCTGTAGTAAAAGTAGTGCGCAATGTTCATTTAGGTATAAGGCATGCTGCCCAAATAACGCCACCTAACACTTAAATTGCTATAGGCCTGGAAATATAAGTATGCATAAACAAGAAAAGCATTACATAAATACATTAATCTTTTCTTTAGACAATAGCTTAATGACATTGATGATATTTTAATTCCGATATCAAATTATATTTTATAAATTGAATACCAACACGAATACAGAGGTTTTTTTTTTTTTTTTTTTTTTTTGTCCCCCTACCCATACAACTCAATTAGGAAAAGGTTGCATACTGGTGTTATTAGGAACGGTTAAACCAATTAGTCATCTCTTTTCTAATACAAATAATTAATAAATTGTTTTTCATAACTAATAGTACGCAAACAGCAGTTAAATTTGAACTCTATCTTTAAGATAAAACTTTATTCAATATTAAGCTTTTTCTAGGTTTGAAGATGAAATATCAGAAGAAAGAGGCAAATATATTTTGAATTTAGTATTTTTTTTAAAAAAATATTGCTCTTTTCGGCATTGTGTTCATATAGGCCAGGGGGCAAGGAGTGTTATTACTACACAATTAGGTGTTATTCCATATGAGTCATGGAATAATCTAAAGTACATATATGGCGTTACAGCACCCCCAAATAGTATTTAACATTATCCAAGTGTTTCTCTAATATGTTCCAAGTTTAAAATACAGCAGCTAACTTCTTTCGAGAGATAAATCTCTCGTATAAACAAAATGTATACTTTTATATAATTATTCTTTGCTGAATCCATAAAATAAAATCATTTTCCTTACCTAGTTATAGAAATAGCCTTTCGATAACTACGCACAATAGCAAATGTCCATAAATGATGCCACACTTCCATTAACTCATTTGATCACCAGATGGCACGTGGATACATACTCCTGTGGTGCATTATCGGTCTCTGGTATCGTGTTCAATAGTTTGTTTATTAGCACTAAAGGTATACACGGCGTTGTTTGTCGTACATCGGTACACATATATGCTTATCATATCATATGTTACACTGTTTGACTGCCAGCGGCATTTTTCTTTACATGATGGTGGAATGAAAAACCTCCCTTTCTGTTATTCTAGAAATATAATGATGACTTTTTCTTTTCTTAGATTTCGTGACTTTTTCACTGGATTATTAATTTTATTGATTCCTGCAACGGTTTGCATTGAAACTCACGCAACACATCGACAACTTCCCAAATCGAACAGGAAAGAGTGTAAAGCATATGAGTTCAGGTTATAAGTGGCAAAGCAAAACAATTGATACGCGTATTTAGCTGTTCATTATGAATTCATTGAGCGTTTAAATGACCCATCCAGTTTATCCTAAGAAAAATTCAAGACTAATTTTATTCTCATATTTCGCTAACATGTAGAATAACATTAAAGACAAATAAAGACTTGCTCTCGGCCCCTTTGTGTCTTAATTGCAGGCTTAAATTATATTATCTGCCATTATGTCAAAGCAGAGATAATTGTCCCTCCTCATGTAACTTAATATAACAGTTTTATTTTACCATTAAAGTTGGTCTAACTCGTATTAAAGTATAACAGAGTCATTCGTCAAAAGTATACTGCATAGTGCAGAAACAGCGATCCGCTCACGGGAGAACGCTTTTTCGTGGGCCATCCTATAGAAAGGTGCTAAATATACAAGCTGTGCTACCTTCAGATATTTTAATGATGATTTCTAATAAAAGACTTGGTCGTATCACATGATCAAATCTATAATGAAACCTGAAGAAGGTACAGTGTGTGGCATATTTTTTATAGAAAATGAACAACAAGGAGTTGTAACAAGTCATTGTGGGTTTTCTTTCCTTTAGATTGAAGTTTAGATAGCAACACGTGCAAGTGTGAGCGAACTCCAACAATGTGTGGTGTCAGCACAGCCGTGTATGTGTACGCGGGTATTGCTGCGCCAGACGCTAGGATGGATTTCAAGCGAGAGCATTTCCGCACATTGGTTTATGCTTTAAAGTCGGTTTAGGTAAGAGAGAATGCCTTGAAATTTGCAGGTGCATTTGGGGATCTTTGCCTTCGTAATCCACTATTTATCGATAGTTCGCAGATTTTAGGAGATTGAACTTCCTCAAAGTTTGATATCGCGTAGGACAGCCCGCTACAACCACAACGAATGAATATGTTATCGCTATATATTATCAGATTCAAGAAACTCGGATCTCCACCACTATAGAAAGAAGCTCGTGTGCATTGGCGCCAGAAAATATTGAAAGATTTTGATGGAGGCAGATCAAAAAACATATTTAGCATCAAAAAACAAAATGAAAGCTGAACATGCCAGTATTGTTCAGAAACTAAGTCACAGCCATTTGTCTGAGCCTCCCCAGGAGAGGAACCCCCATTAAAACGAGGAGAGAGGGAAGTGTTGGCAAGAAATCTTCTCAGGTAGTGGCCACATTGTGAAAATTCCACTTGAAGGACAAAAAATTGTCACTGCCAGCTGGTACACTAGAAATACGTGCCCCAAATATTCAATGTATAGAGAACGAGGCATCCTAAGATGGACCTGCATGGACTTCTGTTGCACCATGACGTCTCTGTCTATGTTACACTAATAACAATTCAATTTCTGCAGGAGTTAGGAGTCAAACGTTTGCTCCATCCTACATTCATGACCTGGCCCGATGCGACCTTTTTATATTTCCCAAAATAAAAGGAAAAAATTCTTCGTCAACGATGCTAATCACCCGAAGCAGCAATAGTTGCACGCAAAGAATATACATACACTCTTCCAGAGTAGCATGGTATTCAGTGTTTACAAAATGATTTGAACGGATGAAATGTTGTATAGAATGTAATGGAATACTTTGAAATATGGAATAATAAAACGCATTTTTAAAACTTGATTACTTTGATTCTCAAAACTTTAAGAGTGGTCCTCAGAGATAGACGTTTTAGACATAAAATACGTTTACAGAACATTTAAGCTATCAGAAAATCACTGACATCATAATACTAACTTCGGAAATGTTCTAAAACAGTACAGTTTACAAACTTTGTTTTTGATGACCAATTTTCAGCTCTTATACTTTTGAGTTTTTCGAAATCAATTTTATATTAAATGAAAGTTTATTCTTGAAAATTAGATCTGCCAATAAGAGTAATAGTTTTCTTCTAACAGTCAGACTTTTAAAGGTTAAAGGTTTAGTTTCTTAACCCTCAGAAGACAACTTTCATTTTTATGAGGTGAACTGAAAACAATGCTTGAGATTGAATTTAAATGTTCTCTTGATTAAATGGTGTCACTGTCAGAGAACATTTAACATTTACTTCCTAGTCGCTGATCGGAATGAATTCTTTGTTTCGATTATTATTTTCGCTTCGAGCCATGCATTTAAAAATTATAACATTAACGAATTTCCTTAAGAATGTCTAAAGGAGACATGTTTCCCTCAAACAATCCACTTTAAATAACTGCTTACTGTGCTTATTGCTGCATCAGTTTCACTTGTCTATATTGAATTTATCGCTTACCTTTAAAATAAGTTCATCATCACTTTGAGTATATTTTTGTCATCCCTATATCAGTTTGATATGTGTGACCAAAGTCTTTAAGGCATCAATTCGTAAACGGGAGGCCTGCGGTTTTATTTCCATCAGGACCTCCTCCAGGATTTTTTTCCAGGACTTCCTCAGCTCTCATCATTAGCAAATGCTGGGAAGTGTTAAACTTAGAACTGTAATGTTTCCATCCCGACAAAGGTCTTTGCCCAATTTATCATTTGATTTCATGCCCATTGATGTCCGCCTCCTGTTATAATATAATAATAATAATAATAATAATAATAATAATAATAATAATAATAATAATAATAAAAACTGGCGCATATGCGCCATAAACAGGATATCAACTAAGAAGAACATCACACTCGCTTCCCGTAGTTATTTACAAGTCTACAATACAGCATTGTAAATGTTAAGTCTCGTTGTTCTTTTGAATATAAGGATTTTAGCTGACAACATGCATTTAAATTAAAATACCGAGGTTTCCCAGCGTAATGTGCTTCGTAAGAGGAAGTTATGACTAAAATAGACAAATGTTGGATATTGGCTCAAGACTGGAAAACCGAAAGCATTTTTAAGTTCACTAGGTTGAGAAAGTACATCAAACGATACAGGTTTAATCGGCATGGGATTCAACAAGTGTCTTAATGGATGGCTATCGATGTCTGTCGCATATTGGCAACGCTCCATTGCTACCGAGTATTACTCAGCGCTGTACCACTCATAGTAGAGGGAAGAGAACAGTGCTGATCAGCGTCTGTCAGTTTCCTGGGACCCCCCACTGGCAATCTGTCACTGATCCCGCACCCGACATTGACATAGCTACACGCGTGCAGGTGCTTAGCCCTTAGCGTTTTGACCGTGTTATCGATCGAGAGGGTGGTAATGCAGGCGGTTGTTGTTATCGGCTTGTTATGAAGTTATAGCTCTAATATTGCGGAAAATTGCATGGTGCCCGCGCATGCGCCAATGCGATAATTACTCATTCAGTGACTCAAATTGAGCTTTTCTTCCTCGTTTTTCTATTTTGTCAGCATGCGTTTCTGTCCTGCAGGGAAAACAAAGCTGACCCATGAAACGTATGTATAAGAAGTAATGTACTTTTAATGTGGCAGGTTTACAAGTGCACAAATATAACTGTCGCATGAGTCATACAGCTGTACATGCTAATACCGTCCTTTTTACAATCAGAAAATATACAAAACTCCAAAAACATTACTTTCATATTAACATTAACATTAATTAATTTGTATATATAAACATGCGTAGAATCCTCAAACCCTCCCCCCCCCCCCGCCTAATTTCTCTCTCTCCTCTAAAGCCATTAACCTTTTGCCGGGATTCGCTAGAAATACTCCCCATTTGTGTTTGTATCTCTCATGTACCAACTCTTCCAGGCAGATGTTTTAACTTCTGTTGGAATTCAGAAAGTGTGATGGTAAATGCTCATTTCTTAAAATATGTGTTTCTCTGCATTCTGCCAGAATATGCCTCCAGGTATCTATCCCTTTCTCCGCACAGTGGACAAATTCTTTCCCCGAAAGCATTAATTATTTTGTTTCTTTTCCAAGCCCCTAATTTGAGCCAGGGGAGATCTTCTTTCTTCTCCCCCACACCTGATCTATTTCAGCCTGGATGTTAAGCGATACCTTTTCTACACATTGAGTCTCAGTATTTTGCTTATCTATGTCCCGCAAACGTCTGATAACTATCTTCTAGCTTTTGCGCGTACTGTCCTGTTCCCTTAACACAAAATATATCCCAGTTCAATTTTACCTAAGCTTTCCTTGATTTTGATGCCCAACCCATGTTCCACCCTTCCCTAATTTGCTCCCTCCCTCAACCAAACTGCTCAAAAAGTGCCCCCCGTATTATTCTTAAGCAGTACTTAATTGTTCTTGTTTTTAAATTTTACTTTCGTTAGAGATATCCAACTCTTTAAGAACCCAACAATTGTTGTAACCTTAGTTACTTGTTGCATCCGTTTTAGAAACTGCATGTAAAATTACCTTAAATACCGGTAAATTTTAGTTGCATTTCTCATCAACGTAAGAAATAGCACGTAAAATATTATTTCCATCACCTAGAATGTTTAATTAATGTTGCTGCTTCTACTAGTGCAAAGTCTCCCTTATCCAAAACGGATTTCCTATTCACACTGAAGCAAAAATCATGTCATGTAGCTACATGTCATCGCTCCATGCGGTTTGCTCAAATCTTCATAACGGTGCAACTTTTCTAACAGCGTTAATTAAAATAGTTCTGCAAATGTTCTCATTTCCCACAAGCCGGTTGCCCGCGATCTTAGAGCTCATTAAGTTAACGAAACCTCAAGCAAGCAGAACGTGCACTCTAGGCAATTGTGCCTCTCAAGAAGTAACGGAATGGTCCTTAGGGTGCCACAGCTGAAAAAACGCTGCACTCCACATTAAGGAATTCAAAAGCATCATTTAATGACATCTGAATGCAGGAGTAACTTTCGTTACGGGGTTCTATGTTGTGTCAGTAAATAAAAGTATATAAAATCTTTTGTCATGAAATAATGATTTGTCGTAAATTAAATATATATGACATATATATAGAGAATAATTTTGTCTTAATTTATCATAATCGCCATCCACTTCAAAGCATTGCAGCTCGAAAGACATTTGTAAGTACGTGGTTTGAAACCACTGCACATTTTATCGAATACAATTTTTCAAGTCGTGCAAAACGTTTACTTTAGTTTTGTACGCTTGTAACTTTATAACCCCCCCCCCAAAAAAAACTAAGGACATTAAATCCGGTAAACATGAGGTCGTATTCATGGCGAACTTTTGCCTGTTCACCTGTCGGTTAAGCTATTTTCTCACATCCAACGCTAAATAAAAAATGGGTCCTTCTTTTTAAAAGAAAATTGTGTCCATAATGTCACCCGAAATTTTCGAGTAAACCTCTGTGATACTTCTGTACATCAGGACCTCGGAGATACCGCCACGGGTGAGCCGAGGTCGTTACACTCGTGAACAGGAGGTCTGGGATTCGAATACCACCAGAACTGTCCTCCCTGACTGAGGTTTTTTCCAGGTTTTCCTCAGTCCTCATAAATGACAAATGTCGGGGAGGTACCCTAAACTTAGGCCTGGAGCTTCCTTCCTTAAAAAAAATAAATAATCCTTTCCCAATATATCATTTCATCTCATGTATCATCAGTGTCCATTGCCTGTGGTGCCTCTGTAGCAAAAACGGGCGTTAAACACCATTCATTACAGGATCTCGGAGGAGAAAGGGTGAAAAATGGGTATGGATTATCATCATCACTTCAAGCACTTTAGTAGAGTTACAGTTTTAGGTAAAAAAAATCGCCATAATATCCTCTAAATGTCTTTAAAGGAATAACTTGAGAGTAGCAATGTGCTTAGTATTCAGTTAGTCGGGAATGTAGAACACATTGCTGTTCTAAATGGTTTCCAACATGTTCACTTATATTGGCACTCATAATTTCAATCTCTCATTACTTCTACAATCTATATCCGCTCTTAGCATCCTTTGTTTTTACAGCTTCAAATGCGATTTCCCAAAGCCATAATTTTTACATTCGCCCTTTCTCCTACCAGCCCCCGATACGTCAGACTGCGAATTCAAGAATTGACGATAGGCACTCGTGCTTCTATAAACACCATTTTGTAAACAACAACGTTTTCAGAACTTTATGACACTAAAACTTCTAAATGAATGACGGCCATGTTGAAATAAGATAAAAAGTACACATATCGTACACACATGTGCATACAATTTCTAGATACCATAAATTTCTTTACGACAAACTATTATTTCATGAAAATGGGTCCAAACTTTATGTCCACCCTGTATTGTCTTTGATGAGAAGTTAGGCGTTGAACCACATCTGTAAAAAAAGGAATAAAATTCTCCCAAAATATTGAGAAACAATGAAAAGTAATGATTAGGGTGCTAGCCCCCTTAGTAATGATGTCTCTAAGAAGTTTAGAAGTATATACTGAAGTAATTGGAAGTTTTCCCTTAGCGGAACTCATTCTTTTGGGCTGACTTGGTTTAGCCATTGCCTGAAAATACACAAAACCAGCTGCAGCCTACTCCATCATAAGCTGAGAAAAATTCAAATAATCAAGGGTAAGCATGCTGATGGGAGCGGAACTATCAGAGTCGTAACTTTTATACCAAATAACGTATTAAATTATTTTTTCAAAGCTGAGGAACTAATTATGTCATTTCATCAATAGTAAACTAAGTGTCTAAGGAAATACAACACATCTTGGGGTTTAATATGTTGGAAAACATTTAATTTTTGTATTTAATGCGACACATACACCTTCAGGGGTCAAAAATACCTGTTTTCGTGTGAATTTAAAACGAAATCTAAGCTTGATTATTGTGAAACGAAATTTTAAACTGGTTCAGCTATTCATTAAATTATTGAAGCATGAGATCATAACCGGGTCTTAAAATCAACCCCAACCAAGCTCTTTACCTATCTGAGGGAAAGTTAATGTATCGGTTTAAATTTCGCGCTCTCGCTGAATTTGTTTCATTCTAGTAATGTGGCGAACCTGTTAATTGTGTGATACACTGTTACAAACGGAAAGTAACAATTCATCCGTTTAATGTTTTTATTTCAAAATGAAGAAACTTGGTGGCAAGATAATATCTTTCTTTACAAAGCTATTTTATGTCACAACTTACGTGTTTTAAGATGATTTCACGAAATATTGCATCGACCTTCCTCTTAATGAGGTCAAAAATCTGAACCTCAGGCTTTATCTTACGTTAAGAGAAGACATTTTTAAATTTACATTTTAAATTTTTATGAAAAATAGCGTGTTTAAAATGCAAAATTCCGAAAATAATTACCTTATATCTTCACTGCACAAAATTTTGCTATTAAGATTCATCTTGTATATTTAGAAATTGCCTTTAATAAAAATATTCTGAAATGTTCAAAATCTTGTGAGGGTGTTGTAAATGCGTTTTATATGGAAATCTTTAAATGATTATTTCAGAACTAATAATTTCAAAATCTCATAGCATAGGGAGATAATTTTTATTTTACATTAAAGAGAATATTTTAAATGTTAAGAATTATTTTTGTTTTAATATGTTTATAGAAACTGAGAAATAAAATGTTAAAAAATATAAGAATGTTAAGTATCAAAGTGGGAAAAAAGTTTCATTTATGGAAAAGCATAAAGCACCTATTAATGTAACATTAATAACACTTTGGCACTAAAATATGGAAAATTCTCGGAGATTATATAATTCTAAGAGTAGAAGCCCCCTGCCTTTTCCGCCCTCCTACAGAAGAAAAGTTTTCCTAGGCATTTGAAATGCTTTAACATCGGTTCTAATAAATTGCCTATAATGAATAAGAGCATCATAGTCTTAAGCACTGACATTCAATCTCAGGAGTGTGTTCTCCAGCAGCAGTGAACGGTGAACAGCAGCTTTCAAAAGATTGGTTTGCGCACCTGTCAGTTAGCGAACGCTACGAGATACACAGAATGCCAAAGTAAATTCAATTTGTGACGTCTAGACCAGCAGAACCGACCTTGGCACGCTTCCAGCAATGTTCCTTAATGGCGGGAACGACATAACCCAGAACACTTAAACTTCCGGTATAGCGAAATTCTCATGACTGTCGACACAACTTTATTTCTGTCATTTGCTATCTCATCATTAAGATAAGCGTGTCGAGGACTGAGAATACTTCCATTCGAACGCACTTAAATGTTACAGCCCGGCATCTACACACATTACACGTGTTGGCAAACTGCCTAGCGCAACTAGGGAAGCCCCTGGCAACACTGTTTGGACACTGGCCAAAGCGCCCTATCGCAACATGTACTCAAGTCAATCACAACTGCCTTCTCTATATTTAGGTGCCTCCTTCGCTACATTTCGGTGTCTGTTAGTGATAACGTTGTCCGCATACTTTCGAGGAATCTTAGTGACATCCTCGATGCTTTGTACAGGACCACCATTGCTCGTGATTATATTGTTAACATGCTGTCCGACAAATCCAGGGGAAATGCTTGTAATATTACCAACACAATCTATTTTAATACATTCTGCTACAGTGTTGTCAAAAACCGAGGAGTTCTGTCATGATGAATTCCCAAGACCTTTCTTACCGGGCGGAGTAGCTCAGGCGGTATTAAGCTTGGAATTTGCATTCAGAATGTACTGGGTTCAATTCACTCCAGTCGACGAACCGGCCCTTAACGTTATTGGTTGCGAATGCTGGGATGGATCTTTCCCTTCCACGAATTTTCCGCTCTCCCATTTCGTATCATTTACCCCATTGGTTCTATTGTAGGTTCGAAAGTACCGGGCTGGTGCTGTGTGCGGTGTGAATACTTGTCCTGTGGAAAGATTTCTGACTCGGCATCTGGCGTGGAAGAGGCTCTTCTGAAGGACTCGAACTCCTGGAGGGAGAGGGGCTCAGCTGGCGTCGAGATGTTCTATCTGGAAACAAAGTTAGGGATCCGGTCCATGCCTCACCGCCCATGTATCCCGGTGGCGCTGCGTCTCCCTTGCATTCCCTTCCTCCTGGAGGTATCCTCACTTGGGATATAGGCCAGTCCTTGAACATGATTGAAGCATCTCTACCATTCCAACCAAATCCAGTCAGTACTGGCAACTTGCTTAGCAAAACAAACAGTATTTATTGTCCAGGCACTGGACCTGAATGTACCTCTTCGAGTGCAATCAACATTCTTTTATGTGTTCAAGGTTGACAAACTTAGAGAAACTGTGCGCATGCATAGCTACAGTACAGGCAAAATGTCCAACAAATCACGCTAGTCCTATCGACAATGTCCACAGTTGGACACTGGGCATAGCGCTCTGGCCTGCGAGCATTCAACTCCATATTTCGACACGTTTATCATTATAGTGTTGGCAACCTTAACGAACCAGAGGAGTTCTAGTAACACCGTGAAGGTCTAGGAAACATTATAGGAGAGTATCGCAATGTACCTTGGATAGAGTGCTGGCAACATGCCGAACAAAGCCAGGAGTCCTTAGAACACTTCATACCTTGGACAAGGGCCAGGGCTCCCTATTTCACTCATTCAGAAAGACTTAAGATATAGTCTTGAACTTTAACTGAACTTGTTGCTGCCGCGCTGTTGTTTGTGGTTTGTAGTTCTTGTAGCACTGACTGCTCTGCACTCTCGATTCTTGCATAAACAACGTGGTTTCCAGCCGCAGCACCCACATTAAGTATGTCACTTCATGTAGAATTCATGCTAGAATTCGAATTATAGGCAGCTATGCCAGTGACGGCCTCGTGTACTCTTCTAGCTACAGTTTGAAGGTATTCACAATTAAAGATTATAAATCTTGCAATTTTCAAGAAAAATGAACATGGTCAAATGACTATGTTGATATCTAGTTGTTAATAAATATATTTATATTTATATGCTAATATGCTAAATGTAAATATATTTATTTGACCAAATAAAATATTAATATATGAAAAAATTGTGATACAGATTTTTGTAGCCATCTGGTTGTCTTAGAAAAAATAATCCTAAACTTTTAATACTATATTTTTCGAGTTTGTTCCTTTATAGGTCAAATTAATTGTCTTATATATTGATTAGTATAAAATTGTTGTGAAAAACATTTTATAAACTTTTAATATTTTCTGATTAGAAGTTAAAACTCTGAAGAAACTTTAATAAAAACTGCAAAATGTGGAACAGTAAGAAAAATTAAGTGTAAAAAACAGGCATTTCAAAACAACTACAATTTTGATACAAAACAATGAGAATTGAAAACCCTCTCATACCATAAAAATATAGACTGGTAAATCAGGAAATTCGTGGTTTTTAAACATTAAAATAAAAAAAATAATTTTTCGAAGGTTTTGAATCAATTACACTTATGAGTACCTTTAATTTCGCTTCTAAATTTGGATTCACTATTTTATATATGATATTGAAGGATTTGTTTTTCATTTCCATTAATTAGAGCCACTTAAGTTATTTTAGATATTTAAAAAAAGAAAGTATATTTATTTTATATAAATAAACTCTTAAAGCATCAGTTGTGTCTGTACATAATCAATTATTGTAAAATAAATTGTATTTATTTAGTCGTATAAATGAACAGAGAACTCATAAATAATTTATAAATACAGCAGTACTTGTCGCGACCATGCATACCATTCCACCACCTTTTTGTCTAAGTATTTGGAAGGTATGTCACTTCTTAAATCTGTCCTGGTCCATGTCCGCGGATCAACAACACTGAGATGTGTTCAGTTGGTGGTGGTTGTGCGTGCGTGGTTAGCAGATAGCTGATTGAAATCATGGTTGTAATATGGTACAAGGAGTTCAACTACAGTGATCATAAGCAGTACCAATGTCATGCCTAATTCTGATGTGCACCGCTCTTAATGTTATTCATTCTGTCAAAGAGAAAACTGTTTACTCTATGCGTCATTATTAAACTGTTTTCATTAAAATATCAACTAAGATGGCAATGAAAAATCGTCGAAATTACAATAGAAAAGGCACGCTTTTCTGTGTTTTATATTGTTTTATATAAAAGTTAAAAGTATTTATAAAGGATGAAAGAGAACTCGATATCAAAAAAAAAGAGAAAATCTTTTCTGCTTTTTTCTTATATTAGAGAAACTATTGCAAAATATATGACAACGCCGCTCATTTGTTAACTGTTGTGCTTTTTCTGTAACACTACGCGAATCTTCTGTCGATCTTATGATCGGCTCATTAATGTTCCTTAATCAGTAGTGTATATCGTTTACCTCTGTACTGTTTACAAGTATCTCTTTCGTTAACCCATTGATACCAAAACTAATTTTATATTAAAATAAACCATAAAGACAACTTTGTTTTGAATTTTCAAACTAAATTTTCTATTACTTTTTATCTATTTAATTATGTATGAACTCCTACACAGTACATAAAAAATTAAAGACCAATTATTATTATTATTTAGTACGGCTTCTGGGATAACCAGCAGCGTCAAATCTGCAACCCGAGAAGCCTTACTAAATAATCTGCGCCGTAAAGGTCTGTTATACTTAAATTACTATTTTTGGCCATAGAGTCTATCGAAAGCGAAAATAGTAATAATAATAATTTATTATAAATAATTATTTCTTACTCTAGGTATAATGTTCAATTTTACACAGTATGAGCACATCGGAATAAAGAATAAAATGAATATTGAAACTTAACAACAAGCCGATAGATAAGTTTTCAAGTTTCACAAAGTGCACTTTGTGTCTTCGTTACATGTAAGTCATTCCTGGTGCTTTAGTGGTAACCATACTTGCCTCGTAGACCCAAGATCGCAGGTTCAATCCCAGCCAGGGTTGATGGATTATTTCGGGCGTAAAAATTCTAAGTTTGGAATTCTTTGGAAAGGGAGTAAAGCCGTGGGTCCCACGTTTAGGTTAACGGCGCATAAAAGAAGAAGCCTCTGAGTAAAATTTATCTGCGTTTCACGCCCTGAAATGAATGGGACAGTGATGAACTGAGGTGTTAAAAAGAATTTATAAATAAACCAAATCAACAGTTGCAGATAAATGTTCTCATTGTGTTATAAAAATTCTGTTTTTGCACAGATACTGCAAATATTAATTAAATACTTGTAATTGCAAATAAATTTAAATAAGAAAGCAGTATTACAAATAGACTCTTATTAAAAAGTTTAGCTATTTTTTTAAAAGAAAGACGTACCTTAAAGGCTCTCTCTGTAGAAACCATGTTATAAAATGTTATTTCGTCTAGAATTAAGCACTTTAAGTATATGCACATTCATTTTTCCTTGCAATAGATGACAGAATTGAGAGAGTGGAACGATTGTACAAACTTGTACCCGACCCAACTTTATGTGTCTTTTTAAAGAGTTCAAGTATGAATAATTTTTTTCTAAAATATATTAAGATTGTGTCTCAATTTAGAAATTCAAATTACAAAGTCAACAAAGATGAAGATCGTAACGCTTCTTTTCTTTCAGAAAGATGTTTGGTGTAAAATAATTAAAGTTGAACAGATTTACGACAGTGACAAACTTCTTCGTGCCAGCAATAAGATTATTCGTTTAGCGTGTCTATTTAGCATTTCAATGCGATAAAATATAAGGTACTATCAATAAAATAGGATTAACTATTTTATAAACCTGGTACTTAAATGTGTTACATGCACTAAAAGTCGCATTGCTGTCGTTATCTTTTCCGGAGCGTACGCGGATTTGTCCCATCTCAAAATCGGGCTCTGGTTACTCAACACTTGTAGTGCTTTCCCATCTGGAAACAGTTTACCTCTCAACTGTTCCTTTAGGGCGCGGACAAGTGGAAAGCTGATGGTGCTAGGTCCCTGTTGTAGGAACGATGCTTCAGAGTGTTTCAGCACGTTCTGTGATATTTTTTCGCCACACTTCTCAACCAACCATGTGCAAATTTCAGTGAGGAAATCTGTCCTATCCATGAAAAGGATGATAGCACACGCTTTCACTGGGGCTATAGTTAGAAACTTCGATATAGCAAGAAACTACATCTTAAAATACATTCTCGGCGAGTTTTAAGGTAACTAATACTGTGATAAAAAAAACTGCATAGCTTTATTAATCCTCATTCATTTCTGAAAATGTATATGAAGATTTATTGTGTAGTATCCTGTCTATCTTAGTCAGGGATAATATTGTTTTGATGAAGAATTTTGAACAGAACACACTCGCCCTCATAAAATTGAGTTGGTGCAGCGCTCATCAATCTGTTATTTATTATAACTCAAACTTCAACCAATACTTCTAGATGTACCCAGGCTTTGCACAGTTGTTCAGAAATCATTGCCTAACAGTCTGCACCACTAACTTCATGCCGTTACCTTTTCGGAAGTGACGTTCTCAGCATCACCTTATATCAATGCTTTTTACTGAATTATTCATTACAGCATCACTTGTACACTTTTGACGCTTGCACATAATGTATTTTGTTAACAATATATGAAACAAAACACCTTGAAAAAATACTACTTACATATTTTAGGGAATATGCTGAAACAATCGACTTTTGTTTCCCAAACTTTTAGCCATCTCCATAAAAATTCTCTCTATGCTATCTCAGTTGAGATACGGCGTATGTTAGCCCCGTAGGCTATTCCAAGCTAAGTACGTTTGTTTCTCCAATCGCTCTTTAAATTTTAAACATAGCCACATCTGCAATTTCTTATCAACACTTTTGCCTACTTGAACATTTCACTTAATTCGTGGAATCAGTAGCTATGTAGGTTGTACAAGGGTCATATCGCGAGTAACTCGTGCAATTTTACAAAGATGTTAAATTTGTGTGTACAACTTAAGTGCGTCGTCCTTTTCAAAGCACCGCAGTCCATGAATAGGAGCCGCATTGGCAACTATGCGCAGTCAGCGATCCTGTTAATTGCTCTTATATATAAAATTATTCATGCAAAGGTTAACCTGTATTTATTTAAATGGAATTTTTTCTATCAAATAAAAGTTTTGGTTTATTATACAATCACTGTATCCGTTACACATTCGTGAGAAAGAGCAGTACAACTATGAAATATGACAGTATTTTTCCCAACAGTTCAATAAAGTTATAGAAAATTTTCACCTCAAAACTTTCCCTTCTGAATAACTATATATTTACAAAATTTAATTTAAAGAAAATATACACGACAATTTAGATCTTAAAACAAAATTTGATTACATTTTATGTCTCAACTGCTCACCCCAGCCAACAACACTTTGAAATTTCAAATGGTACTCCTAACTTTGGACGCTTAAATTTGAAAGAGAGTTCAATTGTCATCTCAGTATTTTTTCTATCATTGCCTGGCAATTTAGACACAATAAAAATAAGTCAGTTAGCTGTAGGATGAAAAATATTACTCTTAGTGATATTAAAAGTATTAATACTTCAGATATGCAGTCTGCTTCATAATTTGTGTCTAATCTGATTTCTTTCTGTTCTTTCTTGTAGGTGCACAGAGTTTTGAAATAATTTATTGCCGGAATTAACCGCTACATAAAATTCTCAACAGTTTTTATACTATTATTAAGTTCAAATTCTAAACACAATAGCAACAGTCCTATATGACAGGTACGATTAAAAAAACAGAATATGTGATAACACTTGCATCCTCTTTAAAACGGAATCATAAAAGTTTGGAGTGTCATTTGAAATATTAAAATAGTGGTGACTGGGAGAAAGGAGAGTGAAACCTAAAAATGTAATTATTTTTAATTCTTCCTCCAAATATCTTTATTGGCGTGTTTTGTTTAAATTAAATTTGTTCTAAGTTATTCAGACTGAAAAGTTTTGAAATTAAAACTTATATATATATAATATTGAATAGTTCACTTCATAAATAATTACAAGATAAAGACAAAGCTGATTCATAAGTGCACCTAAGATAAATGCAGAAAATGGAATACCTCAAAATATAAGATATGAATTATTGCATTAATTATTAAATGCAGTTTTAAGATATTTGTGAAAAGTATTTAATATTTCTTTTATTTTCAGAATTATTACGTTATTTCTTAACAGGATAAAAGTGTAAATAGATCATCTATTATTTTAACATAAGCACAAGTGTGAAAATGGATGCACCTGTAATATAATAAATGCAATTACAAGTTTAAGAAATGTTTTCGAAAATTATATAAGCAGATTGTTCTGTTTATAATTCTCATTATTTTTCCTTTCAACATATGTTCTTATTCAAGCAATTAACACGAGGAAAATGTAACGAAGTTGGTAAGGCCAGTTCCTATGTAAAAAATGGTGTATTGGTAAACCCAGTTATTGCTAAAAGTTCCTCTCGACAAAATCTTAACTCTCAGTTTTAGCAAATTCTGAAGGAATACGGTATTGTGGTTGTACCATGAAACGATTTTTCTTCAAATCTCCATCGATTAGTGTCTACCAGACACTAAAATGACAATAAGAAAAATTTTGTATACCAGGTGATCCTCCTATCGTCTTTTGAATTAAGATAGATTTTCCTGCAATTGATGTAAGCCAATAATAATCTCATATATTACCTTAGATGCTAATTGCTTGCTTGAAAAGTTTTACCCTGCAGGAAAATCTACCTTCATTTAAAACACGGCTTAGAAGGGCCAACTGGTGTGTGTGTGTGTGTGTGTGTGTGTTTTTTTTTTTTTCTAACGCTCTAGCGGTCGCAATTTTTGTTTCATGTCAGCGAATCTCGGCATATAACAATCAATTAACAACGATTCGTCGAGTAAAGCGAAATTTTGTTTAAAAAAAATCGCTCTAGCGGCTGTAATTTTTTATTTTTCTCTAAGAAACTTGGTATATTTCATTAAAATAAATTAATAAAAATATTTTCTGAAAATCAGGGCAATCGGGCCATTAGGAGCGGGGACATATCTGAAAACTGAATGGGGATTAAAAGGAATTTAAAAAGCTTTCTAGCGCCCACAATTTTAATTTGTTTAAAAAAAAACTTGTATTCCATTAAAATGAAATAATATTAATAGTTTCTGAAAATCAGTGAAATCAGATAGTTGGGAATTGGGGTTTACCTTGATATTCAAAATTTAAAAATCGCTCTAGCGGCACCAATATTTGCTTTTTCGCAAAAAAAGAAAGAAAGAAAGAAAGAAAAATAAAAGGAAAGAAAAGGAAAGGAAAAAGAGTATATACCATTTAAATAAAGTAAGAAAAATAATTCATTAAAATCAGGAAAATCGGGTCATTAGGAGTGGGGGTTTACCTGAAACCAAAACTTAAAAATCGCTCTAATAAAATAAGAGAAGTGGTTTCTGAATTACGATTTTCAGGTAATTAGAAGTGGGGTAGCTGTAAACCGAAATTTAAAGAATGGGGGCTAAAGCAAAATTTGAAAATCTCCTTAACAAAAAACACGGTATAGGCTATTGAATAAAACAGGAATAATAATTTCTGAAAATTAGTGGAATAAAATTATTAGGAGTGGGGGTTTAACTAAAACCCAAAATTTAATCGATCTAGTGGCACCAGTATTTGTATCTTCAAAATAATTTTAATAAACTAAGAAAAGTATTTTTTGAAAATTAGGGAAATCCGACCTTTATAAGTAGGGTATACTTGAAAACCGAAATTAAAAAGCTAACTTGCTAATTTGCTAATTTTATCTATTGTTTTAAAAGAAAGATTTTAAAATAAATGACAAATAAATTCATTACTAAACTTTGTTTATAACATGGCACATATTTTAAATATAACAAAAGCATCGCCATGAAGATAACAAATGTATATAAGAGCGCTTTGAAATGACCTTCAGAAAACTTTTGCGTTACATGTTTTTACTACTATAACATTTAAATTAAGTATCAAAGTCAATGAAAATAGATGAAAATTTCGATTGTATACTATTGATTGTGTATTTTTGCTAAGTACATTGTACTCGTTTCTAAATAGTAACATGCTTTTGTTTTATTGAAACATCTAAATTCATCATCTTAAATACACAATGTAACGAGAAACTTTCTGTTATTTCTCTATTTCAGTGGATGTAAAGATGATATCAAGGGCTCAGTTCACAAACATGGTTATATTTCAAATGTATAAAAATACCCACAGAGTGTGTTTGTCTATTAATGGTCGGTCATATATTACATTTGATTAAACAGTATATCATTTTGTGGTTTAATCTTGATGATGATGATGATGATAAAAATAACAATAATAATTCTAAAAATGTGGTTTTTATTTTGTGATACTTATAGATTGCACTAATTTTAATTTTACTCCCTTAATACCACACAGTAATGCAATAACTTATGTCATTTTATTAATTAGTATGACCATAATTTGGATTTTATGTTCATTTTTAAAGTTATTCAAGTTGCTGGGAAATTCGCTTAATTTACGCAGCTCCAGCGTGACGTACTTTTCTAGAAATAAAACTAGTATAACAAATAGTTGTTTGGGACGGCTAAAGATGTTATCACATTTAATGGCTTAAAACACTTTGGCAAGGAAAAAATTGTCACTTTAAGTTCGTCTAGAGAACTGCCAATCTCATATTTTAAGGTACACATATATGAATTTGAAAGTAAGTGATTTGACGAATTCAGATTTTGTGATATCTTGCTTCTTTCAATGAGTTTTATTTTCCTCCCTTAAAAATGCTTCCTCCTGCTTGATTGCAATTTTCTCAATGAAACATAAGTGTTTGTCTGGATAGCCTTTAATGAACCAATAAAAGCACACATACTACAAAATGAGCTATCAAGCGGAATATATATATTCCAATGGTTACTACAAAGTGAGCTATCAAGCGAAAATGGAAAAGCAACAGTGTTCCTGTGAGTTGTCACTGCGAAATTGGCCCAAAGAGATTGTGAAATTAGTGCCTCTGGTGCGATGTATGCCTCAGTAATATAATCAGAACAATTAAATTTATAATCTCCAGTCGAATAGGCATTAGATTGTCAGTGAAACATTCCTCAAAGTCTTCTGGATGTAAAAACGGAATCCCGAGGAAATACTTAAGAAAACTATCATTTTCTGAAAAGATTCTAAGGGGTCATCGACAAGTTCCTCCGCATTCGGGTGATGTGCACCGCACAGGAGAAAGTTGGCACTCCTATGTTCTTGACATTCCTTCCTTCGAAATTAGTTTTTAGCAGGTATTCCGCCAACCGTTGCTAATGTTTGCAATTTGGAGTGTGTGCTTGCCCTGGTGGTTAAGTTAACACAATAACTATAACAGTGCGCGATCAGTGCTGCTAATCGAATTCGCTTCCCTAGTGAAATCTGGACTACACAATGGCCGCGGAGCGAGTTCTGGATGACTCTTTACACTCATTAGCCAGACCGAATGCTATATTCCTCCACCAGTTTAGGCCGCCGAAGTAAAAACAATATTCTACTTATGTTAATTGAAGGCCGTACTTATAGATGGTTATCTCAAAATCCATCAAATAGTATTCAGGCTTATATGTAAAATTTGGGATGCACTGGTGCAAATTTGTAAATACTTGTTGAGAAGAATACAGAATCAGTAGGATGCACACATCGATAAACAGCAAATGCATAACAAGAATTTATGTAAAAATTTTCAAACAATACTTGAAAGTTTTCCAACCAAATAAAATGTAGAGGTTTGGAACAAAACATGAAGACTGGATAGAGTTAAAAACAGCAATGTATTTATATCGTTGTCATTAGCCAGTACTAGTTAGAATGTTGCTTTTTGCAAGTGCCTCGTGTGTTCCTGCGAGTGACTTTGGAAGAGCGGGATAAACAGCAGAGCGAACATTTCGAATGCCTCGTTTCACTAGTACCACTTCACCTAAAGTCAAAATGGGTACATCACCTTTATTTCAATTCCGCGTACACAATTTCGTTAGAGGGCTGTTTTTCTCTTCAAAGAGTTACTCACTTGTTCCCAACTAAGTCTCTGATCGGTAGGTTTTCATGGCTATGGTTTTGTTTTCAGAATTTTCCACTATGCAGTTAAATGGGTTGAATTTAATGAAATACTTACATGGCAGAGCAGCAATCCCAGCTTTGAAGGTTTCCCTTTAAGTTCTTATGAAATTGACATTTGTAACCATCTACAATAAAAATTGTTCGATTCCTCTGCCTTTTCATGATTTCCATATTGCCCAACCTTGCAAACAGCACATTCACTCTCTTGTGTGTTTTGACCGAGACACTGCAGTGCAAACAAGAGGGCGCTTTCAGGGGAAAAAAAAATGGAAACATCGATCTTATTGCCAACCTTTAAAACTTTAAAACTGCAATGTTCTATAAAAACAACTTCTTTACATTACTAAAGTGGCATAGCATATTATGAACAATAACTATTAACTTTGAAATATTTTACAAAACTATAACAGCACAATAAATAAAATGCATCTCCAAGCATTTTTTCAAGCATACTGGGACTCAGTTCAGTATTATCCTTATGATCCTAGGGTAGTCTGTCTGTCTGTCTGTCTGTCTGTCTGTCTAAGACAAGTAAACTTACTCGGAAATGATCTCATCTAACCTAAAATGTATGAAATTTGCAGGAAATCACACTTGCAATAAGAAACAAAAGTTGCTTGAAAGGGAATTATTTCTTCTTCTACAAGATATAGGCCTGTCGACTTAAACATGTCTCTCCATCTTGTTCTTGGTATTCCTACTTGGCGATATCCTCTAGGCTTATAAGTAAACTTTTTGGTATGTGTTTCTCCTTCATTCTTAATATATGCGATACCAACTATTTTTATTTTCATTAATTTTTTCATTTAGAGTATATATTTTTTCAACTGTTTTCGAATTTCTTCATTTCCTTGTTTGTCTAAGAGAGTAAATCCAACTACTGCTCTTAAAAATCTCATCTCCGCGGTTTCTATTCTTTTCTTGTTTGTCCTATTCATAGCTCAATTTTCACTTCCATATGTTAACATTGGCACTAACATTACTTTATTGAATTTCATTTGTGTTGCTTTTGACGTCTTGTTCTTTAATGTTCTCCTTATTGTTATATTCATTTGTCTTAATTTATTTAGCTGTATATTCAGATCTTCATTTTCACTGTATGATGCATTTAAGGCCTAGATAATTAAAACCAGAGACTTGTTCTATTATTTCTTCATTAATAACTATCTTACATCTTACATGAATGTTCTCTTTAAAAGCCATTGATTTTGTCTTGATTGTTAAAACGTTTAACTTATATATCTCCATGATATCTTTAAGGTAATTAATACTTCTCTGTAAAGCATTTTCCGTTTCTTTAAAACTAATCTGATTGTCAGCAAATAAAAGTGTTTCCAACTCATATCTATTAATTTTAATATCCTCAGTGGAACAATTTTTCCACTCTTTAAGTGCTTCGTCTATTTATATTAAATAATGCTGGCGATAAAAGGCATTCCTGTTTAATACCTTGGTTTATTTATTCTCTTTTGTTTCCAATTCCAACCCCATTGTCAATATTAATTCTTGTACTTTTATATAGGCTCCGAATTACCTTAATCAGATGATACGGATATGCTTTCTCTTGCATTACAGTCCATAGTTTATTTTGGAGAACTCTATCAAAAGTTTTTTCATAATCTAAAAATATTATTAAAGTCGGCAAGTTAAATTCCCTTCTCTTCTGTATTAATTGTTCCACCATAAATATACAATCTGCACATGATCGCCCTTTTCTAAAACCACATAGCACTTAATCGTCTAGAGATATTTTTCATATGTTTTATATGCTGTTTGAAGAAGGCTTATCCTCCATAATTATTATAATTATTTTTATCTGCTTTTTTAAAAATTGGACAGATCACTCCTGTCAGTCAACTCTCTGGTACTCTGGTGTAATTTCCAACACATATTAAAAGTTTTAGAAGTATATTTTTACTTCCTTTGATGCGTATTTTGAAAGTTTTATATTTATATTGTCTTTCCCTGGTGGTTTTTTTTAAAGCTTGTTAGGATATTTTCAAATTCTTCTTGCTCCATTTCATTCACAATTTCGAGTGTCCCAGAATAAGGATGTGGGCAACTAAATTCATCATTCTTCCACAAGTTCCTAATGTGTTGCAACCATTCTTCTTCTTTTATATTAATCATATATCTTTCTTCTTTATTCAAATGTTTCATAATTTTATAAGCTTTAGTTTATGCACTATATATGTCTTGTTTTAATTCATGCACATATTTATTCCAACAACTTTTTTTTTTTAATTTTCTTACTTCTGTTTTCACTTTTTCGCATTGATGTTTATACTCTCTTATCTGCTCCTGAATTTGTTTTAGATAATGTAAATACGCTTGCTTGTTCTCTTTTACCATTTCTCGTGTCTCTTCATTCCACATTCTGAATCCTTGTCTACTTATTTTCCCTATTGCTTCTTCTGCTGCTTTTATTGTTATATATTGAGGCCGTTCCATTCCTCATTTGCTTTCGCCAATATTCTTTATGTTGTTAAGTCATCTTTTAATGTAGATACTTTTAATTAGTAAATGATTATTACATGCACCCATCAAGGTGTTAGAACAAACTGAACAATTTCTGGCTTCCTTTAATGACTTGCCTAGTTATTTAACGGTTTTATAAAATATCCACGTGTATTACTTCGACCTTTTACGTGCATAGCACGTTTTAGCGGTGCAATTTGTCAACCTCAATTACATTTTTCATTCATCATTTTAGTTGTCCTTCGTTGTAGTGTAAATTCAGGTAAGCTAAATTTGTAAAATAATCATATTTTCTGCATATTTCTAGTTATCCGTAAGAATTTTATGATAGTTAATTTTTCGAGAAAAAACTTCTGTATTTCACAAAAATTATTAATTATTTCTGAGGAAAATATTAAAAGCAATAAAATAAACTACACAATCTAGTAATATATTCAGGTAAGTTACTCGTTACTTTTTGCTAGCGTAAAGAAAATTTTTCTTTACCATGGGCTCCTGGATAGGTGAAGAGACAGTTGTTTCCCAGACCTTTTCTCGTAATAAAACTCTTTAAAATTTGATAACACAGTGAAAGATATCATAGTAGTACAAGTTTTAAAATATATGTCCAGATATAATGTATGAAAATACATTACAGAAGTTAATGCTAAACATTCTTGCGTCTTCTGAATAAAAACAAGTAAAAAAATACGTAAATAGACTATCTTAAACTATCATACACTGCCAGTGAGCAATTGTTCTTATAAAGGTCGTTTTTAAGTAAATATTTGTGAGAGTTTATTAAATAAATTCTAGCTAAATCAGTAAAGACTGCCACAAAAAGAGCGTTACTCCCTAGAAAAATACTTGCGGGCACCCATTAAGCCAAGATACACAAGCATATCCTTAAGTAGATTACTCGAACTGTTAGGTAATTTGTGTAAACAGAAAATGTGGTAGGACTATATTGTTTTCAATGTTACCTTAGCAACATAATTCCTGTTGTTGGATGATGCACATGGTTATAAAGAGTTACAAAGCTTAGTCTGTGTCTAAGAGTCATTATCCTGCTTAAATTTATAAAAGCGCTCAAAATGCAGAAATAAGAATTACGTGTATCAACAAAGCATTACTTTTGGAAAGAGGCAACCGCTGGAGAAACATTACGGGGAAGGACCGGTCGAAACAATGGGTTCAATAGGAGAAAGCGATCCGAAGATGGCAAACAGAATCCTCTCAGCAGGAAAGATGATGGAGTATTTTAGCCAACTTTTTGGAAAAGCGTAAAACCATATTACGCAATTCTTTTAAAACAATTAAAGGACGCGATCAAGAATAATATTTGTTGTTTTCCAAAGAAAAAGGTCTTGTTCCAACACGATAACGCGCCAACATACAACTCTTGTGTTTGCAACTTCAGAATTATGACACTTAGATATGAAATCCTTCCTCACCTCCCTGCTTTCCGGATTTGGCTACCTCGGACTACTTCCTGTTCCCCAACATGAAGAGAATGGCTGGCAAGAAATAAATTTATATCAAAATATAAATTTGTTGCGGAAACAAATTCATGTTTTGCAGAACTGAGGACATTTCATTTTATGGATGGGATTAACACATTAGAAAATCGTTGGAATAAGCGTATAGATTTGAAAGGAAATAAAATATTTCCCCCCCCCCCAAAAAAAAGTTATATCTTCCTTATTTTTTGCACGATTTATCGAAAAACCATCGTACAAATACAACTGCAAACTTTAAATAACTTAATGCATGAGTTAAGATGAGCAAATGAAACACCCAAAATGTGCAGGAAAAACGGAAAAATTTGGAACAAGCGGAAACTTGCTTAAACTCCATATACCAAAAAATGATGATTACACAAAATCAAAAATGAGTTAAAATGTGTTATCATATAATATGCAACTATATTAGACATCGAAAGTATACGGAGCAATAAATTTGGATAATATTTGCTTGACAACGTACATTTTAATTATTTCAATTTTTGCTAAATAGTATCTAAAAATGCTTTAAAAACACTAATATAAATCAGTTCATTAAATTATAAGCGAGTATACCTACATACTATATAAATATTGAATTTCTATACGGCAAATTCAAAAGAGAGAAGACTGAAAGCTTAGATATATAGATCAGGTAAAATCCACTTATGTTTTTCTGCTTTTCTACTGTAGCCATATTCAGATTTATAGAAACTAGGCCGTTTACCAACACATTTTTACTTCGATTAAAGAGCTCCTAATTATTATGATTATATGAGAAAGATTTATCAAAAAGCATGCAAGCTTTATTATGAAAAGGCGACTTTTAATAAGAAAATTGTGTACAAGGTTTTAAATTATGTAGAGCAAACGGACATGCATAATTATCTAAAAAAAAAAAAGAAAATATGCAGAAAAAACAAGTATTTTTACAATATTTTTTTAATAATTATAGTGAAGACTTCTCCTGAACAAGCTTATCTTAGTTCCATGCCACACAAGAGTTCAACAACTAAAATTCATTATTACTCTTTGAAATTCTTTTCGTTTGTTTTATATTCTCATTTTCGTCAGCTGAGTTTTTTTCCAAAAATTAAAGAGCTTATTTACGCATTCACAGTAACTTCCTTTAGAATTCAGAAACATCAGCCTACCTTATATATACAATTTCAAAAGCAGTATCATCAGCGCCAACCACAAATTCCCTTGAATTGTACCACGCAGTTCGATACATTGTCATTCGCCAGGACAATTCAAAACTACAGGCTTCCCTTATCCTCTCTATTTCCTGGTGTTCGTATGCCCGAGGTAACCAAGCGTAACTTTCACTGATGAAGGTGCTGCTATTTAAATGGCTTAAGTGAATTAGTTGAGAATTTTTCGACTGCTTGAAAAGAAATAAATGTACAACAAGATTCTCATTAAATATTTTGTGAGATGAACTGCCATTTAATTTTTACAACGTTTTTCACTTCCAATCATTGAAATTTTTACGTGCTTTTTAAAACGTAAATATTGGCAGAAAAAATCTATTAACGATCTAAAACAGGCAAAAAATTAAAACTTAAAATAGGAAAAAGAAGCCAAAATAAGAAAAACATAGGGTTAAAAAAACTGGCCCTACCGACCCCTAATGTACGGAAACATGCTCATCTCTCTCTCTCTCTCTCTCTCTCTCTCTCTCTCTCTCTCTCTCTCTCTCTCTGACTCTTAAATATATGTACCCAGATATAGAAAAGGCATTTTGCCCATATTAAGGGCTCTGCTCATTAGCAAAGAGCCAAAAGTCGAGAGGGCCAAATCACAGCTCCAGAGAAATATGGATGACGGAGTATGACGAAACACTTGTTACTATAGACACTAAATTGACTTTAGCATCAACTATACAATGTAGCTGAACCTTATTTGTGACTAGAGTTCCTATGTAAACAACAGCAGGTTTCTGCAATGCAGGCACAAACCCTAATCACCTCCCTCTGACATCGCGTAGGCTTGTGATGATATCTTGCTTTCCATCTCTAGTGGTGGGATACTTTGTGAACACACAGTACACAACCTCACTCAAGTTACATCACTGCCGACAGAAATTGACTATTCATACATGTAGAGTAACGTGTTCTCTGATTGATTGCCCAACTACATCAAAGCGGGGGTAGCGAATCTAATGGTTCGAAATGGTTAACCTTAATACGCATATACCGTGCACCCCAGTCAACCATTTGCTGGCTACATACCGGACTATGGCGACCGGCCGACCAAAATTATAGATCCATAATGTTTCCGTATATTAAACGCTCGCACAAAGTTGATTAATAAAAGCAGGCACACTTTACTTTTGTGTTTTAATCTGCGTTCAGAGTAAAGTTTGTCTGCAATTAGGAATTCCTGATATCTTCTGATAAAATAAGTACTAATGTGAAACAGGTCTGCTTTCGAAATTCTTCAAATGTCTGTTTTTACTTTGTCTATAATGTGAGTATTATTTCTATAGACTATTTTTTAGGTTTACCAACAAACAGTGTTCGAAAGCGGAGAACATGGGGATATCATCAAAAACCTCCCTTAAGTCTCCAAAGTATCATGGTAAGGGCACAATCTTGTTGAAAATATTCATGGCGTGTCTCAACGTCGGAAAACTGTACAAAAAAAAACAGTGGTACTTCCTTGAATTTACAGCTCCTATGTTGAAGATATATGGGCCCTGTTACGTTTCAACACGTCACACACCAATTCTTTTAACATGCAAGGAAAATGATTTAATCGCAGATTTTCTGTACTCCAGTGCCTATAGTTTTGTGAACAAACTTAATGGTGTAAATTAAACTAATTCTTATCGGAGAAAATAAGTGCTATCAGCAATATTCTAAAAACATTATAACAGATATTTAGATTAATATTGTCGAAGACCAGTTAGAATTTTTGAACTGCAAACACGCTATTAAAGTATTAATTTTAGCAATTTAGTACCTGTGTGAGCTGAATATTCTGAAATACCTACTTCCTATAGAGTTTTCTTTGGAGAAAACACTAATATTTTTTCAATGTAATCAATTTTTCTTTCTTCCATTAAAACACGTCGTTTTCGGTTATGGATTCCATCATTTACCGGTCCTGTTTTACAGTATCGTTGTGTGGAATCGGAATACCGAAAACATTCTTTAAATTTTTATCTAAATATTGCTCTGTAAGATTCTGTTTTCACATAAGGGCTATATGCAAATCTACCGTTAACTTGTAGGGTAGTATCTCAATGCATTAAATTTAATTCACACATTATTAAAGTAATTTGCATTTAACAGCAGTTGTTAAAGCACTGCACGGGAAAAACAAATGACTGTAACAGAGCTGATTTGGCGCCTGGAATAAGGTCTTGAGCGGGTAAATTACCATTGATAGCATAGTGGAATACATCGGTCGGCGGCACTCGCGCATGGTCGGCAGGGGGATGACTGGAATGCCTGGTATTACTTCATTTCTTATATGATTATTTATTGTACTACGTTGGACTTCCCAAAATATCTCATTTCTGTTGCTTATGACTTACTTGCCTGTTCCCGCGCCACAAACCGAATTTATTTTCAACCTTTTGGAAACAAAATGGTCAAAATAATATTCTTATTCTGCAATCTTTAATGATTATTTAACGAAAAGATGCATAGTACAATATTTTATCCGAAAAAATTAGGCATTTTTACAATATCAGCTGTTGCAAGGACAGCTCAATATAAGTTTCTTATAATTCTACCATTAAAATTACAGTCTGTAACTCAATTAACGAACTCTCGGAGAAAAATTTCAAAAATAAAATTAACTGGAAAAGAGCTCCGAGATATTCTTGCTCTAATTTGACTCCGTCATGGGGAAAAGTGATAAAACTTATCGACAACTACAAAAAAAAAAAAAACAACATAGGGGAGACGGTGTGTCCTCAACTGATTTAGTATATTGAACAGCTGTCCAGTCGGTTGAGTTGCAACTGCAAGGAAGAAGGATGTGCTACTTTTTCTTTCAAATCATTCTTTGGTTACAAGCAACAGAAGTACACAGAAATACTAAACTTCACTTCAAATGCGAAAATCCAAGAAAATAGTGCTACATTTCTTTGTTTTCTTTGCTCCTTCTGCTCATCTATTATTCTTTATTAGTGTTTTGAAATTCAATAATTATACTATAACGTTTACGTTTCATAATCTTTATCACAAGTTTTCTGAGAAAGTTATTCTACAAATAATGATTGCTAAAAAAATAACCCTGAACAAATTTTTGAAACCCACACTCTTTTGCCTTCATGTAACCCTCCACCACATCAACCAAGCAAAGGATATTCACATGATGTTGTTCGAACTACTACGTTAGAAACTATAAACGTTTGATATCCACATGACAAATGGTTCCAAGTCTACAAGAATGACTCCCAAATGACTTAAGAATGAAATTACTGGGTGGGAAATATATTTGTTACCTTCAGTCGAGGAAACTCCTGAGCAACAACTACAGCCTTAAACTAACTGACCCAGTTGTCCAAAGTAGTTATACTGTAATAAACTCCCAACTATTTACTACCTCCAACCAATGACGACTTACGCTGTAGAGAAATTATGAAACAAATCTAACACTTTTAGCAAAAACTTGTACCTACAGTGGATTAATTGTGGGGAACGGGACGAAGGACTCCTAGCAAAGAAGAAACAGTATCCCCCTCCTCTTAAGTGCCAGAACAATCTTATACAACACAACAGTTACAAAAAGAAAGGATCTGTTCTACTGTAATCTGGAGGAACAAATCAAAGACAGACAATGGAAAGATATTTTGAAGACTTCTCTATCGAAATAGCCTCAAAGAGAAGTTGTTATGAAATTATTCGTGGTCACGATTGTCCTGCTAATTGCATACGGTCTACACCAACTGCATGCATGCTCTGCATCGTGCACTCCAATCGCATAATGATCAGCCCAGCTCTAACAGCCGTTGGGGGATAGATATTGGGAGGCTGGAGACAGAGTGATGAATTTCTAATCCCAATTATGTTCACCTGATTGAATTTTATATTATCTTCTTAGTTCTTTATTGCATGGCTAATGATCCATATCAAATGCATCTATATTGATACTACCTCTGTTCAAAATTAATAGTCACATTTCTTTAGATAGATATTTATTGACAATGAATAAATACATGCACTTATTAGAGAGAGTTCTGATATAAAATAATGAATAGATAGTATTAACAGAATTCTCAGACAATTAGTCACTCAACAGGACATACAGAAGGAAGTGGTTGCAATGAAGAAACAAAGGCAAACACTCATGTCGTTGTAAACTCCGTTTTCGCCATATGCCGTAGTTTGTAGCAGTTCTACATTCAACTGTGATGAAATGCAATATCAGGAATATATTATTCAATGTTTCCGCAGGAAGATCTTCGAAGGCGTTCACAATCAAGTTCATCTATTACGGATGCTGCTTGATGTTCGAGAGATTGCGGGACCAATTTCTCAGTATTTTCTTATATCAATCCTCTCTTCTTTTGCTGACAGAATGGTCTCATGTCCAACATTCTTCATTCCTCCCATTGATCAATACTACGCTAAATATTATTGTGATGTTATGTCAACATAATAGCATGAAATAGCCACTGCATTTGCCTGATACATGTCAAGAACTGAACATCCAAATAGATAAGAACCCCCAACACTTTATCACTCTAATTCAATGCTCTGTGCTGCATATCTGGTTCTTCACTTTCGCCTCTAGAGCTAACAAGATATTTGAGGCAATGATCTAGTGGTAACTATATTGCCTCGTAGACCCAAGATCACGCGTTCAATCTCGGTCAGGGTCGATGGATTTTTCAGGCGTAAACATCCTAAGTAAGGCTTCCTTTGGAAGGGAAGTAAAAACGAGGATCCCGTGTCGTAGATTTACGGCACGTGAAAACCTCAAGCCTGAAAGAAGAAGCCTTTGAGTAAAATTTATCGGTAGTTTTACGCTTGAATTGAATGGAACGCTGATGACCAGAGATGTTAAAGATGTTAAATATACCAAATCAACAGAGAGAATGCCACTGTTATTTTGGAATAGAAGTAATATTTTTTTCTGGGCAAAGTCAATAATTCTTCAGCTGTATTAGAATGAATAGTAGTTTTATCTAATTTTTATTTCACATTACATTTCATTTTTATTAAAAATACAAGATTTATCGGTATATAGGTTATTTTTGTTCCTTCGTATGAAACTGAATATAGCTTGATTAATGAAATTGAGGAATGAAATAATGTGTTCGCTAAGTGGGAAAGTGGTATAAGTTGATGATTATACTAAGAATTACACCATTGCATAACACTTTAACATTATAACAGTAATACTGAAACCTCTGGAAAATGTAATTAAACAACTAATATTAAATAATACACGTTTCCATGCACTATTATTTACATTTTAATTAATTTAACGAAGTTAATTATAAAATCTCCTGCGGCTTCTTCTTTTTAACCACTAAAGGAAAGCACACTTTCTTATACTGCTAAAACTGTCAGCTGTTCTAAAATAAACAGAAGAACATTTTCCCTCCGAAGGCCAACGCAGTTCAACTTTAAGTTTGCATATAACAATTGCACGTTGCGACTTGTGCTCGCATACTGGGATTTGTGCGGCACTCATTACAGCAAATGGAAAGAAAAGTCTTTGTCTCCACTCATGTTCCGCCCCTGGCGACGCTCGAATGGGAAAAAGGGCAACTGACAGCGACGTTCTTCATGGCGACCTGTTGCTGACATGTCAGCAGGATATCTCCCCCATCCTCTTTCCTAATAGGATGAGCCGTGTGTGATTTGCATCATGAAAACGACCAGAATCCATAACGAGCTAACAGGTTATGAACTTCCATAGTTAAAAGCACTTTTAATGCGCTACGTGACCCAATATATGACGAAATTGTACTTTCTTCTATCTCACAAGAGCATTTGGGAGTTGAGCTCTGTTACGTTTGTTCCTGAACCCGCATTCTGAATGAGAGTATAGAACCATCCACTGTTTCATAACACCCACTGGGAACCGAATCTAGGACTCTTGTTTCTCTATTATCACTCCGGAACCATCGCCTCCCTCGCAAAAGAAGACCTGGAACGTCTTCAGTCTCAAGACCAGACTAGAAACCGAACCCTGGACACTAATTTCTGAATAACTTTATGCTACCATCTTCTGCCTCATAAAACTATACTGGGAGACGAACCCTGGACACTTGTTCCTGGACCAACACGCTGAATGAAGGAATGGCATCACCGCTTCTCTCACAATCGATTTCCGATATAAATTCATTACTGGCTGCTGCCTGCCTCACATTCGGCTCCCGACCCAACGCTCGTCTTATGTGCGTTCTTTGCTTCGCAGAGCGGCAGTGTCAATCACATAACTCACCCAAGAGATCTGTGGCACTTGAGCCTTCAGAGAAGGAAGTGCTTCCCAATGCTGTGGCAGTGAAGTATCCACATTTGTGACTCCTAGCAATGCTTACCTTGAATAAAGATGAACAGCTATGCATTAGTAAATTCAATTTCTCATCAAAGTATCTTTGTTGTGACTATTATCCTTTCTTGTAGCATTCGCCGTTTAATTAAAATGATCGAAAATAAATGCTTTGTCAGTACATTGTTGATGCAACTTAAGTAATACTTACCATGTGCAATGATGAGATTCTTGGCAGCAAGGAATGTTTACTGAACGAGAAAACTGAGAAGTCGGAAGTAGTGTTGATAAAACAAACTACGAAGAAGAGTTTTATGACACTTGAAAACATTCGATTAATATTTGAAATGCAAATATGATAAGTAATACTTCAAATGCACATAAACCAGAGTGGTAAAACATTTCATTTTAACGAGCGTCTCCATTTCCTTTTTCTCAAAAAAAAAAAAAAAAAAAAAAAAAAAACAAGGACAAGGACAACATATTATATGAAAACGTAAGATCCAAATAAAGTAATTGAATCTTCTGAAAGCATACCGGGTGGAAGGAAACTCATTGTCATAATTTTATGCGATAACTCCATCTTATAAATAAAATAACATTTTCTATTAGCATTTTTGCCGCTGACGTGTTGTTTTACCGAAAAGAAATCATTTCTGTGTTCATTTTCAAGTGCTGTAATATGTTAATGCATCTAAATTCATACATAATAATAATAATAATAATAATAATAATAATAATAATAATAATGATAATGATAATGGATAGAACAAAATGCGCTTTAAACTAAGTTTGCTTTAAAACGTTTATGTAAATAATCTGTGTTCGCAAAATTAATTTTGGCTCCAGAGCATATTATTGATGTCATTACGTTTACGTTAACAATTGAAATAAGTGAACAACGCTAATTATTAACTTGTTTTCGCTGTAAGGTTACGCAAACAACACTGAGTCCGGCCATTACTGCATTCTAAATGTATTTGCTATCCATGGAGAGCATTAAGCAGTGTTGTCATATGCTTTGAGATAAATTATTAATTTTTCTCGAAAACTCAATGCAGCAAATAAAAAGAGGTATTGGCATATTTTTTTCCCTTTGTTGAGATCTACAGTAAGCTTATTTGAGTTACGAGCCGGCAGAGCACGGCTACGTTCTGGGAAAAGCCAATCCCATCAAGGCCTATAAAGCATATACAGCTAGCAGTTAGTACTTAGTATGTCAGCTAGTGACTGTGCATTCGCTTGTTACTCGGTGCTTTCATTGTGTACGAACTTTATTGTTAATTATACCACGACATATAGTCTTGAACAACGAGTTTTTATTCACGAAACATTTGTGAAAACTGATTCTTGCAGAGAATTGGTAAGGCGATTCACAAGGAGATAGCCTGGCAATTATATTCCTGCTAGTGAAAATGTTCAATTTGTTAAAAAGTTAGGAGAGACAGAATCTTTCAAAGACAAGAAATGTGCTTCCAACCGCGGTGTTCTTATGGGAAAAAAGATGACATACAGGAATTTCGTAAGCAGAAGCCGCCAATATATTGCCGTTGAGGAGCATTATTCTCATCATCTCATATTAACACAGGTTATTGTTTATTACTACCCGTTTTAAATTCAGTACCATTTTATGCTTTCTTTAAAAATATAAATATTGAAGTAAAAACACTAACTTTACGCATGGTGATCCCCATCTCCCTTTTCGGGTTGAGGTGGCTGCACTTTCGCAGTAAAAAGCCGCGCTAAGGCAGACCATAGTTCAGATAACCTCGTCGTATTACCAGCTTTGTTTATCGCACTTGAGTTACCTTCCTTCCTCTATAGGGTACGATAAGACACAAAAAACGTGAAACGATGTTTCATAATAAGCAATCACAGATAAGCAAAGTATTCGAGTACACAAATCAAAACATCTTAATAAATGTAAGTTAACAAATAAATAAATAAAAATACAGAAATAAATTATTAAATGCATACATATGCTCCGAAAAGATTAATGTAAACCAACTAAATGGTGTCTTTGATTTATTACGTTATTTCCGAGCCTGTTCCGATGCTAGACCTGTGTTTTTTATAAATTGTACTACCCTCTTACCGAAGTGTTTATTGAATCCTTCAAGTTCATTTACTGCATATTTAGGTAGTTAAATCTATGGTTTCGTTATGTGATCTGTTGCTATTTGTCTCCAGAATATTTTCTACGTGTTTATCCACAGCTTATAAAGAGACTTTGTAGACTAAACATGTTCCGTGAAAAAAATTCATAGCGCATCTAGCTCATCGTTTTCTTAAATTTCTGATTTTTTTTCTCAACTCATTGTCCTCAATTCTTATATAAGCTTTACTTTATTAGATTTTCATAGATTAATAAGGGGATGAAGAAAATCCTATGCTCCTTTGGTTTTGAAATATTTTAATACCACTTCACTAAGAAATAATACAATATTCTGCCTTTTTTCTATTCCTGTGTACTTGCAAACCTTAGTGGAATATCATATATGAACATATAAGTGGTGCTCATAGATCTGCTCCAGACCTTTCTTTCATAGATAGCCCATACGTGTACCGGACAATGACCCATTTATAATCATTCTTGGATTAATTACCTTTAAGAAAGTCATTAATTATTGCCTTGTAAAAAATTACCTTAGATTCGTAGGCATTCATAATCGAACGCACAATTTGTAGCATCCAAAATGGTGTAAATCGAAAAGCGTATAGACCTTCACAGAGAAGATGCTTAATATGCCAAATAAAAGTGTTAGTGACAAACGTTTTGAAAAACATGCTCTGCTTTGTAAAAATAATGAAAAAATTTAACCATCTAAAATTGAATTGAATTAAATTGAACAGGAAGCGCTGTGAGATCCTTCCATGTTTTCTTCTAGCAATTTTTAATTTTTTAAATAATTCATTGTTTAATAAATGTGCGTAATATTTATATAATTTATAACACCTTAATATAGATTATATGGTAGCACAATTGGGATTATTTTAATTTCGACATTTTGATTTTATATTGACGAACATTAATAAACAGCTTCCAAATAGTAGGAATACTGCACTAACAGTATCAAGCTAGTCATCATTGCTTATAGCTCTTATAGCACTTACTAATCGCCCCAAAACGACTTATTAAACTGAATTAACAAATAAATACAATCCAAAAGTTGATTGTGATTTATACCTTTGTGGTGCACGAGGAAAAATAGTTTGACAATAGTAGTTGTACTTTGTGGGAATTAAATATTAATGTTTACTGTCAACATGAAAATAAACAACAAACGCTATTAACACATTGCAGTTTTAATTGTGATCTTAACGTGAATGGAATATGGAATGTCGAAGTTGCAGGTATAGTTGGAAACATCATACGTTTGTTACACGCTAGTACAATCTAAATTGAGTGCAAAGTTAGACAGGATGTGAAGAGAATCCAATACCTGTGGGGATAGATATTGCCAAACTAAGTAGGCAAGTAACGGCAGAAACTCTATACTTTAGAACGTTTTTAATCTCATGTAAAAGATAATGATAATAGAATATTAGGCTTGTTAGTGTTAATTATTGATGCACTTGAAAAAAAATTATTATACTTTGCTGTCATTTGCTTTCGAATGCTCTTCATTATGCCTATTTTCTCTCTCATTTCTATGTTAAATGACTTGATGTGGAATACTGTCCTTCAGCATTGAACATTAGGAGGTTTAGTTTTGTTTTTTTTTTCAATTGCCTAATGCAGCTATTAACTTTTGAATTATAAGTCATTTTACTGAATAATTAAAACTGCATGTGTTTCCTTGTTTATATATAGAAACAGCTACACGACACACTCTTGATTAACTAAACTAAACAGTATAGTATCCGCATTAATCTCTTTAGAACGGTTGATGTTAGAATATTACAGCGAGATTATTTGAGTTTACGAATAGGAAGAGCACAATACGAATTCGAATTGGGAGAAGCCTGCCGTCAAGGCCATACAACGCATGAGAAGGTAGCAGCTTGTAGTTAGTTGTAGGGAGACTTTGCTATCGAATGGTTGTGCGTTCGTGTTTTACTCTGTGTTTTCATTTGTGTGTAAATTGTTCTTCGGTAGTTGTGTCACTATATAAACTTAGCCTTGAAGAACAGAATTTTACGTACGATGCATATGTGAAAAGGGATTGTTTCAGAGAAGTGGCAAGGCGATTCACAAAAAAATATCCTGGCAAGCATGTTTCATTTACAGAAACTTTAAAAAGTTACGAGAGACAGAATATCTCATTGACAAGAAACGTATTCCGAACCGCCGTGTTCTTACAGAAGAAAAGTTAGATGAAAGTTTCCACGCATATGCCGGCAATCTACTGCCGCTGAGGGGCATCGTTTTCAGAACACTTTATAACTCAGGCTAGTGCTTCTTATTACAAGTTTAAATTACAAAAGCCTTTTATGCTTTTAATTAAAATAATGACATAAAAATATTACCTTTGCGCGCGGTGACTCTATGTCGGATTTTCCGGTTATAGTGGCTGCACTTTCACAGTAAGCAGCCACTTGACAACTTCAATGGCATTTAGAATAGACTTTCTTGAAATATATCTTTCTATAGTTTAAATTATACTTTTGCACGTCGTGGAAAACATTTAGCTCTGCGTTAAAATGAATTTTGGGAAGCTTTCCGACTTCAGTAAGAGTCTATAAACTAACGGAATGCCATTACATGAATCATTAAAGTTGTAGAATGTGTAAGAAATATTTTCCAAGCATAGCGCCCACTGGTGAAGCTGTTGAGATAAAATGAAGACTTGGTTATCAAAAATCCCCTTGATACAGTACGGTGTTTAAGTGAAGAAAAGGTTATGCCATCAAAATTTGAATAGCTCATACTTGGACTTAAGAAACACACATAATTATTGTACATTAATATTTGGCAGTAAAATAATGTAACATGGAGTAATATTTTCAGTCTTTAAATATATCTATTAGGATAAAGTTTGACAAAGGAAAATCTTTAGGAGTTGTTAGTCATATTTTCTTAACAAGATAGATGTTAATACATAAATCATGTTTGTGTTATTTTCGTAAAAAAGGTTTCAAATAGAAAATAAACTAATCAATTCTGATTATTTATAAAATTAGTTGAATATATGGTTTATAAAAAAATGAATGTTGCATGTTTATGCGTGTTTTTGGATTTATGAAAATTGGATTTTGCAGTTTCTGAGTTTTTTTTTTTGTTTATTTAAGACTTTTTGTGCTTGTAAATCTTATCTCTAGCGATTATATACCGTTAGGCAGACTTAAAAGGGCTAGAGGGATAGAGAATGAAAGATAGTTAACTGGCGTTCTACGTGTTTCATAAACAGGTTGCATACTTGTATAGTCAAAGCATAAAATTAGGAAATGTTCAATTATAATATTACCATCATTCTAAGTAAAATTATCCAGCGTAAATAATGAATTCTACATTCTAAGTTATGAACAGAACAAGCATGCACCGGATTGGCAAAGCTGGTGGGCAGAAAGCAAACATGATCCGGTATGCCTTCAGAATATTCAGTCTTTACCTTTGAGTGCATGTACTCCTGTTTGTAATAGCATGATTTATCCTAAATGATAAGTACGTATATTCTAATATATCCTCAGAAATAAATTTCAAGGATTAAAGCCTGGAGATGGTTGAGCCTATGCGATGATGTTACTGTTACACATTCAATGGGATAGTTAATGTCCAGCTAATCATTTGTGCATTGGCACAAAACGGAAGGGTGTCGTCTTCTTGCATGAACTATGGAAGCTGGCTGCGAAAGGAATAAAATTTTAGTATTAGCCAATTAGCCAATTATCCAATATCCAGTCAACGTTCGTTATAAGTATGGGCCTACTTCCTACAGTCTACAACAGACCATGATGCATGGATTCCCCGTCTGCTGAGAATGCCGATGTGAATTATCATGTGAACAATAGTGTATATTAATAAAGGGTTATTGAGATTGATACCCAGAATGGCTTTATGGTGGTTTTTATCCTATGAATATAATCAAAAATTGACTTTTAAGTCAATTGGAATTTATTGTAACCGTCACCATTTGCAGAACAGAATTTTCAATACAATTTCTTATTCGCATGGCAGCCGGTCCTGGTGGTGTAGTGGTAAGCATACTTGCCTTCAAAACCCAAGATCGCGGGTTTATTCCCGGCCAGAATCGGTGGGTTTTTTCGGGTGTAAAAAGACTAAGTATAGCTTCCTTCGGAAGTGAAGTAAAGCCGTGGGTCCTTGTCGTACATTTACGGCACAATAAAGAACCGTAAGCCTGAAATCAGAGGCCTCTGAGAAAAATTTGTCGTCCGTTTCACGCCCTGGAATGAATGGTGCGCTGATTACCTGATTGTTAGATGTTAAAGAGCGTCCATGAATAAACTAAATTAAAAAAATATTCACAGGATGTGGAGGATCGGCCATTTGCAGATCCCTCCCTAAAATATGCGTACCTACTACTTCACTGTTGTCTTCGATATACATTTTTACCATACCATATGACTATGGGTTGCACTGACAGCCCTCCGCCGTCAAAAACTGTACCGTAACACGTTAATCCACTTTTGACGGATTCTGAATCTCTGCTATATTATTTCAGCGCCTGAATAGCCAAACGATCTAAGTCAACTGTATCTACTACCGAGGTACGGTTATCTATCTAGTTGTCGCTTTCCCCAACTCTACCACCGCTGATTGGTACGTCCAGCTGAGCGAGCAATGGGGACCGGGCGGGTTTCAATTGATCACGTCTTGCATTTAAAAATCACTTGTTTCTTGATGCTTCAAGTAATGAAAATTCGCGTAATCAAATCCGCTGAGATGAAATTCATTAGAGATTAGGGGATGAAAGAATAAGACACATTAATAATAAAACACCAAAGGGGACTTAAAAACTTTAAAATTATGAAAATAAGGAGATGTTAGATTATATTATCGTTGCTGCTCTCTACTGGCGGTGCGCTCACGTTATTCATTTTACCCGCCTGAGGCCATGTGCGTGTTTAGTATTAGTGCTACTTAAATTGTGGGCAATTGCTTTTGTAGTATTCGCGTATGGCTTAGAAAATATCATCTACATAGATTCAGTGTTGAACGATAAATATAATTAAGTTTTGTCTATGAAGCTAAGGGACGATTTCAGAAAATATGAACAGATTTTTCTTGAATAACCCTTAAATACCCTTCAGTTTGTGATTTGATGGAGAGGGAGCAGGATTTTGCTACAATGTGTACGGTTACTGACTGATTCGTGCATTGTAAAGAGGAAACGCCAGTAGATAAACTATCATTACTGCCTTGATCTTTCTCCCATCATGCTCCTGTGACTATTTATCTCTGGAGACTGTAAAAAGATAAGCGCTTAAAAATAATCTACATTTGAGAAGCTACAACTGGGAAGACATTTTCCCCTTTATTTCTCAAGAGCAATAGTAACCAGTGATCGTAATTTCTGAAGCCACGGCTATTATATTTTGGAACAAGAGCACATTCTTTCTCAACTTGGACAAGCAACTAACGGTAATAGCGTGTGATTTCCACCTACCGCCGTTAGTATATGCTTTTGTGACTGCGTAAAGTTGCAAATTCTATGGCGGGAGCATATTTCATAACAAATTATGTTCTAAAAGTATAGAAGCAAGAGAGATATTTCCAGTCTCAGAACAGTGTGGGGTTTAATATCTCCCGTTCTTATATGCAGGTAGCAATGATCATCTGATAATTTCTCGAAATTCACAGACAACGCAGATGGAACACAAAAAGGCAGTCATCCCAAAATTAGCAGTGTTTAATTATTGTTAGTATATTATTTCTTTGAGCGGGAATCAAATATATAATCCTGAATATTTTCTGTAGTTTATTGAAACCAAATATATTTCATGTTCTAATAATTTGCCCGTTTTCTCAGCGGGTAGAAAGCTTCTTAATCCCATTATTAAGAAAGAATGAGCATCGGTTTCTATTTAGTTACGCACACCGAATCATCCACTGCCCAATGCTACTTTTAGCGGCCCAAGTATACGGTAATCGCAGCAGGTATGTCTGGACCATGGGAATGTTGTTCCGGTGTTTTCCAGTGGATTTACTACATTTTTCCCCCTTTTTAAACCAGTCGTATGAGGAGGGGTGTTGTCTTGGAGAAGTAGAATTTCCCAAATCGGTTGCCAACTTTTTTTTTTTTTTTTTTTTTTTTTTTTTTTTTTTTTGCCACAGCACGATTTGCCTCAACCAGAAACTGGCAATAACGATCTATATTGGCTTTTCGACATTCGTGAACAAAATGTCTTAGGAGCCCAGCAATTTGTCAAGAAAAACATCCAGCTGACAGGTTAGATTATGCTTTGACAGGAACAAATTTTCCTTTTTTTCCTCCATTTCATGTTTTTTTGCTTCGAAACAGAAATGTAGTGCTTGCCCTTTCTCCTCGGTCTCTGTTTGGAGTCAAAAGCCTCAATACCTCAGCCTCTTGATCCCCAGTGAGAACTCGAAACTTTTCGGAATCAAAGTCACCTAAAATTATGGATTGAACATTTTCATATCTTATCCTATCAATTCCAGAAACCGTCGTAGGTCGTAGGTCATACTCGAAAAAGTCGAACGGTCCGAATGTTTGTTACCGTTACCTTCGCCCAAGATGAACATTGGTGACTTTCATTTTCTACAGTTTCTCATTTTTCTGTGAATCTTTTGAACCACTCATACAAGTGTGTCTTAGATAGCGTCTTATCTCCAAACTGTGTCCTTAATCTCTGCAAAATTATCGTCAGTTTTACGCCCTCCCGCGCCAAAAGCATCATAATAATAATAATAATAATAATAATAATAATAATAATAATAATAATAATAATAATAATAATGCATAGCGAAATTGAAGAGTGCACTTCTTAGTCGGACATGATGCTAATGACAAAAGAAACTGCTGTGCAAGGTAAGCTCCTGAAATCCCCAGGCGAAACGTCTCAAAGATCTGTCTCGCTACATCCATTCACAAACGATAAAACAAATTTTTCGACTTATATTTGATTTACTCTCGTATTATTATAATATCTGTTCTTCTACAAATGTTGTAACATACGCACTGAAAGTGGTCGTTGTTTATTTCAGTGACTTGTTGACTGATATTGCCTGTAGCTCTTGAATAATGATGCTGTGATAACTTCTTTAAGATCACCCAGAGTATGCGGATTATTGTCACGTGGTAAAGATTGATTTTTTTTTTTTTTTTTGCTTGATTTATTTATGGACGCTCTTTAACATCTCCGGTCATCAGCGTCCCATTCAATTCAGGGCGTGAAACTGCCGACAAATTTTGCTCAGAGGCCTCTCTTTCAGGCTTGAGGTTCTTTTTGGTGCCGTAAATGTATGACAAAGCCATACTTTAGGGTTTTTACGCCCGAAAAAATCCATCGGTCCTGGCCGGGTTCGAACCCGCGATCTTGGGTTTAGCAGGCAAGTGTGGACGTGGTAAAGTCAAGGGCATTCTTAAATGAGGCAAATTAGTACATTTCATACTATGGATGAAATTGTTAAACTGTTCGAAATCTGTAGCTATGGTCATGGAAAGTATACAGGAAGGATGCATAACATCAATGCAGGACAAAGACCATTTAACTTGCAATATATCCACTACCACTTCCTGCTTGTCATAACAGAATGCACCTTGAGAAAATTACAATTAGGTGCAGCCTCTAAGAAATTGTTTTACATACTTATTTCGTGGAAAAGCCTGACCACATAGACAACTTTATTAAAGGTTCAAATAATCAAATTGAGACAAATTTTAAGGACGTCACTTGAAATCGTGGAAATTATGGGTCAAAAAGAGCAGAGATAACACACCTCGTTTAAATAGGGACAATAAATTGGAAAGATGCAACCGTCTTGGAGAACTGCTGCTTGAACGAGTATCGCAAGAAGTTCTACCGTCCAAGCTTCTGCAAAGCATTTCACGAAGATAAGAGAAGCAGGGGTAGCTGTATTTCTTTAAGTCTAACAATTCAGAAATAAATACTCATGATACAGGTTTGGGTTTTGAGTGGGTTCTACCATAGCCCTTCGAGCAATAACTCCAAATGTTCATGCTAATCCTCGGTGTTGGCAGGATAGAATTTACTAAGCCGAGGTTAGTCGTGAGATGTTTTCCTTTAAATTACTTCAGAGATAAAAAATCGTACATGAACAAGTAAGGAGACCGCGGTGGCTAGGTTAGGTTAGGTTATGTTTATTTTATTTACGGACGCAATTTAATATCATTGGTCATTAGCGACCCATCGGTCGATAAATTGTGACCAAATGCCTCTTTTTTTCAGATCGTAAATCTATCACACGGGACCAACGAGCTTTACTTTCTTTCCGAAGCAAACTGTATTTAGGATTTTACGCCCTAAAAATCCATCGAACCTGCTAGGTTTGAACCCATGACCTTGGATCTATGAGGCAAGTATGGTTGCCGCTAGATTATCATTAGCGACACTACTGTGGCCATAACCGTTCGCCGCCATGGATGGCCGAAGTCGTGAAGGCGCGGATACGTGAGCGAGAGATGGGATTCGGCTCCCGTCAAGAGCGTTCTCCCTGACTGGGATTTTTCCCAGGTTTTTCTCATAAATGGAATATGCCGGGGAGACACCCTAAATTTAAGCCTGGAACATTTCCTTCCTTAAAAATTCTTTTCAATTTATCATTTCACGGGCATTAAACACTATTAAAAAATAATCTGCTGATTCCTGTGATAAAAGTTTACGAGCTTCATGCCTGTGAATGGGATGTTAACCCATCTTGTTAGAAAAAACAGTAAAATTGCTCCTCTGATTTTTTTGGAATAAAATTGCTCAATAATGTCCAGATACATTGCAGTATTTACAATTGATTGCAATCATATTGAAACCAGTATTCGCGTTCCTTACACTCCGTCGCAACAAATGCCAATTATCTATCCTGAAGTAGCTGTTCAGAAGTCAGGTGAGGAATTTCAGAACCACGGTATCTCGTATTCTGCGAATTCACACAGAAGTACATCAATGGATAACTGTATCAGGTAACCAAGTACTGTGGCGTAGCTTTGTCAAGCTCTTGCAGTTGTATTCGGCATCGCCTCAGCTGCACAGATTTGAACACCTCGATAGATCGTCCTACTAGCTGGGACGGACTAGGAGTTGATTTTAGGGGTGAATTTCTATCTCTGGTGAATACCATGGACGACTCTGATCTCGGTTTCTTGAGATTGCCGAAATAGCCGGTTAATATAGCGTTTTACCAGTGACTTTGTTCCTCAATGTTTGTCGACGAAGGCCGCTTGTGCTTCCATAATGAATCGGCTGCCACAGTCACTAGTTAATCTCTCTTGCAAATAGAGCGCTAACATTCTGGCGCAAATTGCACATGCAGACTTAAGGACAGAGAACAAGGAACACTTGGTGATATAGGTTCATTAATAGGTGAGCTTGTTAATTATTAAACCTACAATAAGATAAATAGACCGTAACATCAGTGAATGCTTTTATACTATAGAACAATCGAGGTACTTTTTCTTCACTCGTTCCGTACTAACTGATTAGGCACTAAAGCTCAGAGAATGTGGGTAGAAAATTAAATTTAGTTCATTATACCAAAAATTCGAGTAGCAAAAGTTAATAGTTATTTCATACAGATAGAAAAAAATATTTGACCTAGATACTATAAATAGTATCCAGAAAGAAAAGAGTGAGCTGTGCATACAACGACCGCGTATATTTAAGCTGAATGTTATGAATAAGAAACCAGCATAGGAATACAGGAAACTCAATAAGAAATTCTAAGTTGCATGCTCTGCATCGGAAATATGGACAAGGGAACAATTTTTGTATTATCAAGAATTATAAACATTGACAAATTAAAATGGAAAATTATATTGAAAATGTCAGATCTTTACTTTGAATTAGAATAAAAGCAGGAATACACACCAATTAAAACATGCAGGTTAAAAACTAAGGTTGGGCTTGTTTAAATTGTATACAACATAATAAATAAATATAGAAGTAGCACTCATACGAAAATATAACACAAATTAGAATAATTGCATGAATTTATATCTAATAAAATTATTTCAAGAAATCTGGCCTTCTCGTACTGGTATATTCAATTAATTAAAGATAGATGTCTGTCTGACATACCGGACTATGACATTTCATTTATAGTTCTACACTAATCATTTTAAAGCACGTTATAAATAGGCAAGAGCAAAGGAAAAAGTTAAGTTCTTTTTAAGTTAGAACAGTAGCTTTATATGAGAAAATGGACGTGTAAATGTATCGTAT
The DNA here is from genome assembly GCA_030762175.1 of Metallyticus violacea. Lineage (NCBI taxonomy): Eukaryota > Metazoa > Arthropoda > Insecta > Mantodea > Metallyticidae > Metallyticus > Metallyticus violacea. The sequence goes on along the minus strand of CM060838.1, from coordinate 46,476,622 downwards.
GTCGTGTCGAGCAGCTCTGCTCCTTGGCGTGACAACCGTTCCCTAAAGTGAAGCGACCCAAGTAATTGCCGATAATGATAGCTGAAGATGCCATCAAAATTGGGTTTTATGTTGCTCATAAACTTTACTGCAACCTTGGATAGTGAAGCACCGGTCTTTCTTTTCTGCTGCACCACAGCGGCTTGCTACAGGGAGCTGCAGGTATGTAATGTCGACGAAAGGGTTGTCAGCGATTTCTGTTCATTAACGGTTTATTTCACGGTTTTATGTACGCTAGCACCACTAACTAGGCAATCTATTTGTAACATATACATTTTACCACTTCTAATAAAAAAATATATTTCATTGGACTATTTATGCACACAACTTTTTGCGTCCAGATATTTGTATTTCCCAACCCCACTTCTGAAGGCCTTTTCCAGTCACTTATCATATTTCCTATAACTATATCATTCATATTTTTTACTTCCATTTTTCTTTTAACCCAGTGGAATATTTTCCATTTTAATTAAATGTATTTTTTCATCCACTGGATACTCAAGTTCTCCGTTTGCCCAATGCAACTTAAAACTGAACTCATTACTCGTATTTAGTCGGTTGGTGGGTCGGTGTAGTGGTAACCATACTTGCCTTCTAAACCCAAGATCGCGGGCTCAAATCCGGTCAGGATCGATGGATTTTTTCGGGCGTAAAAATTCTAAGTATGTCTTCCTTCGGAAGGGAAGTAAAGCCGTGGGTCCCGTGTCGTACATTTACGGCACGAAAACGAACCTCAAGCCTGAAAGAAGAGGCCTCTGAGCAAAATTTGTCGGCCGTTTCACGCCCGGAATTGAATGGGGCGCTGATGACCTGAGATGTTCAAAGAGCATCCATAAATAAATCAACACAACAAAAATCAACGTTACTGTATTTTATATGGTGGTTTCGCTCTAAGATTTTGTTAATTGGAAGATTGGGCGAAGACTCACAAAACCAATTTTCATTGCTAATTTTTAATTTATTTTCCCTCTTATTGCATGGCTTTAGCCCGACAAATAATATATTTATTTTTATATTTCTAATTTAAAATGTTTCTGACTTTTTATCACCTAAATGTCTACTTATAACTGTTTATTGCTTTATCTATATGCAACTATTTTTATATTCATTAGAGTCTCTGAATGAACTTCTTCCTCAATGGATATAATTCAGATCACATTTTGTACTCCTTAAGACAAAAAAAATAATCCGATACTTGAAGAGTGAATAAGTCACAGCGCCTTGTTAACATACGAAAACCACAAAAGTTTATGTCCAGTAAGCTACAGGCGTATTATGTACTTTCATGAAAAACCATGGAGCTATCTCAGTGGTGTGGTATGAACAAACGGTGCAATAGGTCATGGTTTCCCTCCTGGTCTCATGTGAACTCATTCTATGTTATATTTTTATTTTCAATGCTTCGTAGATTTTACTTATAAGTGTAATACAATATCTGCTCCAACTAGTCTTAGAAGGAGAGGGTGGAGTTGATATGTTTTTGTGACATTTTCATCATTGGAATTACAAAATATTATAAACGGCTTAAGAAATATGTGACGCGCACAAAATTCACTAGAAACACAGCAACGAAAACAAATTCGCCCTACGTTGAATCCAGCTTCCGACGTTAACCGAAGTTGAAATAATTCTGGAAACGGACCACTTTATTTTGAACGCCTACAGGCATAGAATTTTTTATTTAAACCAGTAAGCACAATCGTATAATAATAATAACAATAATAATAATAATAATAATAATAATAATAATAATAATAATAATAATAATAATAATGCGAGTTTTCTTACTCAATAATATCAATGTCAAATATTTGTTTAAGTAATTTATAGGTATGTAACTCATTCTTCTTTCAGTTTACGCTAAATTTTACCAAGATAAAATGCGTACGTACGATATCACAACATTGCAAATTATATAACTTTTATAAAGCCAATGAGAGTAATAAAAGAATAATATATTTTATGAAGTATAGTTTTCATTGTTCAAACTTTATTTAGTATATCTCATTAATCGTAAGCAAAGGCTGAATGTGCAAGTGTGAACTAGTTTTCTTTAATGAGGTTATAACATACAATTTCTTTAGTAATTGGATCGCTGCCCACTTATAAGTTAATGAATAAAACCGCAAAAGTTACACCCATATTTTCTTTTCCTTTACCATCTATATTATACATAGAATATTGTAGCCCCACGTGACGCGTACCTTTGATCCTAATGGAATAAATTGCAGTCGAAAAGAATAAAGCATTCTTCATTACTTTATTTCCTTTTAATTTTCACGATACTAAAGCACTCGATGCTGCCGATAAATAGTTGTGTTCAAACCGCTACTCCGCTGTAATAAAATGTTACATCCTGCATTGTCTTCGATCTCCTACTGACTCAGCGTAGTAGTTCCTCTAGGAATTGGCTATTTTCATCCCTATATTTATTGTTGACCTATGAAATATATTTATCATTAAGGAATTATTGGTCCGTAGAGATAATTTCAAGTTAGATATTCCATTAATAAACTTTAAGAATTAACTCTCAATTTTGTATTCAGCGAAACGAATTGTTCTTTCATGAACTACACACCTTTTGTATTCATTGTTACAGGCTATGCAACCTTTTAATTGTACCAGAATGTTTCTCCTTTCTCATTCAGATTGCTGCAGGTCTTTTGGATAAAAAATGGAATTGATTATGCAATGGACTACAAATTCTGTTGAGACTTAAAATTCTGCTTTCCTACATAATGTGAACAAAATTATGAGATGAAAGCGTCACCTTGAAAGCTTTTCTCAAATGAAATTCAAACCCATGCCCAATTAGTGTCTAATACACGGGGTATGCATTCGCAAACATAACTACTCACTTCTATCTTCCTGAGCACTAATATTATGATTCGCTTTAAATCACTCAAAGTACTGGTGGGTTTTCACCTCGAGAGATGTACATATATGCTTCCATTGTTTATTGCGTTTCTTTTACAGTTTCATACATAGCTTCACTTAACCACTAGATTTCAAAATCGTGTTCTATCTAATAAAAAGGATCACAATTGATTCCAGCCATAGAAGACTACCACCGATACACTACTCAGATTAGTAGTAACAACAAAAATCCGAACGGTTATGTTTAAGAAACTATTGCACATAAATCTGATAAATAATTTTAAGCAACATCAAGAAATCCCACTGTTTACATTTATTATGCATTTTTGTAAACAAATGTTATAAAATGTTAATTTTAATTCTTGCTTTTTTCTGAGCAGCATCTATAGTTGCATTTTATTTGTAAAAGTACGTAATAAATGAACATTTGATAATCTTCTCTTCATAGAAAGATGCAGCGGTATTTAAAAATAAAAAGGATGGTTACTTAATTAAAAATAGTATATGTGGATGAAGGGAAGGATTTGAAAAAAGTAAATTTGATTTGAAAGGTTTCGGATGTAATGTCACCTCAGGGGTAAATAATTCCTTCCTCTCGAACGATGGTTACCGCTGTCTTACAGTTTATCCACGGCTGTTGAGACTCTGCTGCTGAATATTTTTATGGTCCTGTGACCGTAGGGGAAGGTGTTTTGGAGATTAATAACATTTTCTGTTATGGAAGGAGAACACAATTTATTATTCATACACTATTGCACTTAAGATGTACTGCACTGAACTAATAACGCTCGTCCACTTAACACTCTTCCAAAACTAACTACCGCTTTCCACTAACTGAAGTGAAATGAGAAAGCCCTTGCACTGATATTGTCCCATGTCCCACTGAATACTCTTGCAAAGCTAAATGCGGGCCGCAAAATTGCAAAACTAAATAAACATGGTCTGCGTGACTTTTTCCATGTAGAATCTACTCAAGCGGTTGGCTTGGCTTCTTCCCTTGAAGAAGTTTTCATCCCTGCAGTCGCCAAATATTTTATGGTGCCTAGCCAGCTTAATAAATTCTCTAACACAATATCAATAAACATCGTGCTCAAGGATTCTTTACAAATATTGTTACAACAGGCTACAGAAATTCCCAGGTCAGATTTTATGCCTAGGGTAGCTTTCTGCACACTCGAAAGAAAATAACATTTTACACACAATAACTCAACGCTTATACAGGAAAAATGACATTACACTCGTGACTATAATGAGAAAGTTACATAAAATTATTTACTATAAACACTCTAATTAAATATGGGGTTGGCAGCTCATAAACACTGCCTCAAAGAGTTTCGACTTATAAACTCATTTTGCTATGCAAATATTGCAAGCTAGGGCACTTTTATTTCTTTTTACATTCGCGAACATCATTTATAAGGAATTTAAGGCACATTAATCAATAATTTCTTCACTAAAAGGCTCATTCCCAATTCTCCTACATCTAAGCAGGTTCCTTTCTTAGTTTTACATAATTTAGCTAATAATTCTCACTCAAAGGCAGAGCACCGCTCTTCATACTGAAACAGTACTTGTCTATTAGTTTCCAAAATTCGGTTCAGCATACTGGTTAATATACCTTTCATGTCCAGTTTTATCTCATTTCCACATCTGGGATGCCAGTGAAAGGTCTACCGCGCGCCGCATGGAGCTTATTTATGGCCCTTAACTCGACGGGGAAGAAATATTAAACAGATTCTTTTGCACTTTGCCACATGACATCTCCATCCTTACCGAAATATATGAACGGGTGTAGAGTTCGTCAGTTCCTGGAGAGGGCACTTTCCAGTAAAATAAAGTAACTCATAATTCGAAAGATAAAAAAAGAACAGGATTTGCTGAAAAAGTACATGGGATACATATAGAGATCATTGACATACAGAAGTTTCACACGTATCGGACCACGACTTTAAGACCCAAGCAAAGCATGCGTGCTAACCTTCGCTTTACACGAAGGAATCGAGAATGGTCATCAGCACTTTGCAGTGTGCTCACACAACAGGAAGCCCTAGAAGATACGAAATATCGTCGTGTTATGCAAAGCCGACAACAGGCCTTTTGAAATAATGTTTATATATATATATAAAGGCATAAGCGCATTTTTTCGTTATGCATTAAATGAGTCACTACACAAATTCTATAAAGGAAATATCAGCATTTTGTTTATTTAATACGATTTCGCAGTGCTTTAGAAATTTGGGCATTAAATATACAGAGTAGCAAAAAATTTCACAGTTCTGTATAAGGGTCTGAAAAGCAAACCACAAATGGTAAACAGATGGTTCATTATGCAAAATTTACATTAAATTCATCATGTTTAGAACAATTAGCTTACATTTAAATATTACTTCTACGATTTTAGCAAGTTCAATTTAACGTACCACAATATAACCGGTAGATATTTCAGAATTAACTTTCAATTTAAGGCAACAAATATTTAAATGTCCTGACGCATCGTGTATAGCGCCATTTACCTGAAGAGCTGAGTAAACGAATTGCAGATAAGCGCATAATATTATCATTATTATTATTGTTATTATTATTATTATTAAGTTAATTTAAGGACACTTTTCAACATCTTTGGTCATTAGTGCTCCATTCAATTCAGAGCATAAAATGGCGATAAATTTTGTACAGAGGCCTTTTATTCAGACATGAGGTTTATGTAAGTGTCGAAAATGTACTACACAAGACCAACGGCTTTACTTTCCTTCTGGCGGGAGTCATACTTAGAACTTTTACGACCTAAAAATTCATCGATCCTGGACGGGTTTGAGCCTGCGACCTTGGGTCTTACAGAATCAGATGAGTTATAAATCAATATAAGAATTTATTCAAGTACAGGGAGGCCTTTTAATTGCCCATTCAATTGCTTTTTTCTACTTTTAGGGGCAATGTCCCATATTTTGTTAATTAAAGTTACTGTCATAAATGACTTTATCCCAAAATATACTAGTCATTTAGCAAGTGGTGTGTCACCGGAGGATTATTAATAAGTATTTTATAACATATCAGATGTAAAATATAAAAACAATGAATGGTTCACAAAACACCGGCCCGGCCATAGCAAACCTACATTCAATATGCATACAGCCAAGGCCAGTGGAGCCCGTTTTTCGTGAGTCGTCCTGCAGAAAGCTTAATCTAAAGTTTTACAACTAGCATTCATGTTTCCAGAGTTACAGACGTTTACACCGAGGTGATTTCCACTCGGCATACTGGATAAATAAAGGTATAGTGTTTTGCATGAACGAGCGTAACATAATAAACATAGTATTTCATAAGACACTCATACATGTCAAATTTATATTCCCATTGGAGTTTTATCACAATAAAAATATTGAGCCCATTGTTTTTGTGAGTTCTGATGTTCCTTTCATGTTCCATGAAACACAATGCCTTTAAACGTACCTGTATCTCACATTTATAATTTAAATTATGGAAGTTATGAAATATTTACGACAGTAACACGTGCTTCTATAAAATAAATAAAGTATTACATAGCGATACAGAAAGACTCTTTCAGATGGTATTAAGGAAGAATTAATACGAAATTTAGAAATATGTATAACGTCATAGCTTGAATGATAGTGGCCATAGAAAATTACTTTAATGAAAAAGCATTGTTCAGAATACGGATTTGACGTAGCAGAGTTTATCCCCCCCCCCCAAACTTCTTCCGTTTGATTTTGATTGAGACTACCATGTGTACCATAACCTATTATACTGTCTTCTTTTCAAAACGTGCCAGCCCGGATAAGTAAGTATTTAAAATGATTTAATTGCAACAAAAAGACGAGTCATTTTAGATATCGAACAGAAAGTTTAAAATCAGTGTAAATAACATTCAACCTTACATTCCCTCCCCATCCACATTAAAATTTCACCTCTGCCTTTAATAATTAAAATTTAAAGAGGATTCAATTGCGCTCACATCTTTTGTTTCTTATGGTTGTCTGGCAACAAGTTTTTTGCTTGAAATTGGAAGAACTAAAAAGTTATTATATAATGAAGAAAATATTTACTAGTTTATTTTTACTAAATTAAAAGTTCGTCGTTGGCTAGAAAGTGATATAACTCATTTTGGAACTCCTGACAAATGCGCTTACACGCTGTTCTTTCTTGTAAGGTATGCACTATTTTGAAACAAATTATAACCAGAGCACAACTATTTCATTAACTTTGAAATATATTGAAAATTGAAAGAGCAATGAGGGAAAGAAGACCAAAATGTAATAAACATTGGTATTTAACTTTCTTCTCTATATCTAAATCGATATGCGTTGTGTTTAAATTAAATGCATTTTAAGTAGGATGTTATTCCAAATAGCAAGTTTCGATATTAAAGCCTTATAAAATATACTTCGGAGAACTCTAAATAGTTTTGTTTTGTATGCTACAAAACTGCCCTTAAAACAACTGACAATATTATAGGCTGTTTGGAGAACGTCGTACAACCTAAAGTTGCGCGTTTTATTTTCTAAAACGATATATATTTCCTTCTATATACATTTGTAATCAGTAACCTGATTCAAATTACATAAATTTGAAGTTTCATACTATAAATTCTTTTCACTTAATAAATCTAAAGCAAATGAAACTTTAGTTTAAGTTATTTCAGAAATAACATGTTTACAAAGGTTAATTTTAATACAAATGTTCCCAAACATGCACATTCTGTGCTGGCGCTCCATCACGCTGAAAGAAAGTGAAATCATTTATTTATCTTGAAAAGACAAGTTAGACAAGAATCCAACCAAATTATTCTGATTTACTTTACTTATTTATTTATTATTTAGGGTCACTCTTTCACGTCTTTGACCATTAGCGTTCCATTCAATTGACGACACAAACGGCCAATAAACTTTGCTCAATGACTTCTTCTTTCAGACTTTAGGTACTTTTACGCCCCGTAAATGTACGACACAGGATTTATGGCTTTAAAAGAATGCTGATGAAACTTCTGATATACGCCTGATATTAAAATATGAACCTAATTTATGATCGTTTAAAATGTCACACCATAAATTAGTACTTCACACTTGGTGATAGATTTCACGCATTCAATGGGAATTTTCTGCAACCCCATTTTGTACGTTATGGCAGTTCACCATTTCATGGTTATGAAATATTTCTTCATAAAACCACAAAAAAATTTTATAGGAAACCAGAATTATTTATTTTATCCATTACTTTAACGTAAAAGGGAAGTAACCATCAAAATCCCTGTACTAAATATAACTTGAATGGATGTAATTTATCCTATATACCGAAAATTTAGTTATACCTGATTCTTTTGTCATACCCCTCACTGAAAAAATTAATTTTGATGAGCATACTCCAACACTTGCTATTAAATTATCATTGCAAATAATTCCCTTTTTATGTCCTGTTCTGGATAACGTTACAGTTATACGTTATAACGATACAGTTTGCAGATATAAAATTAGTTGCACTCTCTATAAATAAGCATTATATCTATATATTCATTCATTGTTTGAGAGCGTGTTTTGTTTATTGCAACAATAAACAATGTAATGAAAAAAAAATCCGCTGAGAATATCTTATATGAATATTAAAAAAATATGAAAACGTTACTAAGTACGTATGCTATTCAATTTTAAACAATAGATACAAAATTTATAGGCCTATATCATTTAAATCAGGAGTGCAACAAACTAATACAGTATAATACATATAATCCATTAAAAGAAATGCAACTTTGACCTAGAATTATTTTCATAACACACTGTATAACTGTCACTCAAGATTAACCTCCCTGTAACATGCGCACGAAAGGAATTTTGTTATTCCAAACCATGTAAAATATTCAATTGTTCTCAAATATGGTGCGCCCTCCGGGTAAGAACATTAGTCATGAAAAAAATGTATACTATCTACGCTAACCCTATTAACAAACCCATTATGCCAATTAATTAAATGGTGAGAATAACAGATTGTATAGCGGATGAGCACATGAAAGAAAGGTAAGAAAAGGTAAAACTTTCTTGTTGAAATTTTGTTAGAACTGTGCACTTTATATTATATATATTTGCATTTTAGCATGAAAGTTTAAAATGTGTTCGTTCTTTTGGTCGAGCTTTACGTTGAGTAGAATACAATTCCCCAAACAAAATAATTCGATCCACAATGCGGCATATTCTGAGCATCGATGGGATAATAGAATGAAAAATAATCCATTATGTTGTTTCTTTCTAATGTTCCATTATTTTGAGAACAATTCATTTATTAAATGAATGGTTTTTTCCAAATGAAGATAAATCAGTAATTTGCATGAAATTAATTATTATTCTAAGGAATGAAAATATGCATGGTAGTAACCTACACACAACATACACATACACATGAGATTATTGTAATTTCATGTTTATAAGCTAATGATGACAAAGATATGCTCAAAGCATCTGCATTTCAATATTATCTCCCACAGTTTCAAGTTGTCAAGTAATGGAAGATACGGTTGTAACACAGAAACAATAGAAAAAAATAATCGCTTGACCGAAATGTAAAGCCACCGATTATATGTATGTGTGTGTGTATGTATGTATGTATGTATGTATGTATGTATGTATGTATGTATGTATGTATGTATGTATGTATGTATGTATGTATGTATGTATGTATGTATGTATGTATGTATGTATGTATGTATGTATGTATGTATGTATGTATATTTCGAATAGATGCAATTGTTTTCATATAGGAGCTAAATGTAAAGATAATATTCGGAATGAATGCACTGATATAACTTTTAAATATTTTAGTATTTTTTTTTTTGTTTCATATTTTGAAAATTAGCAATATGATAGAAAATGTAATATTTTGTCTTAGTTATGTTATGTAAATATTAAAATCAAAATAATCATTAATTAATATATATTCCGAAGTAAAAACAAGTTATCCGCCCCTCATCAGAAAAATTCAGAAAATCAACATTTATTTTTACATATCTATTGCATGTTTGTTCAAGGCTAAGATTTATATGTCCTTATTAAAAGACAACAATATGTTTAACTCTTACCTATATCAGTTATGTTATTTTTAATACGAATTATATAAATTTGACATATTTTTTCATATTTCTGTATTCGTATGGAATATATATATAATTTTTAGCAGTTTTAATGCAATACTCGTATTGTAACTATCAACAGTTATTCAGCTGGGTTTTTCTTTTTTTGGCATTTACGCCTTATGGCACTTGCGATGCTCAGCTGTCCCGCTTTTCGCAATTTATCGGAAATCGAACTCAATATAACATTGTTCCGCAAGTCCATTTCCAAAAAGTTTTATCATCCCAATTGTTGCTAATTTCCATTCTGGAAACTTCTCTATGCTTTCTTTCCTGAGGCCCACTTACGGCGACCGTGACAATACGGCCTCCTGTTGCAATATTTTTCTTATGGGATCCCTCACTTTCTGCTAAATATCAGTGCTGCAAACGGTAAGGTCTTTTTAAAATCTAATTGTCTTAATAATTAGAGGCTAAGAGTAGAATTGTACAAGTAGCTTTTTTATATTAATAGCAGCTTCACTGTTATCTCTCTCTCTTATAATGGTGTTTAACGCCCGTTTTTACTACTGAGGCATCACAGGCGGTGGACACTGATGATAAATGAGATGAAATTATATATTGGGAAAGGATTTTTTAAGGAAGGGAATGTTCCAGTTTAGGGTACCTCCCCGGCATTTGCCATTTGCCATTTATGAGGACTGAGGAAAACTTGGAAAAACCTCAGTCAGGGAGAATGGTCCTGGCCCAGACTTCCTGCTCACGAGTGCGCGCCATAACCTTGTTATGATAAGTTATAAAATTGTGAAGACATCCATACCACTACTGTAACTTATTTAAGAGGAAGTGCAGGGAACCGCATCCATCCTTGAGCAATTGATTATTGGCTATCCGCAAAACCGTCAAAAGTCGACTAGGCGTCGCATGGAGTTGTTTTGCTCATAAGAAGACCAAAATGGTGAATTTCATAACAACATTTCCATCGGATGATGCTTGTAATCCTCTAGAATACAGTCCAAATCTCCAATCCTAAGAACCCAATCTTTGGGTGTATGATAAAGGGACTTCATTTCTCCTCCTATCAAATAGATCATTATGAGCTGAAAAACTGACAACTTTGCGGCAGGTATTGAGAAACTTACTGATTATTGCAACTGCTGTCTAAACCTATTCTAGCCAGTTGCTAAGTAGCGGATATGTATTTTATAAACATACTAGTAAGTTAATAATAATATAAAAATATATTCTATTCATATAAGTAGATATACGACGGCTGTTCGATAAGTTCGTCAACCTCAAAAGTGGTAGTACTAAATTATTTTCAACGACATAGTGACTGTTGAGGAAATGTGTATAGTCATAAACAGTTAGAAGTTTAGTTTGTGCTTGAAAGTCATTTTCCTGCTTTAAATTTGTAACCAAGCGTTCAAAGCGGAAAAACATGAATTTCGTGAACTAATAAATTACCATTTTAAAGGGGCAACGCACACAGAAACTGGGGTGAAGTGCGAAAAGCATTAGAGCGAATCTGAACCTTCGTTTAGATTGTTTGGGGAGTTCAGATGTGGCCAAACGAGCACAAGCGATGCGGACCGCTCCGGGCATCCTATCGGGAGACTGAAGATGTAGGAATTTCTGAAGATAGATGCAAATATTCCGCACAATAATTTGCTAATAAAAATCTACCTATAAGAAAATATAGCGAGTTGCCATTTTGGCACAGAATTTGAAGTTGTTAAAATGGAATCCAAGTGAATTTCGGAGACGGTATATGATAGTCGAAGAAACTTGGATCCACCATTATACTCCGACAGGTGGCCGAGGTCGTTAAGATGCGAACTCGTGAGCGGAAAGTGTGAGATTTGATTCCCGCCATTTTCGGGCTAAAAATCCTAAGTATGGCTTCCTTCGGAAGGGAAGTAAAGCCGTGGGTCCCGTGTCGTACATTTACGGCACGATAAAGAACCTCAAGCCTAAAAGAGAGGCCTCTGAGCAAAATGTGTCGGCCGTTTCACGCCCTGAGTTGAATGGGACGCTGATGACCTGAGATGTTAAAGAGCGTCCATAAATAAATCAATCAAAAAAAAAAAAGCAAAAAATGCTGGGAAGGTACCCAAAAACAGGCCTGGGGTGTTTCCTTCCTTAAAAAAAAGTCTTTCTCAATTTATCTTTTCATCTCATGTATCATCAGCTTCCACTGCCTACGGTGCCTCAGTAGTAAAAAAACACTACATGCCGGAAATGAAGCAGCAGGCAAAACTGCGGGCTGTAAACGGAGAAAGCGCTCAGAAGGCAAAATCAGTTCCCCTCAGCAAGAGAGTAATTAATGACTTAGTTTTTGGATTGCCATGACGTAATTTTAATTAACTTTTTGGAAAAGTGTGTTTCATTAAAAAGACACACATAAGATATACTCTCACGCAAAACTAATTTCATATTGGACTTTAATTGTTTTAACGTTAATATTAAACTACAGATAAACTAATTACACAAAAGTGTACAATTCTATTTTAATATTAGAGAAAACTTTAATTTCATTAAGGTCCCAGTAATTTTTGTACACCCTAAAATTTTGGAGCTACATATATTAATTTTAAATCACAGCTATGTAAATTTGACAATGACCATCTATTATCATTAATAGTATCTGATGACCAAGAATAAGGATTTTGCACTATTATAAAAAGGATATTATGGCATATAGGGGGATGACAATGTAGGAGAATGCATTGTAAAGTTAAGCTCATTAAGAAAAAGAAATGACGATTTTGAAAGATTACATGTGAGGAAAATTAGAGTCTGCGCACGCGCGGCCAGGGATAGCAATAACATTTTTAACGACTTTCTGAGAGAGACGAGTGAGGAAGCCTGAAGAGAGTGGACGGACGTTGCACCTTCGCTTCCGAGATGGTCACCATTACGAAGGAACTATCGAGTTCATTGCAACTTTATACACGGCAATAAAGATGTAATCCAAATAGAGAAATGTTCATTGTTATATAGCATACCTTGACCGATTGTCCTCTTGTTTTTATTTAAGTTTTATTAGGGATGGGTAGGATTCTTCTGGATAGTACAGCAGCTACGCTCCTTGTTCGGCCCGTGGATGATGATTACAGAATTATATTTAACAGGAAGGCTCTAATACACTTGTGCCGCGAAAATATCAGAAAAGAGCCATAAAATCCATTATTTAAATATTTTAGACGCCATCATTGAAGCGTCCAAGCATAAATAAAATTGATCAAAAAATCACTTGCATTCTGCTTTCGTTACTTAGAATTTAAATTCATTTTTCTAATAATTGTGAAAAAAGTATGTATACAGCTAATTTATCTGGCATAGATAATACATGTACAGTTTTATTAGATCATATCAATGAAATAGTCAGATTTCAAATACCTCGTTATTTTAATTTACGTAATTCGAGGGAGATATATAAGTTTCCGGCCTCGTCGATAAGGATTGTCGCCTTCACAAAATCCTTATCTGGTTTCATACCATATCTGTTAAGTAAATAATTGCAGCTGTAACTTCCGCTCCGATGCGTTCATTTGTTCAGATATAGTTGCATAAAGAAGGCTATGTGTAGAACATTGTGACATGTTGAAAATGGAGTATCGAGTTGATATTAAGTTCTTCAAAAAAGAAGAACTAGTTCAAGTGAAATTAAACAGCGACTAGACGGTGTATATGGGGAAACATCCGCCTTATATTCTATCGTAAAAGAATGAGCCAAACGTTTTCTTCGAATGGGTCGAGAAAGCATTGAAGACGTAGAGCGTGCAGGTCCACCCTTGGAGGTGCTCACTCTTGAAAACATCGCTCTTGTGGTAGGAGAAATTATGCAAGACCGGCGGCTCAAAGTTACAGAAATAACAGCAACATTGGGCCTTTCTAAAACAACAGTCCTTCGAATTATTCATATACATGAATAAAGATAGTGCAAGATGGGTGTCTAGACTTCTTTCCTCAGTCCAAAAGCAACAACTAGTCATCTGCTGTCAGGTATTTTTGGAGAAAGAGAGAGAGAGATTGATTTTTTGATTGATTTGTTTATGGACGCTCTTTAACATCGCAGGTTATCAGCGTCCCATTCAACTCAGAGCTTGAAACGGCCGACAAATTTTGCTCACGAGGCCTCTCTTTCAAGCTTGAGGTTCTTTTTCGCCGTAAATGTACGACACGGGATCCACGGCTTTACTTCCCTTCCGAAGGAAGCCATGCTTAGGATTTTTACGCCCGAAAAAATCCATCAGTCCTGGCCGGGTTCGAACCCGCGTTCTTGGGAGTAGGAGGAAAGTATGGTAACCACTACACCACCAGGACCGACAGAGAGAGAGAAGTTCTGCAAACCATTGTTACAGGAAATGAAACTACGGTCCTCTACTATGATCCCTTGTCCAAAAAAGAATCAATGGAGGGGTGTAAACCTGGCGAAGCACCGCCTCTAAAGACCAAGGTCACTCAGTCAGCCAAGAAATCATGGCCGCAATCTTTTGGGACTGTGAAGGAATACTCTTCATTGACTTCAAGTATAGAAACACCATAGTAAATGGGGAGTACTATGCTAGCCTACTGCACAGACTACGTGCTTACATCAAAGAGAAAAGGCGAGGAGATCAAAGTGGTGATGTGCGCCTTCTTCACAACAACGGGCCTGTGCACACAGTTCTTGTTGCAAAGGAAGCTGTGAAGAAAGCTGGCTTCAAGGAGATCGACTATCCACTCTGCAGCCCAGATCTAGCTTCCAGTGAATATTTCCTCTTCTCAGAACTTAAGAAGGACCTTCGAGGAAGAAAATTTAAGTGTGACGAAGAAGTGATGGATGCTATTTATGCCCATTTTGCAGACAATACTTTGACTATTTTGGGGTGGGGGTATCGAAATGTTAATTCAAAGATGTGAGAAGTGTATTGCAATAAAGGAAAACTATATTGAAAGGTGAAATATAGTTTTTGTCATTATCATATCTAGAAAATAGTTAGGCCGGAAACTTATAAATCTACCCTCGTACATAACTTAGCTACTAGCTACCATCAAATAATGGAATGGGGGAAAAAAGGATATCAAGAAGTGTTTTATATAGCAAGATAATAGATATTAGAAAAGGAAGAATATAACGAATGAAATGGCTGCAGGACGTGTAACAAGTTCTGAAAAAATGAAAGCTGTCTATTGGAAACGGATAACACAATAGCAAGATGTATGTAGACTGATTGTGAAAGAAGTCGAGAAGCATCAAGGGCTGAAAAGAAGTTCTATACCACAGTAGTATTTTAAGTATTAATATTTGTTAAATAGGAGACTTATTACACCATAATACATAGAGAGAACTGTTCAATATTTCACTACATTGAACGGTGTTTAACACCCGTTACTACTGAGGCACCACAGGCGGTGGACATTGGTGGTACATGAAATGAAATGATATGTTGGGAAATGATATTTTTTAAGGAAGGAAACGTTCCAGTCCTAAGTTTTAGGGTACCTCTCCGGCCATTTATGAGGACTGAGGAAAACCTGGAGAAAAACTTCATCAGGGAGGACGGTCCTGGTGGGATTCGAATCCCAGATCTCCGCTCACGAGTCCGCGCCTTAACGACTTCGTTCACCCGTCGCAGTTATTCGCTACTTTGATCGAGTACACACACACATATATATATAATTTCATTAATATCATAGCGGGCAATACAAATGTTCTTGATTTAAACAAAACTCCTCCGGTAAGTTTTAAACTAGGTCATTATTCCTAGTACTCGTTGAAAAATATATTCTATTTTACAATAAGGAATAAATTTATTCAAAAACTAGTAATAAAGTAACCCATATAACTTCATACGAGATATATTAACTGTGTGAAAAATTCAATAAGTCTTATCTCCCATGCCATTAGAGCGCCCAAGTTAATTTTTGTAAGATTACAAAACTTTTGATTAATAAAAACTACCATACAAATTAAAATGGGTGCATTTTAGGAAATATTTTAAATCAATTAAAATTCTGTCAAATAAACGCATAAAAATCTATAATGTAAATAAGAGTATTATAATGCCCATATTAATCTATTATTAAAAGAGTATTTCTGAAAACGTTAAAACATGTTTAGGTTTTGGTGGTTTCTCGTGGAATAACTTATATAATCATGAGAATTGATGTGATACTGTGAAAAAAAGGAGCTCAGAGTAACGAAATGAGAGTACAGAATCACAAAATCGCTCTCATTTCCTCCCTATTTGTGCGAAGCGAGTTCTGAGATAAATTCCGGTAGAGGTTTGGAAATCCGAGAAAATATTACCCGTTGATACCTAATGTACCGGATCGGGTCTGAATCCAAAATAACCTCAAGGGTAAAAGGAAGCAATAAATGAATTGAACTAGTAGATATCGTATGTTTATTAAGGAAATTCCTTCCAATTTCCTTATGCTATGTCCCTCCTCTCTCAGGTCGATGAGGAGAAGGAATGGTCACTTGCGCAAATGCTTGTACTCAAAGCTGCTAAACTGTCGAGTAGCTCTCTAGTACGGCTACATGTTTGATTTATTTGGTTTATTTACGGACGCTCTGTAACACCTCAGTCATCAGTGTCATATTTAATTCAGGGCGTGAAACGGCCCATCAATTTTGCTTAGAGGCCTCTTTTTTCAAACTTGAGGTTCATTATCGTGCCGTAAATCTACAACAAGGACCCACGGGTTTACTTCCCTTCCGAAGGAAGCCATACTTAGGATATTTAGGCCCAAAAACTCCATCGACCCTGGAAGAGATTGAACCCACGATTTTGGGTTTACTCACCATTGTCATTCACGAAAGTAGTCGTGTTACAATAAAAGTTGCGACCACTGCAGAGCTAGAAAACATGATAGAATTTAAATGCCATTTAATATCTTCCATAAAGGTATCCGCTATTCGTTCGCATCCAGCTGCCTTTCTGTTGCAATGCTCGCAAGGCATTCGAAGGACGGAACACGAAACACCCTGTAGCAGGTTCAAAAAGAAATCCAAACACAGATTGCTCCTTCCGGATAGGCAAAGAACGCCTAATCCTTGGCCACTGTACCCATTACTGCGAGGATTACCTTTCTTGTTTCAGAATTAATTAGCATCATTACATGAAGAAGCATCGTCGCCAGGAGGCAGCACAGTCACCACGGGTTGCCTCTAATCAATAGAACGTTGCCTCTCTCCAACACCTACAGTTTATACAACTGCCACGACCAACTGCGCATGCGCCACACACTTCTCACTCGCTAGACAAAAGAGCAGCGGCGCTACGCTGAGGGTAGCCTTAACCTCTCTTCATCCTTCTTTCATTCTTTTCTTGCTGTTGTAAGAAGGGTTTTCCTGTACTTCTCTAGTGTTCTTATTTGTGTGAGTGTGTCTGTGGCGGATTTAAATGCAATGTGTTAAATTTCATGCTGATTTCGGCAAATGTAGCGAAACAAAAAGCGTGAATTGTTTTGAGCTATTAAAATGCATATTAGCCGGCAGTCCTCGTAAATGTGCTTCATAATTCACTAAGTCTTAAACTCGTGCGGTATGCATTGCTTTCCTTATTTCACAAGTGGGTTCGAATTCCATCAAGTCTGAGCCTGAAACGGTTTCTAAATGAAACCCACTGTATATGTGAGAACTAGAACTTGTATGGACATACTTCATAACCGCTGGTAGCCAAGCTCGGAATGTTCGTGTTTTCTAATATTGTGAAGCCAAATGTATGACTCGCGGTGTACTTGCAACCGCCATGGGTGGCCGAGGTCGTTAAGACGCGGGCTCGTGAGCGGGAGGTCTGGGGTTCGAATCCCGCCAGGACCGTCCTCCCCGACTAAGGTTTTATCCAGGTTTTCCTAAGTTCTCATAAATGGCAAGTGCCGGGGAGGTACCCTAAACGTAGGCCTGGAACGTTTCCTTCCTTAAAAATAAATCCTTTCCCAATGTATCATTTCATCTCATGTATCACCAGTTCATCGCCTGTGGAGCCTCTGTAGTAAAAACGGGCGTTAAACACTATTATTCATGTAGTTTTTCGTTTTATTTATTGACTGCGTTCTTCTTTTCGCAACGTCTGTAGATTGTAGGCTGAATGCTAAATGTATAAGTGTGTAGGGATGAATGAAATTAATTATCCAATGATAGCGCAAATGAGTTAAGAATCTTTGGCGACTTAAAACTATCTGGTGTTTACTTTCTCAGAGTAAGAAAAAAAAATTCTCTAGAAAATCTTACCCAGACAGCTTGTCCTGTTCATAATTCGAATACAGGACCTCCGGATTAGTTTTCGTAAGGGCCAACTCTAGACCACGAAGGCGGTCTTTGAAATGTTGTATAATATATAAAAATTAAGTGTTACATATGGGGATAACATGCTCTAATGTGTATTATATTTGCGCAAACAGAGTAGGCCATTAGTTTTAACACTTTCATCTGGCTTAAAAACAAAAATTACGTAGATATTAATAGACGTGTTTAGTTACTGCGGTAACTCGAAGATCCGTGGTTCAAGTTCCGATCGTGACCTAAATTTTTCTACGCCTTAGCCAATGAAAGCAAAACTATATCTAAAGTACTCCATCATAGGGATAAAACCTCTGTAAGGAGATTAGAGAGTAATATAGAGGCTCCGAGGAAGGAGGTTCCTGATTGTGGTCTAACAGGACACAGTAGCTCAAACGGCTAGAGCATCGGTACTAAAAACCAAACATTCGTGATTGGAATCCCAGCCGTGTCCTCGATTTTTGCAATATGATTTCGGTTCTAGAGGTACTGAACTATTTATAAAGAAAATCTTTCTGTTGGTTATTCAAGATAATTAAAAATCATATACTGAAGAAAATGGAAAAATATAGACGTAATTTAAAAACTTGCATTCTAGAGAGTTTAGAACTTACATTGAGATCATATATGCAGTATCAAAATTCGGATAAATAAAACAAAGATATTTCGAAACCACAGGAACAGTATAATTATGCATCGAAATTTCTAAGCACTAAAACCTGAATGAGGTGGAATAAAGTTATATTGGTACTTGACTATGGGTAACAGGTGGAAGGAGTAAAACAGATGACTAGCTACAAAACACTCCCTTTTCTATGCCTGCCACTCATCAATTCTTGTTTACCTGCGGGACCTGGATTATAGCTTTTGATCTTGCTTTGTTTGATTTGACCTAATAGAGTACCTAACTTCATGTTAAGTTCCTTAGATTGATAATAGCCCAAACAACGTAGAATATTGTTGAATTACGTAATAAAACGGGCTGCTAATCTAAGCTTGAACAAAAGTAAATTTCCTTCTTGTTCAGGGAGAACGAGAAATATTACCAAAAGAATCACTTCATAAAGACGTTTAGCTTCTCTAAAGAAATACTGGAAAATGGGGAAATGTTACAGTCGTCATATTTAGGTTCCTTGCGGTCTCCGTCTTTTTATTGCAGTTGGTAGTTTCAGCTTTGACGGTAGTTTTCTTTTCCTTCTTTTGTTTGAGGTCAATAGCTGACTATACAGGATGTTTCACAATTTGACTGCACAAATTTGAAGGATTACAGAGGTTTCATAAACAAAACTTTTGAGATAGGAAACTTGTGGTTCACGGGCTCAAAAGTCTAAGATAATGTGTAATATATGGCACTGGATATTAGTCAGAGATATGTCCAATTAAAACGACGGGTGCCTCAAATGTAACGTGCAAAATGTTAGGCCCCCTAGTACAGAAACCTTGGAGGCATAGTGGTTATTAATTTTCAATGATACGGACATCGCTGTTTTGCTAACAATTTACTGGCAAAAGTATATGCATGCCACTGATAGCAGCATAAAGCATTTGTGACTCATGCAAGTTAATCATACGAACGTTGCTTGTTTTCTGTTGAGCTCAGTTGGCAAAATGTATGGTTTCTACGCAGAAAACGGGCGATTCGAGCCGTTTACCTTACTTGTATCTTTGTTTTTAATTTTCTTACAGCTCCTGTCATTTCAATTTATTACATTTTAGTTTTATTGAGAGCATATTTACCTAAACTGATACACGATCATTTGTGATATGAAAATGTATTGGTACTGAACAATGCTACAAATTTCTACCCACTTTTTACACTCAAAAATAGTAACACCGACAAAGACAAACGACGAAAAACTACATATAGCTGAATACTAAATCCTAAAATCTAGCAGGTTAGCCAAATTAATAACAACAAACTCCACCACTATCCCAATAAAATTGCTAGTAACACTCTGCATGCGGTACTAGTGGACTAGTGGTAATGATAGCCCAGCAAGGTCTTAATTGTGTAAAAAACAGACTAGAGAGAGACAATAAAAGTTCGCGAACGCGAACTACTTTCCCATTTCACTACTTCGTACGTTTGCGTAGTATCAACTATTGATCACCCGTAGGTCTACACAAATCAAATTCAAGCGGGTCGTTTACAAGCTTTACATATAGTAAAACATGTTTAATGATTGCTTATTTGCAGAGTTAATGGGGAAACAAAATATAACTGAAGCTGCATCTATCTGTAGCTGTAGCGGGAAAGATACCCAGACAGACGACATTCTCTTCGTAGCACCTTTCAGCCTATCCATCGGCGTCTACGAGACACTGGATGGTGGATGCTGGTGCAAATCCAACCCAACGCACTCCAGGCTTCAATCAAGAAGTGTTCGATAGACTGCAAGCTCATCCTTCAACAAGCAATCGCGCAATTCGCACATGCCATGGATACAAGCAGCAGTAGTGTTTGGCGAGTACTGCTGGAGGAACGGCTTCTGAAGGGACAGACCTTGAGAACAGCGGACTTCCTCCCCCGATATAGTTTTGCAACTGGGCGTTAGAGCATCGTGGTGAAAAGCCACAATTTTCTTCCTCGGAGCTGTTCACCGACAAAGCCACTTTCACCAGTGATGGGCATGTGCTCAACTATAGGAACAGCCACATATAGGACTACGAAAATCTACATGCCCTAGTCGAGGCACGTAGTTAGTTCAGTGTGAACTTGTGGGCTGGCATAGTGGTGGCCTTTTAATTAGTTTTTACCTACTTCCTCTGCGGCTAAATGGGCAAATGTACCTTCAATTTTTAATAACGTACTGCCTGCATTCCTGAAAGGCGTTCCTTCGTAGAAATACGACATCATACATGGCTCCATCAGGATGGGGTTCCTCCCCACTTTGATAGGAACATGTACAGTATCTAGATAAGGTTTATTTCTGACCGTTGGATTGGAAGAGGCGGTCTAATAGCCTGGCCATCGAGTTCCCCTGCAATATCCCCATAGATTTCAATTTATGGGGACAACTCAATTGTCTCGTGTTCGAAAGCACCAGTTGCCTCTGACGAAGAATTGCTGGTAAGGATATTGACTGCTAGTGATGAAATTCCTGGAACTACACAGTAGAAAGAGTACGGGATTCGTTAGTGCTCCAATATAATCCCTGCAGGTATGTTGGCGGTCGTCTTTTTCAGCAATTCCTGTATTTGTTTTCTAAGTGACGCTCAAATCCTGAAATAAAAAAAAGTGTCGTGCTAGCATTGTTTGTGAACACAAATTTTCATCCTAATATTTTGTTGTAGAAGTTTAAAATGCAAAGTGCGTTTTTTTGCTAAATCATTTATCAATATCGTAAATCTTTGCTCAAACTAAAATAAAAACGTTTTTCAAGTATTTCATTATCATACCGAATATTTTCATTCTTTTGCATTTTCAGAAGTCGGGGAAATTGTTTTCGTTGATTGTAAGTTTCCATTTTGTTCAATTCTATTTTCAAACATTTGGACACTCACAGCACACTGACAACAAACAGTAATAACATTGCAATCACACCGACGTGTCGTCATATTTCATGCAATTAAGCCAAAACCTCGAAGTAATTGTAAGCAACAGAAATCAAATTCGACCTTCACAATAATACAAACAAGATAAAAATGAAAATACAATGCACTCATAAAAACTTGAACTCTTGCTCTTAATTATACTCGTACGTTTATTTCCAGCTCCGTAGGCCTAGGCATTCAGCTACAGGGCAACAGCGTTATTCCAACTACTTGCCCATAATGATCGTAAAACTTAGTGGAAGATGAATCAGGCTGCTATCCCCTAATAGATTTTACTCCGTTCCAAGGAAATTTGAACAGGCAGACCATAGATTCCCACTCTCAAAATGGTTGTTCCTTGCCCCATAGCATCCCTTTGAATTTGTGCGGTCGAATTCTAACACCCTGTACTGATACTATGGATATTCTGATTCCAATTTTCTTCCTAGCTTTCTTGATGCACGTTAACAATTGGTAAGTTTAGTTAACACAGTTTTTCTTTCGATTTTCCTGCATCAACTTATCCAATGAATTACCTCTATGATACAGTTTATTATAAATATATAATATGATCAAAGTAAGAGAGGTTAACTCGGTTTTAGAACTGTACTCATTTCAGTAATGAGGCATATTATTGTGATATTTATGGCTCTAATCATACATGATGTTAAGTTGATTATAATATACGTACTAAAATGTAATTAGCAGCTATAAAACTCTACAATGTTTTCTGATATCAAATCTTCATCAGTTTCAGTTTTAAAAATACAGTTATTTTACTATTTATGTTTTTGGTAGCTATTCATTTACAATTCCACGGATTTAAGGATTTCAAGCATCCTATAATATAAAATGCTTTAATTGAACTTTGCTCCTCCACCTAGCAAAATAATCTCTTACACTCACCATTAAATTACATAAACGCAATGTTTACATAAAATGGAAATGACAAATGTACAAGAGAAGTGAATATGTTAAAATCCTCTATAAAAAAACTTAAAAACGTTTACTGAATGAATATCCTACTTTGTAACAGTGCAAATAAAAATATTTCTTTTAGTGGTGTCCGGTAGAATTGCTACCAAGAAAAACATCGGATTGTAGCTGACAAATCTCTCTCCCCTCCATAAAGTTTGGAGCATTGGAAAGGCCAAGGATTTCCACACAGTATCACTTTTTTCTGCCTCAACAAATAGTCATTTTCGTTAACATTAATCATAATGCTAGAACCCTTAACACGGCCACATTCCCGTCTGCATATTCTTTAAACTGTAATGGTAGCAGGTCAAACTGCACAATTTTTTCTTTTTTATCTGCTATATAAATTAAATAATTACCGCCTCCATGCTCTAGTGGTAGTGTTTGCGTCTGCTAATCCGAAAGTTCTGGTTTCTAATTCCAATTAGGTCAAGCAGTCTGGGTACGGTTTTTTTTTTTTTTTTCGGAGTTTTCTCTTTCACCTAATAGGCGAAAGGACACGAGTTCATTTCCAATATCATTAATTCATTTCATTCATTCCTAGAGACTTACACTTATAGTATTCAGTCCATAATCTCCGTTAGTCCTGGTGGTGTAGCAGTAAACATACTTGCCTTCTAAAACCAAGATCGCGGGTTCGAACCCGGCCAGGATCGATGGATTTTTTTCGGGCGTAAAAATCCTAAGTATGGCTTCGTTTGGAAGGGAAGTAAAGCCGTGGGTCCCGTGTCGTACATTTACTGCACGAAAAAGAACCCAAGCCTGAAAGAAAAGGCCTCTGAGCAAAATTTGTCGGCCGTTTCACGCCCTGATTTGAATGGGACGCTGATGACCTGAGATATTAAAGCAGGTCCGTAAATAAAACAAATTAAAAAAGTCCATAATCTACGGACGTCGCGAGAAGATCAATGCAAAGTAAATAAATGCAGTAAATTAAACGAAAAAAATTAATAATAAGCAACAACAACAGTGAAAATAATAAGACAAAGTTTTCCTTTCTGAAGGCCTTTCGTTGTAAATGTTTAAAACATGTTATCAAAATTAAATATTTACAAAATTTTGTTCTATAAATATTTGTTTGAAATATGTACATCTAATTTTCGACACTTCTGTTAAGACATTCTTTAAGTAGCATTAGATTTATAGTTTTTTCCTCAACTTTCGAACGATCCATAGTATACGCCTTTTTGCATTTGTGTGCATGAAAATGAACACTTGGATCTTTAAAAACGTGTAGCCAAACACTTATTTCAATCAGAATCTGAAGAGGAATGCGCAGCAAGTTATGATAAGTAGCCATATATCATTTGTTATTTATTAACATAGAAATTTAGCCATAGCAATTTGCGATTTGGACGAATTAAGAAATACAAACATAAAAAAGTATAAAACTTTAAATATATAAATGTAAATTGAACGAAAATTGCACTTACCGAAACAATGAACATACAAAACGCTTGAATTAAACAATAAATTAATTCCAAAAAATAAAAGTCTATGAAATTATGAGATTTAAACACATCAAGAAATACTACTTAAATAAACTGAAGAGGTAAGAGGCTTATTCAAATATATTCTTTTTAAAGTCATGTGACAGAGGTTATTTTTAATCTCTTTGGAAGTACTAGAAATATATTGCCGAGTCAATCCGCTGTAACATGCAATAATTATAAGGTTTGTACTAACATCATTGTTACTAATTTAGTAGATTAAGCACGCTGTTTACATCTTTTCTTTCAAAGTTTCATTGTGTATTATTCAGTATGAATGGTGTACTCCCCATTTCAAATATAGAAATACAAATAAAAAGTTATACACATATAGCTTCTCTTACCAACAGCTTGTTTCATTTTGAAGATGGTTGCACATCGCTGATTGTCAAAAATGAAAGCGGTAACGGATTGTAACTAGTAGGCATCAGAATTCTTAAGATCTTAACAACAAGTTAGATACATTCAAACTTACAAAATAAGCACACAAGCTATAAGCCATCGCCCGGCAAGCACACAAGAACTGATGAATGACAAAGGCAAGGGGAGAGGGTGGTTTGTAGTTCGCGTTCTACTGTTACTCTCCCACCTGTTGTTTTCAGCACTGTACCAACATAACTTTATACCAATTTATTTTGGTTTTAGTGCTTAGAAATTCTGATGTCTACCAATGAGTACTGACAAATGAAAAGCGAATAAAAATATATTACTATTTAACAAGGTATTTTTTTCTAATTTCTATTTTATTTTCGTTAATTTGCAATGATTATGCAGATTCCCGGAACAGGCAAAAAATAAGTTCGATTTTCTTTTCTTTCTTTTCTTATTTTTCCTTCTATTTTAATAGAAGATTTATTGGTGCTTCTATATGGGTGTCAGACATGGTCACTAACAAAAAACAAAAGAAAAGTCAAATATGCCAAGGAAAACTGCAACGCAACATCCTGGAAATAACTTTGAAGGACAAAAGTCCTATAGTATAAATCAGTTATCTCAGAAAACAGACATCGCACAAATAGCTACCAGAAGCAAATGGCAATGTGGCGGTCACGTCGCAAGAATGCAGGACAATAGATGACCTGCAAGATCTCCATGTGAGACCTCCGGATAGGAAAAAGGACACAAGGCAAACCCAGAAGAAGATGGACAGACCTCTTCAAGGAACATGAGGTCCAGTTTGGTCAAGAGTAGCAAGAAGAACAGAAAAATGGAAAACTCTCGAGAAGCAACTAGTGCAGTGAGAAATAGAGTAACCAAAGAACAAATCAGTCAGAGTATCTTAAACAGCATACTGACAACTAGCGTGGAACAGCTCACCGCGTTAGGAAAAGCGAGCTTTCCTTACTTGTTAGGAGGCCTTTGCCCTTAAAGGACACAATAGACTACCTTTATCGTTATCTTTATCTAATAACTCGAACAAATAATATGAATTATACAAAAATATAAATAATTATTGTAACGTAAAGAATAATGGGAAAAGACCACATAGAATTGTATAATTCTTAACAAAAATAATATGTTCAGATATAGGAATAATAAAATAAGTAGCAATGAAAACTGATACACACAACACGGGATATTTCGGAAAACATCAAAATCTTCTGCAGTGATAATTTGAGTAACAGTTAACTGTATAGAAATAACGGTACACGCAAAGAAAAAACAGGAAGTCGATGTTAATTTTTTAAAAATAACGCTCAAAACTGGTGCACAAAGATATTTGTACAATGTCTTCGCAGCTCCACGTCTGAAGAATACATAGATAACCGAGTTTACGTGCTTGGCAACTTGTTTTCAATTCTCCTTTTTTATTATAGTTGAACATAAATTCTTAACACGTAGTTGTATATGAGTTATTCATGATTCGTAGTAAATGTATGTATGCAGAGTGTTTCAGAAGTTTTCTCTTATGGCATGTGAAATATCAACGTTTAAAAATCTTAAGTTACATTAAATGATTCAAAATTCCGTCCCTGATAAGATGGACACACAAATTTTCCCACATAATTGAGTAAAGCTATAAAATATAACTTTATATTTTAAATGAAACATTCCCATTTTCTTTATCTCTTCTGTTACTGAGTGCAATATTGATTATATCTGCACTTTGATTCGTTCTCGCATTAATAATTTTCATATTAGAAGCGACACTTCTGTTAATTTAACATGCGGCCTCTTGCCTGTATGTCAGTCCTGATGGTCTAGTGGTAGCCATACTTGCCTCGTAAACCCAAAATCGCGGATTCAATCTCGACCAGAGTCGATGGATTTTTTTTTTTTTTTTGGGCGTAACATTCCAAAGTTGGTTTCCTTCGGAAAAGAAATAAATTGGTGTATTTACCTCAAGCCTGCAAGAAGAGGTCTCTGAGCAAAATTTATCGGCCGTTTACGCTCTAAATGGGATGCTGATTATCTGAGATGTTAAAGATCGTCCGTAAATAAAGAAAATAAAATATTTCCAGTATTCTGTCCTTGAAGTCGTGACATATGGGTAAGATATGCTAGTATTGTGGTTTTTATTTGGGTTTTGTTTATGTTTTTATGTTGCTATAGCATAAAGTGCCGAAATCGCCTTCATCTGGTTAAACTGGATAAAGAATATAAAATGTTGCAAACAAAAAGAAAATATAATGAATTACCTAACAAGTGAAACTGAACCTTTTGTCCAGAATACATACAACAATAAGTACAATGTGTATCACAGCCATTCTACAACAGAAAAAGTAGCATGAATTACTCAGCTGAAAAGTATGCGATACAGTGATGACATTCTAGGAATGTTGGCAAGGTGCAAAACAGCTGGCCACGTTGTATCAGAATAGAAGTCAGCATACATCGTCGTAGGTGTCAGCACATCGCTTGTTTAGGGTATTTAACGCATTAGCTACATAGCGTCCATTTCCATCGCCGGTTAGTCTTTTGTAAGTGGGGTGAAGATATTGTCACTGAAATAATCTAGCAATCAAACTATTTTTGACATCCTGAACCGACACAACATTACTATATCATTGGATAATCTTAACTAAATACAGCATGCGTAATACCATAGAAGATGTTCACTCAAACGTTTAGTGCGGAATTCTCGGTGATAAAATCACAAGATTCTATTTCTTTAATGACCACTGACTAGAGCTCACATTGGCTTTTTCCCAACAGTGAGCTTCCTGTCTTCTTACGTTCATCGGCCCCATATGTGGTACCAATACAGCACATTCAACTCGGAAGCTAAATGCACTACTTCCAAACAAATTGAAAGTCCATGTCACAAAATGGCTTTTTTTTTTCCCCCCTATGAAGATAGGTGTTAGACTAATATTACATCACAGAATCTACCACTCTGAAGTAAACTAAACATTATTAGGAAGCCCATAGTTAGATCATTCCAGCAACGATATATCGATGAGAGTATTTTTCGCCTAAGGAACGGCCGAGCATTGGAACACCACATGAACTGAATTTCAACTCTATTCCGCAGTCTGTTAACAAATTACTAGAACGCTGCAGCTGTTGATTTTTTATGTTAGCAATGGGGAAACAAACACTTTCCAACTTTCATTTAGCCAACATGTAGTTCTATCCACCCTGCAAATTAACCGTTTAGTAAAAAATGCCATTCAAATTGCTTTGCAATGAGCTTGTCTAAATGTTTTACTTCCGCAGTAAATTTGTTTGGTTCTGTAGCTACTGGACCCTAAGTCCAGTAACGCTTTATAGTTCACATGAGCACTAATTGTTCTAATCCTTTAAAACATGTTTTGTTTGTCTTCAGTAGTGTATATGCTGAAAAAATAAATTAATTACTTGAAACAATCTGCATATAAAAGCTCGACTTCGCAGAAGCAATAGATCCCAAAGAAACTTTTCCCAGCCCACTAGAAATCAGTTGGTACCACTAGCTTGAAGCAAGCTCTCTATTATCTAACTCACGTGTAAATATTGGATGCCATGTCCGAATTCGCATTTATTTATTTACAAATTGCAGGTTACGTATTATTACGTCCTTTACACCATTACTAAACCTCGTAATTTCACACTTAGTAATGTTGATAATTCTCCTAAATAGGTAAGCAAGACATGATTGAATTCCTCATCAAACTATAGTTTTCACTGTTGATTTCTACCTAACCCCCAAATGCATCACCATCTTTTGAAATAATGCAATCTACTCTCTAACCAACAAAAGCACTGACACTAAACTATAGCCACAATATACACATTAGGGACAGTTTGTGTCGGCATTTTTTATGTGTACGCTCTAAAATCTAACTCTGAGTTGGCAGTACTTCTCAATGAATCCATTAGAAGATGCTTTATCACTGCAGCTATAATGTGTTTAGCAATCAGCTGTTAATGTGGAAATTACGGATTCGTTAATAAAAACCTTAATCGTAATAAAAATCCACTTTTTATTTTATTTTACATTGAAATAAATGTTAACACCGCATTAATTAACATGAGTAAATCTTACCGCCAAGGGTGGCAGAGGTCGTTAAGGCGCCGACTCGTGAGCGGGAGGTCTGTGGTTCGAATTCCGCCAGGACCGTCCTTCCTGACTGAGGTTTCTTCCAGGTTTTCCTCAGTCCTCATAAATGGCAAATGCCGGGGAGGTACCCTAAATTTAGGCCTGGAACGTTTCCTTCCTTTAAAAAAAATCCTTTACCTGTTTATAATTTCATCTCATGTATCATCAGTGTCACCGCCTGTGGTGCCTCAGTAATAAAAATCGGGCGTTAAACACTAATCAATCAAATGAGCAAATCTTTGTTTTTAATCCGGTTTTCGGTTTTAATTGTTTATTTACGATTTCTGAATTTATTTTACGATTTATTTACGATTTAAGCATTACTATTATTTATTTTTATCTTCAATCCCTACTTTATGTTTAGCTGAGAAAGCATAGCAGCGTTTTTAAATTATACAGTTACTGATATTTCAAAAATTAGCTTAGTTTTATAAGTATCGTAAATGAAGATCTCTAAAAAGCCCATATTATATTTTCCGCGCTTTATATTAGCTTTTCATATGATACTCATTTCTCGATAATCAAGTTGGGGAAGAACAAAAGAATATCAAGAGATGGGAGCGGTGTTCAGCAGAATTACCATATAAAATAAGCAATTATCAAATTTTACTGCACAAGCATCACTTCGAGCTAATTTTTCTGTATTCATTTTCTTGGCATTATTTTATCACATAAGAACATAGCCTGAAATAATAATAATAATAACGGATCTCGCGATTTAATTTAATATCAATATTATTTATTGTTCAGTGGAACATTTTTCATTGTTTTTAATGTTTTCCATTAGTGAAAAAGTATGAACTTTTAACTTTTAGAATGATTCAGAGGAATTAAGAGTCCTCATCACATTTTATATCATTGCCGTAACCTTTGCAACAAAAATTATGCGCAGACTGGACCGCCACGGGTGGCTGAGGTCGTTAAGGCGCGGATTCGTAAGCGCAAGGTCTGGGGTTCGAAACCCGCAAGGGCCGTTCTCCCTGGCCGAGTTTTTTTCCAGGTTTTCCTTAATCATAAATGGCAAATGCCGGGGAGATACCCTAAACTTAGGACTGGAACGTTTCCTTCCTTAAAAAAATTCTTTCCAATATATCATTTCATCATTTATATCATCAGTGTCCATTCGCTTGTGGTGCCTCTGTAGTAAAAACGGGCGATAAAAAATATTTAAAAAAATGCGCGGGATTTAATTCACGGGAGTAGGTAGTGCCACCCACTATCGCCAACTTTAGCGTCAATAGTAAATATTTGGGAATGTTTACATTCGACAATAATTATTATTAGTGTTTCGATGCCATACATATGCCTGATATTAATTTAAAAAGTAGTAATTCAGTTCTCGGTTTTTATGTCATCCCTTTATTTATGCAAAGCCATCTTTAGGAGAATACAGGTAAAGCAGTCAATTTCTGACATGCGCACTCAGAATTCGATTCCGCGAAATACCCAAGTCGTCCCTACTGTGGTTATTACTGATACCTAGGCATCAGAAATTAGCATTTTTGCAATTAATGTAAACAACGAATTAAGAAACAGAGACGGAGGAAAAGAAAATGCGGAGTTACATCTGTTTACTTTACGCTGTAGTCAAGATATAATTTCGCAGCAGTTGGTTTAACCTAGAGCAACACTAGACCCCTTGGCTAGGTGGTTGGACGTCACGAAGAGAGAGCGCGACCCTCTACAAAAGTTAATCCCTCGGGATTAGTGTCTCGTTAGTCCCGAGATAGAACTTTTACCTTGTCGGCTGTCCTCA
The DNA here is from genome assembly GCA_030762175.1 of Metallyticus violacea. Classification (NCBI taxonomy): domain Eukaryota; kingdom Metazoa; phylum Arthropoda; class Insecta; order Mantodea; family Metallyticidae; genus Metallyticus; species Metallyticus violacea. Next base: position 46,446,079 of record CM060838.1, on the reverse strand, counting down.
GAAGCAAATGTTACAGACTCGCAGTATCTCCATAAATTGGAGTATATGTCTGCCTCATAACTAACTTAGCGCTCCAATTCGTGAATTTTAAAATGGGCCGGCTATCTCTTCCCTTTAGAGAATCAACTCTAAGATTTCTCTGGAGTAATGATTAATTAAAACCATAGGATAGAATGAATTTGCTTTTCCCCTTTTTAAGGTTATGAATATCACTTTTAGTCGCTGCAAATGTATTTCAGCATAATTTTATGTCCATATCAAGGCAGGCTCTTAACTCTTAGTTATACAAGAATTCTGTGTATGCATTATTTCTAAATATTTTCCGGCCTTCTTCTACAACTTACGTAAAATTATCGGACTGCTAGTTGTGACATACAATCACATAAAATCACATTTATTAAGTAATGCAATACATAGATTCAATAAAATAGAGCTCGCTTTGCTTATTTATTTCCTCTCTTATCATTATTTATTATATGATGCGAAATAGGCATATATACATCTTCAATACCTATTTAACTTGTTTTCAAACTTAGCAATATCTCTTCATTCTTGCATGCTCTTTACAGTTTCTTTCTGCTATACCGAATAAAGGCTAAATTACAACATTCGTCAATTTATTTATGTAATGCATTTTTAATTTACCACCGAATTCTTTTTATGTCTCTAAAGCTAATAAAGCTAATAATTTTATATCATATACGCAGCCACTATGCTTTTGTCTACACAACTATAGATGGTAGTAGAATTTATAATAATAATCTTATCTGTTATAGAACACGTTTCTGCTGCCTTATAATTTTTTCTCCTTGTTTATTAATATTTTAAAACAATTATTTGCCCTAGAGCTTGGAAATAATTAAGTAAATTAATAACACAATAAAGAGTGGAGTCCTGTGGTACCTAAAGCTATTTAGAGTTTGCATTTGGAGAATAAAAATCCGGAAAGAAGTTCAAAATGTGATATTTCTCAATAGCAAGTCAAACTTAGGGTCCCCCGTTCAATGTCTTGTACATGGAAAAAGTGCTACGTATTACTATGTACTTTTTTTTTTAAAGATAAAAATTCAGTCATGATCCAAAAAACTTCATACCAGCGAAATGTTGTCTCTATTTATCTTTTTTCTTTCTTTATCATGCAGTAGATTTTCCCTTAAAGCTATATCTGTTATTATGCTGTCCGTCTGAGTTTGCCAACAGCGATGTTCAAATTTTAACTTAAACAATGTGGCACACTTAAGTGTATAAATATATTAAATGTTATTTTAAGGTCCACAAATTATTATATTTCACCCTAGTAAATTATAGTAAATTATAATGTGTCCAAATTTAAATGGAATCTCAAGTCACTTCATGACATATTTATGTTTGCGGAGACTGACCAAATCCAGTAGACTAATCAACTTATATTTCATTATACGTGCCTTTTTTCTGCTTTAAAGAATTGAGCAACAGTTTAGTAGTTTCATTACTGACATGACATATTGAAAATAGCGAATTTAAATAAAATAATTTGGTTTAAAATGAATCATTTAACTTAATTTTCGACTTGAAATCAACGTAAATAATAAAGGAGTTTAGCAAGATTTTCAGAAAATTATAAAGGAAAATGTTATTATAAATCGTTGAAATTGTAGCCAATTGGCCAGAAAATCGTTCACCACTGAAGTTTATCGTAACAATACTCCCTCCTTTCCAGTTCAAGTCCTGTTCGGAAGTAATTTTGAATAATAAATATATAATGTTCTTTTTAACATACATAAAGCCATTGAGAAAGATAATTAAAAAGTTAATTAATTTCTGTTACAATGAAAATATGGATAATATTTATTTCTAGTTAATAAAAAGAAAACAAAACAAAAAGCAGTAATCGATATCATAAAACTAATGATCTATTTCTATGTCTCGAGGGTTAAACTGTTCTGTAATAATTTAAAAATGAAAGTCCCATTCAAAATTGAACTCATTATATTAGTTTATAATGCCTACTTTATTCCACGAGTAAAATTTTAAGATATAAGAAAGGCGAATATCTTAACTTTTAGGAGTTTAATACTTGCAAAACATAATAAACTAGTTTCATAGACTATTTGCTTTATTTCAGAGTTATAAATCAATATTAATAAAACAAAATAGTATTAATGTGGATTTTCTAATGAATAACGTTAATATCTTCGTATATTATATTTATGGCGTTATTGCATCGATGGAGATTATTTAGTTCGTTTATCTATTGTTATTGCTGAATTTAGCCCAAATTGGGAAAGCTGAATTGTCAGTAATATCGAGAATATTTTATGAAACTTATCAGATTGATTAAATGAACAAATAAAAGATATTAAAGCTATTTCAGAAACTTTGGTGTTCGCGTACATTTCAGATCAGATTAGTGCTATCAAATTATATTAATTCATTCAGTAGCTAATAATAACTTATTAATTTTTATTAATTATGTAATGTTTGTGTATTCTGCGATGCAGATGAATTGTGGATGCTGTTGTCAGTAATACATAAATGTTTTTCTTAATATCATCGTAGCATTATATTCAGTTGGCAGCATTTTAGTAATAAAAACAATTTAACTACACAATTGTTACTGTGGTGATGTTATGCATCTATGTCACAAAGTAGCATTTTATAAACTACTTGCACTGGCAATAAAGACGGTTTATAATTTTGACGTACGATGAAATACTTTAACCAACCACATCTACTTCATTTTTCATTAATCTATTTCTGATAGTTATCTTCTTTTTCCTCAAACTACTTTCATTACAACATATAAGTGGACAGCTTCCCATTTTTCCACTTAAATCAGAACTAAAAATATTAGCAGTTAACAATGATTATTCAATCTGATTCAGTTATTTTCTGTGTTTTATATATCCATTCATTTAGATATAATTTACATAACATTAAACACGCTAAAACAAAGTATAACAGCACTTTACTATATAATCTCGTTTATCACTTACATATATAATTACAATGTTGTAAAATGCTTTTTGTACTTTTTAAGCTGTTTGTTACAGTCCATCTGTTGAATTGCTATACCGGCATCGCACATTTTTATTACACAGTTATACTCTTGTAAAATCTTTCAAATCAATATTGACGCAACTGTGACAAAATGATTGGATATTTACACAAAGTTTTAAATTACAGTCATTCTAAGGCAATTGAGCGGAAGCATTTGTAATGCGTATCAACTGTGCAAGCGTAAACTTCGCGGTGAACAAAATGTTACATCTAAGAATATCCCAATCAGAACAAAAAATAAACGCTTCTCCAAAACATTTAGGTATCTAGCAAACTCGCGTCACTAAACCGAAATAAAATATTCATTATCTAAGGTAAGCATGCGAGACGTTACTTCTTTACTTTAATGCATTTGTGTCCTCTGTATCATTGTTTCCTTTAAACTTACGTTATCCCTAAGTTTTGCGTGAGTGATAAAACAACCAAATATTCATCATACCATACAAATGCATCGTTTTTGTTATTTTTATTAATTATCGCTTTCACCCCATTGGTCTTCTCATGATGTCTGTAGATTGGATGTATATACTGTAAGTGTGTAGAGATAAAATGAAATTAATTAGTGGTGGCGCAAAGGAGCTGGAAGTCCTTGGCGACTTAAAACTATCTGGTACCCGCCTTTCTCAGGGTAGGGAAAAAAACGAAAAAAAACCTTATCCAAACAGTTTGAACTAATCGGGATTCGAACCCAGAACTTCTGGATTAGTAGCGGCAAAAAGTACTGCCCTTATTATTTTATTTGTGGTAAATGTTTCAGTAAAATTTGCCTAAAACTGTCAAGGAACAAACTAATACACACATAAAATGACTCTCTAATAAAATAAACCGATAACATTCATCTAATTCTTGCAAGATAACGGCCATAAAAGATGAGCTCGCATTCCACATATGCGCCGTACTGTGTTGTACTTAAAGCTGATGCTGTGCGCTCTTTAGGAGAGTTAAGCAGTCTCATTATGCGTTTTATTTGATTTGCATTATTTACGGACGCTCTTTGAATACCTCAGGTCATTACCGGTTAAACACCATCCATCTCAGGTCATCAGCGTCTCATTCAATTCAGGACTTGAAACGGCTCACAAATTTTGCTCAGAGGCATCTTCTTTCAGGCTCGAGGTTCTTTTTCGTGCCGTAAATGTACGACACGGGACCCACGGCTTTACTTCCCTTCCGAAGGAAACCATACTTAGGATTTTTACGCCCGAAAAAAATCCATCCATCCTGGCCGTGTTTGAACCCGCGATCTTGGGTGTAGGAGGCAAGGATGGTTACCACTACACCACCATGCGTTTTATGACATGTAAAGTCATTTCTAAACAAGTATAGGTTAGAGTTTTGCAGAACAAAATACATAATTTACAATACATAATTCCAAATCGCATTCTTCATTCTTTTGGATACTAACTTTTTTTAGGGCCTCGTGCAAGAAAACCATAGGCCAGAGCAGAGCTATGCTAGTCACAAATCCTGGAAAACAGCGACGAATCTGTGAAAAGAAAGAAAAACGCACCCAAATTAATGCGCGGATGACAACTTGGAAACATGGGACGAGAGTGAGAATATGGGCGATCTTTTCTTGGGTCGATTTCCAACTTTCACCAAAGGTTGCATTTATCCAGGGCGATTGTTGCCTGCTCCGGTTGCCACCATGTCCAGAATGACTTCCAATGATACCGCTATTAATTTTCTTCACTAGTGAGATGCGTCCAAGCTATTTCAGCACTTTGAAATTGCATGAGATAGACCACAAACAATGCGGTTAGTGTTTACATAATTCTGCTGCCTGTAGAAACCAAAAATCGCTGCAGAGCTCATACTTTCTTCCTTCAAAGCATATTTGTTAGCTACAAACAGTATAATCAGTACCAGATAGTGAGAAGAGATATCTGGAGAGAAAAAGAGTTTAAAGACACTCCATCAACTACAAACAAATCATGTCGTATTAGTTTTGAGTCGAGGGCTATCCCAGTACCTTCAAATCCATCTGGCTCAACATTTTTGCCTACTGACTTAGATTTGTGAGGAAATGTGCATCTCTAGAGGTAGTTAAATGCACTGTATGCAATGGCCGCTATCAAACATAGAGTGACCCACTTGCATTTAAGCACGGATCGCCTTCATTTTGCTCACACAGTAAATACTGTAAGACTGAAGCTTCTAAAACTTTCAAATGCTTTTCATGACAATTCTTTAATTTTCTTCAAGTGAGGTTTTAGTACAGTCTTCAGTCATGCGAGAGAAAGTGGCTTGTAAGGTTTCACTCTCTCTTTCCATAACTTCCAACACAGAAATATCGATCTCTAATCACCTGCCATATTTACAGAACGTCTGAAATATTCCGTATTAGATTAGATTATTAGCTTCCGAATAGACTTCAGCCTTGCTCAAGAGCTGGCTATTTGTGCCTACACCCATACTGGGGGGGGGGGGGCACTTTCGCAAGGAAGGGATGATGTGAGACATGGGCGACCAGGAGCCACGTGCAGTAAGACACAGAAGTAGACGGAGTCCCTATCACTGCTCCCAGGTAGAGCACCAGGATTGCCAGTAAAGCCTCACCCCACCCCCTCCAAAGATTCGAGACCGTCAAAACAAGATGTGGGAACAGAAATTTTTCCAAAGTCCAAAGCACAAGTCACCGTCACACTGCACCCGCCCACCTTGCCTATAATAGAATCAATGAATGAAATGTTATGAAGAGGTAGAGCGAAACATTTGTGTAAAGGAAAGATCCATCCCAGCATTCGCCTAAGCGGCATGGGGAAACCAAAGTCAGAATGGCCGGCCCCAAGAGGTTTGAACCCCGGACCTCCCGAACGCGAGATCCAAGTATTATCGGATGAACCACCCTCTCGGTGCATACATAAGCTACGTTTATGGATCAGGCTTACCTTTGTTTTATTTCAGGATACCAGTAGTTACTGAGAGAACAAACCTCCCCCCCAGAAAAAACCTCTCTGTCGCAGAGGTTGTAGAATTTAGGACTGCCGAATTTTCTAGGTCCATTTGGAACGGTCCCCCTCAAATCCAAGAGTGATGAATTCGTAAAAATTTCAATATCCATGAGGTATAAATATTTTATTGATTAATTTGCAAATAGTAGATATTTTATTATTTCCATGTTATTTTAAGTGTTGGATAAATATAGAAATTTAGTTCATTCACAGAACTCTACCACAAAGCACAGTGTGTCATATGCAATATCACTAAGTTTCAATGTGTTTACAATAATAATGAAGGTACTCGAAACTATACTGAGGAGTGTGTGATATAGAATGTACTAGGCTACCTTCTACACCCAAGCAGCAACAATATAGACGAGAAACGGACCATTCCCGATGGAGCCCCGACGGAAACCCACAACACCACGACAACGCTTTCATCCTATAATAATACAGTAAAAATATGATACATGCATTGTTATATCTCTATTTTGTTGATATAGTTGGAACAAGTGAGTAAATCGAATTGTTCATAATGCATGCACTTAACATTGTTAAATTTCTATTTTGTATTTCTAGTTGGAATACGTGAATAAATTGAATTGTTTTAATCGACCTTCATCTATTCCAGACTCTCAGTTTCTGAAATATGTTATACACTTATTGGTATTTTGTGAGCCAATTTAACAATATTTTGTTTTTATTCTAATTTTATTCGTGAAAAAGTTCTAGTAAATATCCTTGGATATTCTAAGATTACTTGTATTAATAGTATTTCATTTTATACAAAAAGTTCACATAATTTAACTTCCGCTTTATAAGAACGGAAACATATTTATGTTTATCTCTTTTAGAACTGAATGTTATACTGAAATTTTCTATCTGAAATCTACAATCCATTTTTATACAACAGAGCATCATACTTTTAACTTGGTTTTGTGATATACTACATTTTAAATACTTTTGGGTTATTTTTCGTTGGATTATTTATGTATTTATTTATTGCAATTTAAGAACCTCCTCAAAGTTAATCCGAAAACTCGAATGAATTATATTTATTCACGAAAAAGTTTGCCGATGTTAACTCACTTCTAAATTGCTAGTTTTAAACGACAAATTGCAGCAATTATCAGCAAAATTGCAGTTGTGGCGTATTTAAGTACATCTTCACTTACACATGTCAGACAAGCAAGTAATGGAACAAAGTTAAGATATATCGAAAACAAAGTCTTTAAAAAGAACAGATACAAGAAACAGTAAGAAAAAGAAAAGCTACTGCATTTGAGTTTTGGAGGTAGCTGCAGTGTTTCAAAGTTGCTCATTTATCAAAAACTTGATAAGAAGTATAAAAGTAAGAGTTGGAACTTTCTGAGATATGTAACCGGATAAATTTTATCACAGTGAAAGTCGTGGAAAGGTGCAATACAAGAAACAACAAACAGGCAGACAGCATATTAATTGAAGAAAGAGAACGATTTCAGGTGTTAAGTATAATGGAAGAAATTGAAATCGAGATAAACCGTATTTAGAAACCGCAGGCGCCGAAGATCTGGTAGTTTATTTGTTTCTGGAATAATGGATGGACTTTAGCCCTCAAGTTAATGGGGAGTTTTTCGATAAAAGGAATTAACTATTCTTTAGACAAATGACTTGCCTGGCATCCTGCAACCACCCCTCTACTATCTGTAAATCGATAAAACGCGGAACCAAAAGCAATCGCTAACAATTTTGATGGATGGTAAATGAAATCACTGTTTTATCAATGTAGTTCATATATGGTATTTTGATCAATCATGTTGTTGTGCTGGCTTAGCAGAACCATACAAAAACCGACACGGGTGACCGAAGTTGTTAAGGCACGGACTCGTGAGCGGGAGATTGGTGTTCGATTTCCACTAGAACTGTCCTTCCTGATTGAGATTTTTTCCAGATTTTCCTCCGTCCTCACAAACAGCAAATTCCGGATAAGTACCCTAAATTTAAGCTTGAAACGCTTTCTTCCTTAAAAAAATCTTTCCCAATTTATCATTTCGTTTCACGTATCATTATTTCATTTCACGCATCATCAATGTCCACCACCCATGATGCCTTAGTAGTAAAACGGCGTTAAACACTATTAAAATAAACATAGGTACAAATAGCCATCAAGCAATTCAGCTCTTGTGAATAGTTATAAGAAAACTTAAAATAAACAATTATAGATAATTTACTGAAGTATCTATACAATAATATTCATTATAAAATCATGAGCTATGTGTTAAATTTATTCTACAGGCTGTAGCAGTTTTAAAACAATAAACTATAACAAAGTATAAAAAATGTTGCATTTCACTTGATAAGCTGCAACTTTTTATTGCTTTTAAAGGTCAGTCATTAGCAGAATATTCCTTTTTACATGCTCTCCAAAATGTTATTTAATATCTCACTGTATTAATTAATGTTTAACTAGCAAACTTTCTCTATTATTTAAGTTTTACACAAACACAATAATTTATAGAAAACATAGGATTCAGAAAAGAGAGAAAATTATCGTTTAATGTCCATCTTGCCAATATTTTAAAAAGTTACTGACGCATTGAAGTTTATTCAATTACATATTTTTTAATAACGCCTCAATTTGATTTTCGAAAAGGTGGTGAATTATTGATGCAAATCATAACTTACAAAGGAAAACCCACGGGTTCAGTTACCTCTGATTCCGATGGGAATATTAGTTTTTTCTGTAAAACGCCGTATTTTGACCAGTACAATCTTTGAAGACAAGTCAAGACATGCAAAACACCCACCTGCACAATCTCGATCTCGATTGGGTAGCAGGAGACGAGCTAAATGTGACTAAACGAAACTCTCTTGTAGAAACACTGGCGTTTTACAGGGAAAAAATACTATCATTGGTAACTAAGAGATAAGTAAATGCACTATACATAACTAAATTTTGTTTTATTGTTTCGTTTGTTTGAACCCGAGCGAGAGGTTCCCTCTAGTGAGAAACACCGGCGTTTTATAGAAAAACAAATATCACCATTGATTTCAGAGATAAGTAAATGAACTTATAACTGAATTTTGATACGATTTTGTTTGTTAAAATCTGTGGATTAGTGTAATATGATGGGTACAAAACAAATTAAGATTAACCTGAATCTTCCGACTGAGTGCCGCATGATATTGCTATACCATATACTCTAAATGTCATTGGGGGAAAAGAATACATTTTAATTAAATCAAGTTAGATAAATCTATTCCTGGCCGCAAGTTTGAAAAGAAACTACACTTAGGAAACTCAAAAATTCAGCATAGGGTTCCACAGGGACTTGTACAAGATCTGTTGTTTTTAATCATAAATTCCTTATTTTTTTCAAATGGGGGATATGAAACATCTTATTCATGGTTGGTACTTCATAAATATTGATCTATTAAACTTTGATAGCAATGATTCATTGTACCCCTCAGTGGTTTTGCCAACATGGGTGACCAAGATCACAAATCGGATTCGGACTGATATTAAACGTAAAGTCTGCATTTCGAATCCTACCAGGGTCGCCTTTCTAAATAAGAAATCTCCAGTTTTCCTTGGTCCTCATGTCGGAGAGATGCCTTAACGCAGACCTACAACTCGCAAAAAATGCCTTTCCCAATATATTATTTCGTTTCATGTATCATCTGTGTTCACATGTGAAATCAGAAATGTTAAACTATTAAAAAAATTCTGAGTGGTTCCAGTCAATGGATTCAGATTAAATTATTAATACAACTTACAATATTCTACTTTAAATAAAAACTATGCTTCGCAATTATATGGGAAAGGAAGCTAAAATTTATGGGTGTATTTTAAACAACAAATCATTGTGAAATGATCATTTTAAACAATCAAAAACTTGGTGACCAAACATTTAATAAAGCGTGCCAAGTATGCATTTTTATAAAATTATATGGTATATTACTCGTGCTTGCGGCAATAGAAGTGAAATAAGCATTACTATATCAAATAGGCAATTTTATCTGCTCATATATACATTTTCATTAAATTTGCTTAAAATCAAATCAAATTATCCCAGTATTACGCTCAATCTGATAGTTATCATTATTCATTGAGATATAAGTATCCAATTGTTACGCTCGAAGTAAAACTCAACAACTCAAAGAAATGATACGAAAACAGAGCAATAGAAACACTTCAGGAATTGCTACAAGAAACTAGGAAGGTAGTTTTAACAGACTTCAGTTTTAACCATATTTAAATATGCAGAAGATTTTACTATGTCTTTCAAATTTATTCCTCCTTTTCTAATATACTGTGTATTAAATTATATTGCTGCCAATATATACTTTGTAGCTAATGACCTAAATATAAAAAATTAATATCAGTTAAATTAAAGTTTAGGGACTGTCAAACGGGATGACAGGGTGTGTCTTAGTGGAGAGAGTAAGATACGAAGATGCCGATTCTTCAATAAACGCTGTTAGTACGTAGCAGCTTGTAGTGAGTTTGAGGAAGGCTTTGATTGCTAGTGGTTGTGTTTTCATGTTACTCGGAGCTTTCATTGTGTGTAAATTGTGTAATATCCATTCTCCGTTAATAGACATATTCTTGAAGAACGAATTTTTGTGAAATCGAATTCTTGCAGAGAACTTGTTAAAATGTTGAGAGAGATCGAATCTTTCAGTGACTAGAAACATATTTCGAACTTCCGTATTGATACGTTCATGGCATTTATAGATTTTTTATCTTTCATTCTGTCGTAGATTTCAGTTCAAAGAACTTATATTTTTCCTGAAAGCTACCACGCCATGCTTTATTATTTTCATAGTTATCGTTATCTCTTAGCAAATTGTGATTTATTATGCTTTGTAAAGTAGAGAAAGTATAAAATAATACTGTATGTAAAAATGTAACTCGTATAACATGTTGTACCTGCCTTCTAAACCCAAGATCGCGTGTTCAAACCCGGTCAGGATCGATGGATTTTTTTCGGGCGTAAAAATCCTAAGTATGGCTTCCTTCGGAAGGGAAGTAAAGCCGTGAGTCCGTGTCGCACATTTACGGCACGATAAAGAACCTCAAGCCTGAAAGAAGAGGCCTCAGCAAAATTTGAAGGCCGTTCACGCCCTGAATAGAATGGGACGCTGATGATGTGAGCTGTTAAAGAGAGTCCGTAAATAAGCCAAATCAACAAAGTATAACCTGATTCAGATGTTTCATTATTCTGAAATAAAAATCCATGTTAAAAACGGAAAAAATCTGAAAGTAGTCAGAAATCTACGACAGAATGAAAGTTCAATATACAGATAGTTGTTTCAGTCAGGGGAGAGCATGTGAATAGATAGGTCTAAAACAGGTAGCATTAATTCGATCCAGCAAATCTATTTTTCTCTTATATAGAGTGTGTGAAAACGGAAGAAACGTTACTCAAATATCTCCCTAACGGGAATCAAGTTGACAAGTGTTTGACCACGGCGGTAGGCTTCAACCTGCAGTATTTTACATATATGCAAAAAGAGTAGCAGGAGGAAAATAAAGTACGAGATTTTGATTAGCTGCGTTTGCGAAAAGGAAGGCTAATATAGCATACCAATACTCATGGCATTTGTACATTTTTAAAATGTATTCAATAAAATATTATTAATAAGACAAAACTGAAGGATGACGCTTATAATTATTTACAAAACATTTAAAGTAAGATCCATACGAAATATGTTAATTAATAACTCATAAAAATAAATACAAGCTTAGGAGCCAGCGTAAATTGCATACAAAGGTCAAAGAGAACAACATAAGAGTGCCCTTTGTCGCCTCTATGGTCAACTTTATTTAATTTACATAATTGAGAACTCGTGAAGAAATGGGAAGCACAATTTAAAATAAATTTTATTGTAACTTGCCTGTAAATACACTAATATTCATTTCGTAAACAAATTAAAAAGCGAAGTAAAATAACAAATGAATGCTAACTATCTATATCCAAACTGAGGCGGAACAGCTGAAATTGTGATAAATAAATCAGCAACTTTTAATTTAAATTTTTTTTATATCAAAGCAAATTCCTGAAGGAAAAGATTTTAATTTAATTTATAATTTAATATATTTTTCAACGAAAACTCTCAATTTTTCATCAAATATGTAATAAAAATGTATCAAGTCTGTCAAATTTGCATTTCTTATATAGGAATTATTTAGATTAATTTTTGTTTCAAAACTAAGGAAATATTAATATCATACAAAGTACAATGTTTTTAAATATTTCTAATATAGCAAAAGTGTTTATAATAATGTATCTACTCAGAGAAAAAAAATCGTTACAAAATAGTCATAGATCTAATATTTCCAAATGCAATAATAAAATTTAAAAAATTGTTTACCTTCAGAATTAATGGAAATAACTTTTTCCCTATTAACATGCACATATCTTTAAATATGTATACAAAATTTCAGAATACTTCATTTAAAATTAAAAGATTCTAAAGTTCTTTTTTCGCATGCCTCAGGGTTATAACTCTCGAAACCAAAAAGCATTAATAAAACTAACATATAGTAGTTATTATGATTTGAAATGAATTTCTCTAAATTCCAGCTTTGGGAAATTTATACAAATTAAAAATCTACAAAGAAAACAGTAATTAAATATTATAAGCCATTGCTATCCACACTGCTCTATGGAGATGAAAACAATAAATCTAAACAAAATAAAATAGAATAATCGAAATGTGGTACAACCTAAAAGAAATTTAATTATGCAAACGCATTAAACACACTCGACCATAATAAAACAGGTGCGATCCGGACTGGTATGGGAATGTCAAAATACCACGTTTTCCCTGGCAGCCTGCAACAGGTTCAATCTGCGATGAGTTTCGGGACATCGGAGCATTTATGGGAATAAAATGGCAGATCAGCTGGCAAAAAGTGGAACTGACACACCCTTTTTTGGCCTTGAGCCCGTGGTCGAAATCAGTGTCTATTGCTAAGACAGCAGTCAAAACATGGATTGGAGACAAGCATCGACTAAGGTGACAAACCTATCCTCATGGACAGATTCAAACTAGGAAACTCGCCATAGGTCCTAGCAAGAATCTATCCTCGTCCCTTCTCCAATTGTATAGAAGAGGGACAAGGAAAGTAATTGAGCTAATCATTGAACATGGCCACTTCAGAAAACATCTACGAAAAGTGGGTCTCTATAAAGATGAACCCAATTTCAGATTGTGTAAGCAGGACGAGAAATCTGCCTTGTGTATCTATTTCAGTGTCCAATCTGGAAAGAAAGAGACCCGTTCTCTCTATAACCAGGAAAGATCTGGGGAAAGATGCCAAATTTGGAACCAAAATACTGCAGCTAGTACAAGGAATGGATTTTGGTAAACAATGAGGGCACTCCTCCCAATGGGGTAGCACAATAAAGCTTAAGGCTGACGTGCTGGAGGATTCAAAACTCCACCAAATCTCCCTAATATCTAATCTAATAATAAAACAGTCCTATAACGACCACTTTTATGAATAGGCTCTGATTTTATATAGGTATTTGGTTTAACTCTAAAAGTATTTGATTTGTTGACCTGGTTTATTTACGGACTCTTTAACATCTCAGGTCATCAGCGTCCCATAACCCAGGGCGTGCAATGGCCGATCAATTTTGCTCAGAGGTCTCTTCTTTCAGACTTACATGCCGTAAATCTAGGACATGGGACCCACGGCTTTACTTTCCTTCCGAAGGAAGCTTTACTTAGGATTTTCACTCCCGAAAAAATCCATTGATCTTGGCAGGAATTGAACCCGCGTTCTAGGGTTAGGAGGCAATAATAATTACCACTTCACCTTCAGGGCCGACTAAAAATATTTTATGGTTGATTGTTACAATGAAAGCCTCTCTCTGTTCCAGTATAAGTTCTGAAGCTTAATCTGAGAAGATATTACAGGCATCTGACAAGTGCTTAACATTTATTCAGAAACTATTACTATTGTACTTATTTCATTGCTTCTTGGCTAATTACTGCAAAGAGTTTTTTTCATAAAAGTAATGATAAAAAAATACACAACCCTGCAATAGTTTTACTGTAGGGAAACGCTATATTCATGAGAAAAAAATATAATTTTACTTTCTTGATTATCGACGATTTATATCGCGATTTTAACTGTGGAAAAATTATCCATTCTCTTTAAAAAACATTTTGTCTAATTTTTCATTTCAAAATATTTTACTTGTTACCAACATTTGAGTTATTATTAATGATTAATTTATGGTTTTATCACTGAAAATAAAACAGTGAAACTGTGGCTCAGTACAAAAACGATAATTTATTGTATTGTCTACTCCCTGCTAAATGTTCACGGCATGGAAGTACTGTGGGATTTTGATAGCTGCATGCTGTGTCGTGCCTGGAGACAATCGATATCATGCATCTATCATTATCATTGGTTTGTGGATTATATGCAAAAACAAGTATTTCAATATGCATGTGAACGTTTAAAATATTCATCAAAACTGATATTACTATTATATATTTATGACAATCAAGGTAATACCACATTTGGCCTGTTCCTGTGTAGGGTAGAATACATCCTCAGCAAAGCGTTTGCGTGCTATCATAACACAGGAAATTACGATATTATACTGAAAACCGTTTTCATAATCATGTCATACTTAAGCAGTTATGTAGAAGTATGTTGTACTACCATTTCTAACGAAACATTTCAAGATTAGACAAGAGCTCTCTCAGCCTCTCCGTTAATCCCTAGCCTTGTCCGAATAGGCAGCCGAATTGATAGTGCAATTGAATCATATACAAATATCAGAAAGAAATTAGTGAATGCGAAATGTCATTTACGAAAATGAACTCCTTTATAGGCACTGAGAAGTTATTTTACTGAGGAGTAAGCAAACTTATAACTAGAGGTTTGCATTTAGCATCGAGAAGCTCCAAGTAATCCGCAACGATGTATTTTATTTATTTGTTTTATTTGTGGACGCTCTTTAACACCTCAGGTCATCAGCGTCCAATTCAATTGAGAGCGTGAAATGGCAATAAATTATGCTCAGATGTCTCTTCTATTAGGTTTGAGGTTCTTTTACGTGACGTAAATCTACGAAATAGACTCGGAGTTTACTTCCCTTCCAAAAGAAGCCATAGTTAGTATTTTTGAAAAAAAAAACATCGCCACTGGCAAGGATTGAGCCCAGAGTCTTGGTTCTACAAGGCAAGTGTGGTTACCACTAGACCACCAGAACCTAGCGCAACAATTCATGGAGTATTGCTTGGCGGCATCTCACATGCATAGCTCTCCTGCATGTAGCAGAGGGAAGGCGCTTTCACGGTAGCTTCAACTGTTTCGATTCCATGCTCTTCATTCAAAGCGAATGTTTTATGATGGATTAAAACTTTAATGCGTAAACCAAAAGTAGAGCTCTACTTATAACAATATTATAAATGCATTATATGACGACTAATTTATGGATTGAAATGTAATTTGAGTAGAGTATATTTTGAGTGTAAACGGCATAAGTTACTCATTAAAAAAATAAATGCCATACTTCAGGTACGTTTTTTTCTATAAATTTGATTCTATAGGCACCGGTTTATGGATTTGAAATATGAAGCAAATATATATTTTAATATATATATCATCTTAGAATAAAAATTGCAATTGCACATAAACTATTTTATTTCTTTTGTAATAAAATAAATGTTTGTTCCCACATTAGTGTAAACAATTTAACGAAAAACTTATTTCATTCCTAAAAGTCAGTATTCCGAAAATTTCATTTTTCGTATATTTAATAACTTTTTTGAGAAAGAGCGTCTGAAGTAAGTTGCAGAAATTTGATGTGAAAGTAAAGCTTTGATTATTTAAGCTCAATACCCTCTCAGAAACATTCCAGCTCCACATTCCTCTTTCTGATGATGCATGGGGTAACTTATTCCATTTTTTCACTAAATTATATAAGTATAACTTATTTATTTTCCGCTCATTATTTGCATAAACACTCAAACTACAATGACACCAAATTCCATTTCAAATCATAAAGTAGTTGTCATATCAACTAAATTTAAAATGTTTTGTATAAGTTAACTTCCTAAGGTGTAAACTCCCAAGTGCCCTTAGGTTGAGTACATGCTGCCCTTAAGTTAATCTTATCTTAAACAGAAAAATGAGTATACAAAAATGTTTAACTAAAAATAAGCATGTATTCCCTAAGAAACCAAAGTGTAAAATCCAAATAGTATAATTATAGGGTTGTTTATGTCATAAGCATTCTGCATGTGAATCACAACTATATTCCTCTTTAGAAACATTTTGAACCAACATTAAGAAAAAATTTATGAGCTATATCTCATAAGGTGAGAGCGTACTATCCATTTAGGGAACTAATGCCATCAATTAATGTAAAACTCGGATACTGCCGGAAAGATTGCAGGTAGATCCTTAAGCGGAAACTCTTTCATTTACCATCATTGAATTTCAAAAAGACCTATAATGTAATTTTAAATGTATGTAGCAATATCAATCTAGTTCAAAACGGGATATTACGGTAAAAGTTTCATGTAAATTCAAAATTTGAATTAACTTTTTATTCTTGTATGAATTTAGAGAGTGAAAAAGTAGTCAGTTGTAGGATGAAAATTTATTTTCGTATACTATTGCAATTAATTATATAGCCGGCGTTCAAGGAGGTGACTCGGTTACGATTCCAGCGGGCTTAAAGGGATTCGTAGCGGACAAAAGGCACCTGGGCAGGTTGCCTCTGCCACTCGATTCACCATTTGCTGCATTATGTCATTTTCATTATTGCGAAAATCAACTGGTAGCTAAAGGGTCATCGAGAAGTCGCTCTGCAACAATTGTGTTACAGGGATTTCAAGGAAAGCGAATTCGGATGGCAGCATTGACCGCGCCCGGGCATATAGTTTTTGTGTTCATTTAACTCGAGGCAAACTCACATTTCAAAGTCCAAACCTTAGCAGAGTGCCTGTTAGAAATCCGGTTTCGAAGGAAGGAAGAAATGCCAGAAATTTACAGGTACCAACTTTCTCGTGTGCGTGCATATTTCCCTAGTACGAAGGAATTTGTCGATGACCCGTTACCACTGTAAACACAACTTAAAGATGCTTAGTGTGCAGCGAAGTACCTGCCCTCGGGAAGAAGTCGGTCCTGGTAGTGTAGTGGTAACCATACTTCCCTTAAACCCGGCCAGGATCAATGGATTTTTGGGTGTAAAAATCCTAAGTATGGCTTCCTACAGAAGGGAAGTAAAGCCATGGGTTCCATGTCGTACATTTACGGCTGAAAAAGGACCTCAAGCCTGAAAGAAGAAGCCTCTGAGAAAAATTTGTCGGCCGTTTCACGCCCTGAATAGATTGGGACGTTGATGACCTGAGATGTTAAAGAGCGTCCGTAAATAAACCAAAATCAAAATTCTCGGGAAGAACACAATGATTGAACAGTAATAAAGCCCATTTCAGATAAGTCTAAATAATAACCTATTTGAAATAAATTAAACTTAAACAAAAATATATTGAAATTAGGTTTAAAACCAATATTTTAGTTTTCCACTTCCAGTCCAACCTCACTTTGAAATTTTAAACGTCACTCCTACTTTATAACTTAAATTTTAAATAGAACCCAATTGTTATTATGTCTTTTGTTTTTGCCATTGCCTTGCAACGTGTATTTTGTTATTGATGCTTTGTTTTGACAGAATAAAACTAAAAATAAATATCGAGCATTTAATCAATAATTGTGTTTGACAAATTGTTTCAAATATATTTTACAAGAAAGAAGAGCACGTGAGTGGATTAGTGAGGAATTCCGTAATAGGCTACATTATACAAATAATTTACATGAGAACGGTTTAAAAGTCCCGATACATAGTTCAGTCGCTCGGCGGTTAGATCCCGCGATCTAACCGGTATTTTCTTGCATAAACTCACGACCCTCAAGAACTTAACCATGCTAAAACTTGGGTACAACATATTAAATATCATAATTTTACTCTAGTAAGTATACTAGAAATATTGCCCAACACCACCAGGACCGACATGAGGGTTAGATACATCTATTATATTTTTCAGTGTTCCCCAATGATAAACATCACAAACTGTAAGATCTTGAAACAAACATATGGCCAATTCTGTCATGGACTGATGATCAGTCTTCGACTTTTTTTCCCCCGGTCAGTCACAGGATCTATTTCATTAAACTTTTGCTTTAATTTTTAATATTATTTTCCCTACTGGAACCGGGCTGCCAAGAAAGTTCCGCCTACATCCTATATCGTTCTATCGTACGTCTTGCTGCACCTGATATGAGCCTTGAATATAAATATACGACTACGCAGTATCCCACCATTTCACTATTTAATGAAATCTCACACTCCACTACCGCCCGATCCCACTCGCAACTGGCTGAAAGAGTGAATTATACCGCACGGGCCGCATGTGGAATCTCACCAATTGGAGGGAACCTAAGTTGCGGGACTTTTTAACTGCTCTCATTGTAATATTATTGAAAATAACAGTGATTTCATCCTGCACCTACCTATTTTTATTCTCCCCAAATTAGAAAAGCATTAGAATTCTTTTTCATTTAAAATTAATTAAAATTTTAAATTTCATTAAAAGTGAGAATGGTGAAGGAATGAAATCTAAAATGTAATCAACATTGGTTTTAAACTCCACCCTAATACCTAAATTGCTGCATATGCTTTAAAATTGAAATAAAATAAATTGCTGTATATTAAGCCAACCTAACTTCCTTTCGTGATGCGCGAAACCACTGCAATGTGGTCTATGTAAATAAAAATATAGCAGAGGTGGATAGTAACCAGGAGGTTTTTTTAATGGTGTTTAACGCCCGTTTTTACTACTGAGGCACCACAGGCGGTATACACTGATACATGAAATGAAATGATATACTGGGAAAGGTAAGGAAGGAAACGTTCCAGGCCTAATTTTAGGGTACCTCCCCGGCATTTGCCAGCCATGAGGACTTAGGAAAACCTGAAAAAAACTGCCAGAGAGGATGGTCATGGCGGGATTCGAGCCTCAGATCTCCCTCCCAGAGTCCGCGTCTTAACGACCTCGGCCATCCGTGGCGGTGTAACCAGGAGTTAATTGTCTCTATTAGATTGCGTTGTTATGAGAGAAGTTAAACTGTTAAAAAAAATAAAAAAGTAAATGTTCTCAACCCCGCGAGGTTTTTCCGTAAGGCAAGTATCTTAAACTAAACTGGCCTCCTGTTTACGTATGGAGGAAGATATACTATGTACTTCCATGCTCAGAGTCATCCGGCCCTACTAGTAGTGGGATTACGTCAACTAATATATATATATATATATATATATATATATATATATATAAGTATCCCAGTTCTACAGGATAACGTTTGCAGCAGATTGAACTACTCACTACCCGACGTAACAAAGGGCATTCTCCCAATTATCACCTCTCAGATGCCGGACGACATCTAAGTATGAGGTGCTGGAATAACTAGTCTGTTGTGTCACTGTATTGTTGCGGAACCCGAATCATATGGGGGAAAAAAAAAAAGAGTCGAGGAAGCAATCTCTACGTAACGGCACATGCTGATTCCTTTTAAACGTCTAAAGGAGAAAAAGTTGAGTAAATAGTTTGCAGCACTTCGAGTAGAGCAGCTTCCGCAGCATAAGGGCATGAACCGGTACAACCTAGCGCTTTAATGTAGTACTATAGTCAGACATCCAGGAAATGCGTGTTATTGCTGGAATTAAAGCCATAAAACACCAACACATTGTATTATCAGGTCATGTTGTATGTCATCCAACTAATACACCGGAAGCTTGGAGCATTCACAAAAAGCCAGGACGAGATATCAAAGAGCAGTTATCGCAACTCATCGGAAAATAAACCGACATGCAGCGCTACAAGTTTGGAAAATTTAGAACTGGAAAATTGTATTGTTTAGAAAAGTTTACGTTATCCATTAATATTCGTATAAAGGAACGAATATATGCACTAAACAAACATCATTGAGAAACATTCTTCTTTATTATGTACTTCTAGAGAAAGAAAGAAAAGCAAACTTCCCTAAAAAACACATTTATTACAAATTAACAACATAGTGTGATTAACTGTATATTGTACTAGCCGCCTCTTACAATAAACAGCTAAAAATCTCGTAATCAGATAGCCTTAGAAGTCTCTAGGGTAAGGAGGAGATTAGCAGCTATTGCCGGACAGGGCGCGGTAGCTCAGATGTAAGAGGACAGGGCACGGTAGCTCAGATGTAAGAGTACAGGTACGGTAAGTCAAACACCCATGGATCCAGTCTTGGATGTAACCACGAATTTTTTACGATTCGGATTCCAAGTATTAGTTTAACACAGGGTGAGTATTGAAAAAAACACTTTTAATATAAATTAACCCTAATAGTGTGGTTAACTATGAAGCCTGGGCCTTAAGAACTCTGAGATGGCGATTCGCTTCTTTGGAATAAAATCTCTCTAACCAGGTAACCGTCGAAGCGATTCAAGACTCGGATGGGAAAAATTCGTGCGTGTGGTCTGATGGGGCACATTAGCTCATATAAGAGCATCGGACGGTAAGCCGTAGATCCATGATTCGAATCCCGGCCGTAACCTGGAACTTGTCTAATTTTGACCAATTCCAAATCTTCCTAAAATTTTGTTTATTGTTTTATCACAGTCACTTCCATTTTAATATTGCCCAATGTGGGCACTGTGTGAGCTGATTTATCATCCCATGTTGAGTGCAGTGTATTATTTGATAAACCTACTTCTCTCATTCAATTTGTAATTAGACAATAAGTTAAAATGGCCTCAAAATATACAATAAAACATACTAAACATATAACAAACCGTTTAACCAAATTAGAAATTCAATTTATTTGATCTGTAGATATTACAATTCTGTTTCTTCTACTGTTTTTGTCAACTATTACAGTGTGCTAAATACTCTTTTAGACAAGGAAGCTGCTTGATTATAGTTTCACAAGATGACAACCGAGTAACTTCACTGTAACTCTCAAGTTTTTGGCCAACTTTATTCTGTGTCGGTCCTGGTGGTGTAGTGGTAACCATACTTGCCTTCTAAACCCAAGATCGCGGGTTCGAACCCGAACAGGACTGATGGATTTTTTCGGGGCGTAAAAATCCTAAGTATGGCTTCTTTCGGAAAGGAAATAAAGCCGTGGGTCCCGTGCCGTACATTTGCGGCATGATAAAGAACCTCAAACCTGAAAGAAGAGACCTCTGAGCAAAATTTATCGGTCGTTTCACCCCCTGAATAAAATGGGACGCTGATGACCTGAGATGTTAAAGAGCGTCCGTAAATAAATCAAATAAAAATAAACTTTATTCTGTGGCCTCTCGCACAAGTCCTTGTAGAATAAATACTCCTCGAATGCCCTGCCAATTTCAATAATTTGAAAAATACCATAGAGTAAAATTGCCGAAAATTTGATGTGGAGATTACACTGCTGGTATCCCGTAAAGCTATAATCTGCAATTAGCGCCGAGAAAGTTTCAAATCTTTAAAGGAAGCAGGTGCTAATAATAAATATAAGATATTTGCGCATGTTTAAATTTAACAAGAAATAGCAAAACGTTGACAATAGAGAAAGAGAGAGAGAGAATCGGAAACGTTTTGGATTTTCGAACAGTGTTTAACGCCCGTTTTCACTACTGACGCATGGCCGAGATCGTTAAGGCGCGGACTCGTGAGCGGGAGGTCTGGGGATTGAATCCCTCCAGGATCGTCCTCCCTGACTGAGATTTTTTTTCCAGGTTTTCCTCAGTCCTCATAAATTGCAAATGCCGGGGAGATGCCCTAAACTTAAGCCTACGATTTCTTTCTTAAAATAAAAATCCTTTCCCAATACATCATTTCATCTCATGTATATCAGTGTCCACTGCCTATGGTGACTCAGTAGTAAAAACAGGCGTTAAACACCATTAAAAAAATGCGTGATCTCAAATGAAGAATTGGAAAATATATATTGTTTTATTGGAAGCAGGCGTTTCAGGCCAATTTTTAGGGTACCTTCACGGCATTTTCAATAACTTGAATGTGTAAGGAAAATGTAGAAAACTTTAGTCTGAGAGAACGGTCATGAAGGGCGTAGAACCGTGGACCTCCGTTTGCGAATCCATTTCTTAGTGACTTTGGCAGCTAAAATCAGTAGGGAATTGAGTCCTGACCATCTAAATAGCTCATCATTGCTAATTTTGTGGCCCATTTTTTCACTATTGAAATTCAAACTATAACGCTGATGACTACTTGAGTTTTAAATAGTCAAGACACAGTTCGACCCAAATCCATTAATATGTTGCTACCTTTCTCTCTCTTCCCCCCTCCCCTCCTCCCTCTTTCTCTCTGATTTATTATTCACAAATAGCAGATTTTGATTTTTTTACCATTTTTATTTTTAAGATTACATTCCCATCGGTTATTTTATACAACTTGAATAAAATTTAATTTTGATTTGCATATCAATGACTAAAGTGGAGGTTTTTTCTCTTCATTGTAATGTTCATTGGGATTTTTTTCTCCAGCTTAGCACTAAATGCTCAATAAAAGAGTGTGTTACACTGATGTTTAACCAGCTGAACGGGTAATATTTACCCAAGCTACAATGACTACACAGGACTTGGCTTGCGGAAGGTTATATGTGTGTGGCAATTAGTGTTATTTACGTCATAAGTACAGCAATTAATTGCATGTTACGTATGAATAAATGGAGCAATACATGTCCTGCAATACTCATGTAAAGGTTGGCCAAAACCTTTTTTCCACTGCGCCTAACGGTCGGAGGCCATACTCACACCTACGCTTGGCTAAAAAGACAGTAACATATTTCGTTAGGCGATTCTTTAAGGAATGCAGAGAGGAACAGAACGGGGAAATATAATAATGTGTCGAAAAACGAGTTCTTATACGTGGCTAAAATAACTGGACACACCTCATTTCCCCAGTGAATCCGGAACAAAAATGTTTATTAGCCCAGAAAGAAATGGGAGTTGCTAAATACTAGTGATGATATACGCTCTTGAGTGACACGTAAAACGAAATAACGTGTCCTAAAACACGGCAGGTAAACAGTTGAGAAAAGCTTGTTCAACATTGAAATAATTCTCCTTTATAGCGCGATGATGGCTGCGGAAACTGCAGTGCCAGGCACTACAGAGAACCTACGTGTCATAAATTACCACCCACCGTGTAGCTTTAAGTGCTGACCTAATAAAACACCGTATTTTAATGTACAGCGCACGCAGTGCTATGTCGCTTTATGGAAAATAAAATAATACATATTAGTACTAACACTCTTCCAGGGGCACAAAAGTATGCAATTCAGAAATGCCATATTTACGAATTATACATTTAGCAACTAAGCAACCATTACAATAAAATTACGCTAGAAAACTATTCAAAATACGCTTTAAAACATTACGTTTAAGTTTTTTCTCAAAATCAATTTCATTGTATTGTAAGTAAAATAAATAAGCATTACAGAGAAAACATGTTAGTTTTTCTCTTTAAATGCAATATATTTATCGTATATTTGTGAAAATCAACAATTCCAAGTACAAAAACCCGAAAGACTAATATTTTATATTTCAAAATATATTACATTATACATCCTATAAATGTGTGTGTGGCATATTACTTTTATAAGTTCAACAGAAATAAAAATAAATTAATTTATAGTTCACACTGCACCTGAAACGATTAAAACAAAAATATCACGTTTGCTCTCTCTCTCTATCCCTATAACAAAAAAGTTAATATTTTGATGTTCTACCAAAAAAAATTAGTTTCGTTAAATAATATTTGGAACAAGCGGATTTTCTAGTAGCGTCGCACGAGGCTGAGCGAGAAGTCAACTGTCCAACTTTGACTTCAGAGTACTGGCGTGTGATAAGATCCCTGCCTTCATTCTTTGGATGCTCGTTAACTGTCTGCCAATCATAGAACCCTTCACTTTGAACAGATAGCATGGTGGGTCTAAACAGTTAAAGCTACAGTGAAATTTATCTCAAGTCATCAGCGTCTCATTCTATTTAGTGCATGAAACGGCCGATAAATTTTGCTCAGAAGTCTCCTCTGTCAGGCTTGAGGTTCTTTTTCTGCTTTAAATGTACGACACGGGACCCACGGCTTTCCTTCCCTTCCGAAGGAAACCATACTTAGGATTTTTATGTCCAAAAAAATCCATAGACCCTGGCAGAGATTGTACCCGAGATCTTCGGTCTACGAGACAATTATGGTTACCACTATACCACCAGAACAGACTACAGTGAAACTCTCCCCTTTACTATCTGTAAGTGGGATGGGGTGCCGTCAAGCAATACTCCATGCACAGCTACAATGTTGCAGAGTGCTTGGAGCTTATTGGTGTCCAACCACAGAATTCTGTGATAAATCTCAACTAGGCGGAAGAATGGAGGCAAACCCCTATTTTTTTCCTTGGCCTATATATAATTAGTATGAAAGGTTTTTTTAAGGACAATTAGGCAGAAATATTTTATTTAATAGTGTCAAAAATGCCTATTTGGACGTTATTCTCTTTTAGGATTTTATTTTGTTTTAATTTTAATTTTTATACCTTCTATTTTAACAGCCTGTACATTTCATGACAGATAACTACCATTCCTTTTCCAAACCAAATCCAGCAATGAGCGACATAATAGGGATATACATATTATTGTCTAGTGTTGCGGAAGCCGACATCATTTTATACACAGAGGGTGCCAAAAATATACGTACACACTTCAAGCAAAGAAAAAACTGTGTTAACATAACAAAATTGAATTCACACAAACAGAAAATGATGAGCACCAATCACCTTAAACTTTAACAGTTACAACAGTTGCTCTAAATACCCACCATCGGCGTCGATATACTTCTGAGTACGTTGAACTAGTGATTGAGCGACCTTTGCGAAAGTGTCCTCAGCGATTGCAGCACGTGTCGTTTCAGGGTCATCTTCATTTAACGCATGCAAAAGTCTTGGGATATAAGCTTTCAACTTTGCTGTTTTAATAATACGACGTACGCTGGTTCTGCTAATCCCAGTCTCACGTGTACATTACTTTATAGATTTCTGCGGTGAGAGCTCAAAATGTTCCAAAACCATAGCCGAGGACGCGGGGCTTGTTGCTGTGCGAGATCTCCCAGATCTGCCCTTGTGAACATCGCATACGGTACCATGAGTCTCAAATTTGTCTCGAATGCACGAAATTGTTACTCGCGTTGGTGGTTCTGTTCTGTATACATGTCTCCATTGCCTTTGAACTTCAACAACATTCTCGGTTTTCAACATCTTGTTGAAAATTTCTTTCCACTATTCAAACGATAATCTTGACTTCATTTTGTTATAGCAACGCTAGCATAACGTAATGTGAGTCGCATCTGTTTACAGAAGATGTTACTACACATGACTGTTGTTTTTCGGTCCAACTTTGAAATGTGTTAAATAGATATCTGCTGTGAAAATGTGTGTACATTCTTTGGCACCCTCGGTATATAAAATAAAAATGAAAAATAAAGTAACTCTTCGAACAATGCAACTATAATAACAAGAACTAGAGACGAAAATATAAATAAAACACTTACTTACACAGTTTTGCATCAGAGAAAGTAAATAGTAAATTAATCAGAATAAAAGAAAAATACTAAAGAAGTCAATAGCAAAACACATAAGGACAAACTCAAAATAAGAGCCAAAAAAAAAAAAAAACACCAGAGGTGAATACAATAAAAATGAAAAATAAAGTAACTCTTCGAACAATGTAACTAGAGAAGAAGAAATATATAAAACACTTAAACATTCACACATTTTTCGCACTTTTATTATCTATAACGACTGTGTCTTTCTGAGAAGAAGTGCTTGCGAAACCCCATTAAGAGTACAGGTTTTTCGTCAGAAACTTTCAAACATTCTTTTTCCGCAAAAACCTGATCTCAGTTGTTGAACATTTTAGAATAAAAAATCAATGAAATTGTTGCAGCCTTTCACTTTGTGTATACGAAACCAAGAAATAGCCCTCTGAATATCAAATATTATTTTACATTCATTGCATGCTTTACTACTTCTCTTGAAAGTAACGGAAAGCCCTCCTGAGAACAACTTGAGCTGCTGAACACAGCAAAGCAGCAGCTTTCTGAAGCATTTGTAATTGCTGGGGGAAAAGCTGATGCTGCAGAAAAATACCGTACCGAAGACAGTATTTTCCCGCTAACATTTTAATGGGAAAGAGCAACGAAAGCGAATTACCAACTCATCTCATTCCAAATCTAAAATATTATATTGTTTCTTCAATTGATGTAAAATTTGTTTTTGGGCTTACAAATTAATTTTGAAATATTGTTGATTTGGCTTATTTACTGACATCTCAGGTCAAAAGCGTCCCATTCGATTCAGGGCGTGAAACGGTCAATAAATTTTACTTGGAGGCTCTTCATTCAGGCTTGAGGTTCTTTTAAGTGCCATAAATACGACATGGAACCACACTTACTTCCTTTCTGAAGGAAGCCATACTTAGGATTTTTACGCCCGAAAAAACATGCATAGACCCTGGCCGGGACTGAACCCGCGGTCTTGGGTCTACAAAGCAAGTATGGTTACCACTACACCACCAGTACCGACAATTTTGAATTATAAACACTACAGCTTTCCATAAAAAAAATAGAAAACGTGTTTGTCATAGTAAATCAAACTTTGGAATTAATATTTATGAATGAAAACAATTTTAAAACGATAGAATGAAAGTCTTCAATTTGTGTATGGACATGCGAACATTTTCAAAGTATAACATATTTATTGAAGTCCATTTAATTGCATTAAATGAATGTGGTACCTTTTGTCAGTGTCATTCTTTAGCAAAATTTTCTGCCTATTTTACGTTTAAATAGAGTTGTTTAAGTGCCTGTTTTAGCATCTAAAATCACAGTACCGATATAAAGTATTAATTATATGTATGAAATTATTTTTCTATACATGTTTGACTTTTATACTAATAAACTGTACATATTTCTTTTAATGATTTATAAATTTGCCGAAAAAATAGGATTTTTAATTCAAAATAATTCAATATATATTATTTTTTTATGTTTCAATGCCTTTGTGGGGAAAACGTTCAAATATGGATAAAAAACGGTTTTGTTCCAATTTTTTAATGACTATGTTTTACATAACCATCAAGTTCGGCAACATATGCGTTTTAAAATATGTTATTGTTCAGATTTCAATTTTAAGAAGTTTGAGAACTATGTTTGATTATATATAACACAACTTTAATCAAACAGAATTAACTTTCGGAAATATTCGTATAAAAACTACTAGACCTAGGATGTTATATTTCACAAAACATTATTTACATGTTGTAGTACAATAAATATATATTCAAATTTCAAAAATGAGGGATCAGTTGCTCTAATGTTACGTCCATTTCACGTGGAATTACCATATGGAGAGAGCCCTGTATTTAATCGCTTTGAATACAATCTAAGTGTTAGTCAAGTGTTCGCTTTGAAGCAGAGAGAGGGAGGGAGAGGTGAGTGAAACAGTTCAAGCTACAGAGAAGACACCTACCCTTTACTACCTGCAGGAGAGCAGAGCTGTGTAAGTGGAGTGGATTGCCACCAAGCAATACTGCATACACAGCTACATATTGCTTGAAGTTTCTCGGTGTCCAAACGCAGGGCTCCAGTAATAAAACTGATTCTATTCTTTTAGGTTTGAAGTTCTTTTACATGCTGTAAATCTACGACACGGGACCCACGACTTTACTTCCCTTCCGAGAAAAGTCATACTTAGAATTTTACGCCCGAAAAATAAATTCATTGATCTTGGCCGGGATTGAACTCGCTTTCTTGGGTGTACAAGGCAAGATGGTTACCATTATACCACCAGAACCGTCAACCAGGAATACACTGAATGACATTGTTACTTACATTATGCACTCAATTGGCAAATAAAAACATTGCAGCCGCCAAACAGACACCTATTTAAATGGAAAATGATATTCAATATAAAAAAATATCCTTTAAACACTACTGTACACTCTTGCCAAGTACATGTGCAGACATTTTCGGCGCATGCGTACTTCTCTCCCGGTGGGCGAAAGGTTTAAATTAATAAAATTATCCTAGTGCTAAATCTCAGTGGTGTTATGCTATAGGTAAAGTCATTGTAATTAATCTGTTCATATTGAATATGAATTAGATGACTTCTAACACTATTAACAATTGTACAGATCGAGTTGTGAATTTAACTGGAATCTCTTTTCACAATTATAAAATGGAACGTACTTTAACGCTCACTACTATGAGTGAATGTAAGCAACGGTGAATCAATAATAATAATAATAATAATAATAATAATAATAATAATAATAATAATGTTTATCCGATAAATTAAACGCAAGTTTCTCTGTTATTGAAAAAGTGTAAAAATAAGGAACTTTCGTGTATTTACAATTTCTCATCGTTGCCACATGTGTTATAATATTCATTTTGACTTATATTCGCTAATCTTATGATAGCATTATTGCATGTTGTATACAATAATGTTATCATAAATGCCATTTAGAGAAAGAAACTTATGTCACTCAGTACAATAACCAGATCATCTTTCTGGAAACCTAAGGGTAACATAGTGTTAATATTTTAAAATGTTTTATAGCCGCAAATTAATATACTTCATGGATATATATTTGGACATTTCATGAAAAATTGGATGACAAAAAGGTCCACTTTATGTTGAATGCCTATTGATACTGCTGATGAAATTTGACGATATCCGATTCTTAGTCATCCATAGTTAATATTTTATGATCCGTCTGGACCATTTTTCAAGTTTTAGTGGGCTGTCTTGGGTCAAATGCCTGGCTGACATTTCAAATCGAGAATTTTTCCAAAACGTAGGAATGAAATATTGCGTAATCTTAGGCCTTAGCAGAATAAAATCGCCAGGGGTAGATGCGCCCATTGGGGAAAAGTGGGAAAATATCGCCCAATCTCGGATCGGCTTGAGAGAAAGTCGACCATTTTCACCTCGTCGTGTCGCATGATTCGATTTGGTGGTGCAGTATGATTCCATTATTTTAATGGTGCGTTTATGTACACATTTATACAAGTCCCCTCCTTTTGGGGGGGGGGGTACCATGCAATTTTAAAAGAATTTCAACGATTTCAGCCCACTGTGCTCAGCCTACTGTCGCAGCTGCTTCATCAGTTTGTAAAATTTAGTTTAGTTAAGTTAAGCTAGATTAGGTTGGATTAGGGATACGGGCAGTACGGAAAGTGTATGAGTGTGTCAGCGTCTATGTACCGCCCATGGGTGGCATAGGTCGTTAAGGCGCGGAGCTCGTGAGCGGGAGGTCTGGGGTTCGAAACCCACCAGGACCGTCCCCTCTGACTGAGGTTTTTTCCAGATTCCTTAGTCCTCATAAATGGCAAATGCCGGAGAGGTCCTCTAAACTTAGGCCTGGAACGTTTCCTTCCTTAAAAATAAATCTTTTCCCAATATATCATTTCATCTCATGTATCATCAGTGTCCATCGCCTGTGGTGCCTCTGTAGTAAAAACGGCGTTAAACACTATTCATTCATTTTTCATTGCGTCTATGTACTGTTACAATAAGCATACAACTGCGATTCTAAATTGGCTAGGTTGGGCCCATTTTTTCCATTTTTACAAGGTGGGCACTATCTTCCGGACTCTCCTTGCATCCAGTCTTAATAATTACCAGAACTATATACTATAATCTAAACAATGACATACGAAATCAATTTAAAGCACAAAAGCATATATTAATCTATTAAGTTGCTAATGATCAATACACTTGAACTATAATTATCTAAATTCGGAAAAGTGTTTTTCAACACCTAATTTCAAATCTATTCTTACTCAAAATGGCGGAAACTTCATGTCTCAAATTAAAATATTTCTCAGCTTGTGCAGTTTAAAACACCTCTACAGCAATATTTCTGCTATGAAAACTATTAATAATATGCATTGTTACTACATTGTAATAAATTAGTTTTTAAGACTCGAAATATGTTTTAAATCCATTATCTTATCCAGAGGAACACCTGCTGAATGAGTAAATGATTATAGGATATAATTCTATTTTCCATCATATGCAGTTTCTCCACAACTGTATTTAATGCTTCCGGTATACCAAGTTTAATCCTATGCAGTATATATTAAAATAGATTAAAATATGAATTAGTGCTCACATAGTTTCAGGATCTAACTGAAATTGAATAGATATAAATAAAAGTATGGAATATAAAAGTGCATCTACTCATTATATTTTTACAAAATTATCACACAGGATATTCTAATGAGCAAAGAAAGTTGCATCTTTACCTCTAATAAGATTAAGTGGTCATCAGCTCATGTCATCCCCCCCCCCCCAGTTTTCAAATGGTATACAAGTTGCACGCCTGAAAGCATTGTCAATGCATGTTCGAAATTACGAAATTACATGCTAATCAGAAACCGTGTAAACCATGATTTACTCTTCTGCAGCAGACAAAATTTTGGTTTGGTATCTAGAAGTGCGTTTCACTGTCTGTTAAGACTTCTGCATACAAAGAGGTGGGTTATTATGTAATAAAAGGACACAAAATGCGAGTGCGGATCAAATTTTAACGAGATTTTTTAAAAATTCTCTACTTAATTATCCTACATAGGTTCTATAAAATAAATTTTCCATTGCACTGTAAATTACACCCTCTTCTTTCTTCCCCCTAAGAATTCTTTGGATGAGTAAGCAACCAATTGCGCACAATGTCTGCCTCTTCGTTCTTTTCTTTTTTTTCTTTTTTTTTTTTTTTTGTAACAGTTCCGAATAGTTCATTCATTATATAATGTCGGTCCTGGTGGTATAGTGATAACCTTACTTGCCTTCTAAACCCAAGATCGCGGATTCAAATCCGGCCAGAATCGATGTATTTTTAGAGCGTAAAAATCCTTAGTATGGCTTACTTCGGAAGGGAAGTAAAGCTGTGGGTCCCGTGTCGTGCATTTACGGCACAAAAAAAGAACCTCAAGCCTGAAAAAAGAAGCCTCTGAGCAAAATTTGTCAGCCGTTTCACGCCCTGAGTTGAATGGGACTCTGATGACCTGATGTTAAAGAGTGTCCATAAATACGGAACTCTGATGACCTGAGATGTTAAAGAGTGTCCATAAATACGTAAACCAAATCAATCATTACATATGTCGCTTTTGCACGCGGTAATAGTTCCGCCGCAATAAGACAATGTCGTAAAAAGTGATAAAATGAAGTTGAAACATGTCTGAAACTTTTTCAATTTTGTAACAAGAAATATTACAGAAAGAAAGGTAAGACAGCATAATCTTTATAGTTACAAATATGTTGCTGGAATACTTGCAGCTACTGGCTTTTAACCTCCTTCCTCCGAGGCGGTGCATTACTTACATAGCAACCCCATCCAGAGCGGATTTAAGAATGGGCAACTTAACTGAGTTTTTAAGCTCAATTTTAGCGGAAACTCGGAAAAAAGTTAATTCGCAATTAATTTACTTATACACACACTAACCTCAACGCAACCTCGGGTAAATTCTAGAAACCGGTGGATCCTGTGGCTTGCTGCGGCGAGTTACGGCCTGAAGACCTACACTCGCCTTCTTTTCGTAAATATAAAGTAATAACAAATTGTGTGTTACTATGTTACCGGATAAAACGTTGTACGGTGGCAAATCTCCTTTAACTCCAGCAAAACGTATGTAGTGTCATCTAGCGGCGGAAATCATAAACAACTAGTCATGATAAACAAAATAAGAGCATCAAGAATCTAAGTGCTGGATGAACTATTCGAAAAAAAATACCTTTTTTTTTTTTACCAAAGTCTTTTTTAAGGATCCAAACAATTGATATCACCATGGTGACACATTTGAACTATAGGAGGATAATCTAAAACTGTCCAATGAATTTCATTCTGCTGCAAAGCGACCCAAAAACTTCTGAGAAATTTCAGCCCTTACGGTGTTCTACACCCATCTTGCACTGATCTTAGGTAACTAATTAACTACTTTTAAATTATCTACACATATCGACAACTTACTTACATTAGTTGTTGCACTAATTTCGTCGGTTGTCATGACTAAGGTCTTGAACTTGAAAAATGCTCTGCACCGTAATGCTTGTACTGCGACATGAGGTTTAAAACGTCTTCGCAGCCTTCATAGAAAAATTATTCCATCAGTATAACTGAGGCTTCGAAATCGTTTCATTTCTGTAGGTTCAACATCTTCACATACTAAAAACCGAATAATTATGCGTTGTACAACGGAAATGTGCACTTTCTGTTTACTTATTAACACTTTCTGTTTACTTATTAACAAACAAACGAATGTAGAAACAAGCATGCAGCGCTGAGCGTGCTTAGACATAACTTAAAACTGCGTGCTGTAGCCACACTAACCAGTAATAGTATCTCGCATCAATTTTTAAGTCTCGTTCACATTTAACCGACTCTCGTAACTTTAACATTATGTACTGACATGAGAGAAAGAATAGACCTGCGTTCCCCATTGACGTCCTCATACAGACATATTTCCAGTTCTGCGCATGCGTTCGTAGCGTACTCATAACCAGCGAACATCAGGGAGGCTCATTAGTAACAGTTTGTTTGTGGTTTCTGTTGTGAATTCAGATGTGAGACCTTATATATATATATATATATATATATATATATATATGAGTAATTATTGCTAAACTTCATTGTTTATTATTCCTCTGTTATACTATCACTAGTAACTTTTCCACTTCTTCTGATTTTTAAATTATGTCAGAGGTAGGCCGAAAGAGTTTCACCGAGCGTAATAATGAGAGGCAGCTTAATAGAACAGCAGTTTCGAAGAAGCGACTAAAGTGTACTTCTGATTCCCCTAAAGCAATCGACAAACAGAGCGAGTAGCAAAATACTGCAAAATTTCACGGAGTCCAATAAAAATATACGAAAAGAGTCAAACAAAAAAAAAACATAAACAAGTTAATCATAAATCTACAAATTAACTTCGTTCTTCATGAGCTTATTTTCATATGAGCAGTACTATAGACTTTTTTCACTGCCGCAAGACAAGGGACTATGTTATTTGGACAGGTAGTACTAAGAAATTCTCTATCCTTCCACCCCTGCTCAGTCGGGTATTTTTTCCTTTCGTGAACAGTAGTTAATATTACTGCATTAATTGCCCGAACTTGTCAATGCACAAGATTGCCAACATAATGATGAATAGTAGTAACGGGCTTCAAAATATATCATTAGAATCGTTTACACTTGAATATTGTGGCCTGGACATTTTCAATAAAATCTATAAACAAAATGACAGTTTTATTGTGTGGTGCAGATAATAGGTTATGTTTTAATAGTGAAGTAGTGTGCATTAATTTGTTTTATTAGATCATGGAGTGATAAGAATTATACGGTTTATATCAATATTCATTATCTTTTGAATATCTATGTTGAATAATATTTATACATTATTTAAAAGATATCCTTACACACTAGGTAGGCTTATTGCTACAGCCTTAAAGAGAGAAGCATCTTATTGTAAAACTTTCCAATTAAATAGTATTTAACGCCCATTTTAACTACCGAAGCATCACAGGGGTGGCATTGATAATACATGAGATGAAATGATAAATTGGGAAAGCATTTTTTTTTTAAGGAAGGGAGCGTTCCAGGCCTAAGTTTAGGACAACTCCGCGGCATTAGGAATGAGGAAAACCTGGAATAAAACCTCAGTCAGGGAGGACAGTCCTGGTGGGAATGGAACCCCAGGCCTCCCGCTCATAAGTCCGCGCATTAACGACCTCGACCACTCGTGGCGATCGCTTTCCAATTAATCATTACATAACATTCCATGTACATTTGAAAGCCTTACCTTTCAAATTGACAGCTAAATTTTAAAAAGTTTCTTTTCAGATGTATCTGTTTACCTGTATAGGTACGATGTTCAATTAAATATTTCCTGTGGAAGTGCAATGAAATAATCATAGCGCTGCAGAAGGAGTGTGTAAACACTTTCAACTGCTCTCATGTATAGTAAAAAGTTTATTATAATATTAAACTGAAAAGTACAAACTACTTGTTTCCTACCCCCCCCCCCACACACACACACACGTTTGTCTTTTTCACAGCTTTTGTGGCAAAATTTTCATAGTGGCCGCTTTTATAAGTATTTAAATTATATAAAGCAATTATAACAGTAAAAATACCTCTCTCGCTCTCTAATGATTTTAAGTTTGTGACTGGAATTAGGAGAAAATGCTTAATAAATTTGACATATGCCCATACATCGGAAACTATATTGCATTCTCAGGTAATGGTTTTCAGTGTTCCTAACATACACAATATTCTACTTCTAATATTTCTGTTCTAAAATATGAGCATTCGACAAGTATAGCCGAGGGCTAAGAAAATCCTACTCATCTCTCGGCAGTGGAGGGATTTCTGCTCCTTTCCCTCCCTTCTTTTCTGTTTCAGGGGGCTAATGCCAGGAGTGGGAAGCGCATCATTATCTGAGAGCGAAGTCATACCTTTGTTATTTTGTTCTACAAGCAAAGCTATATTGACAAATAGCAATTATTGACCAGTCGAACTTGTTTTGTTTTCAACCCTAACCTTGTCCTCTTACTCCTTTCTTTCTTCCCTCCTGCACATAAGCAAAAGAGCTGGAAATGGATAAGCATGCTGTGTGAGACTTTCTTAGGACAGGGTTTCGTTTCCTTTTACTTGTATTCCTTCTTTTACAATGCCAGTTACACCTTTGCCATAACTAGAGAAAGCACTGCAGGGATATAGGAAGCTGCTCGTCTAGTTAACGGGGTTGCCTATGCCAATGTTAAAGCCAAGCACGTGGTAAAGTTTTGGATTTGGCGTTTCCAGAGAGATGGGGAAGAAGGCTGGAAAATTTTCCATACGTGTTTTGATTTATGAGACAGGTGGCAGTCAAAACGCACCAATCTGTCGTGAGGATTAACCGAAATTCTCTCTTGAAAATAGCCCATGTTTACATCTAAACATGCATCGAATATAAGATTTTTTTTTTGATTGATTGATTTATTTATGGACGCTCTTTAACATCTCAGGTCATCAGCGTCCCGTTCAACTCAGGGCGTGAAACGGCCGACAAATTTTGCTCAGAGGCCTCTCTTTCAAGCTTGAGGTTCTTTTTCGTGCCGTAAATGTACGACACGGGACCCACGGCCTTACTTCCCTTCCGAAGGGAGCCATACTTAAGATTTTTACACCCGAAAAAATCCATCGATTCTGGCCAGGTTCGAACCCGCGTTCTTGGGTATAGGAGGCAAGTATGGTAACCACTACACCACCAGAACCGACAAAAAATATAAGATGTCTCCATGATCAAGTACTTGGTAGAAAGGACGCTCTAACAGACAAACATCGAGAACTCAGAGTAGGTTTTGCCTGAACAAAGATTAAATATTTTGGATTTGCATAATTTGGTCGAAGTATTTTCATTAGACGAAGTTGGTTGCCCGCACCCATGGCGTCACAGTATGCAACATGATCCCAAGTATATTTCCACAGTTAGGGATGGTGAGATAAAGCAGTATTCCCGGGGTGTACGACGGCTAATGATCCATCTTTCCCATCATATGAATTCCTAAAAATAATGATACATCCAAGTTCTGGAGGGGTACATGTCACCCAACATATGGACAATATACCGAGAGGAGGACATTTCAAATATCTTCCAGTAGGCAACTATAGCATCAAGAAAGTTAGCCCATCCAGATGTTTCAATTTGGGACTGGTCAAGTTCCCAGATTTGAACCCCATAGAAAATATATATCCCATTATGGTGCTTGAAGGGAATTATCATAAGAACAGGATGGCGAAAGCTCTAGAGAAAAATATAACAGAAGTGTTGGAAGCCATTAGAAGGATATCAATGTTTTGCCAGTCGTTTACTCAATGGACAAGAGGCTAAATGAATATTCGACAATGATAGCAGATGAACATCATATTAAAGTAGGTGATGCCAATCCCATCCATCCCAAAGGAAACAAAATTGCTTTCGTATTGAGGAAAAGCTTGGTTTTATATATATGAAAAAATAAAAAACAATAGTGCCGGGAACCAAGTGCCCAGTCTGTTTATGTGAAGTAGCACGAGTGCCTTACTTTCAAAGCAAGTGCTTTACTTTCCTGTATGCCAGTCACAGTTACATCCAGTGGTCAAAAATGGAATTTGTAGTAGACGAGGCAGCTTCTGGGCCCTACGCTTTCTTCTGTCATTCATACTTCCCGTGCTCCACCGTCATTCTCGTCGGCCGTGGTGGTCTAGTAGTAACCACACTTGCCTCGTAGACCCAAGATCGCGGGGTCAATCCCGGCTAGGATCGGGATTGAAAGGCGTAATCATCCTAAGTAAGGCTTCATTCGGAAGGGAAGTAAAGCCGTGGGTCCTGTGTCGTAGATTTACGATTGGTAAAAGAACCTCAAGCCTGAAAGAAGAGGTCTCTGAGCAACATTTTTCAGCCGTTTTAAACCCTGAATTGAATGGGGCGCTGATTACGTGAGACGTTAAAGAGCGTCCGAAATAAAACAAATGAACAACAATTGTCATTGTCATCTCTATATTCACTTACATCATTTAGCGTGATGTAATTCGTCACGCAGGTTCCCGTGCGCGAAATTGTAAATGAACCATTTTTCTGCCCTCTATCGTGCGAGTGCGGAACTCCAATGTCAGGTTGACAAGTGAGTTGACATTAACTGCTCACTCACTGTGCATACAATTCGAAATATGTTCGTCTTCCAGGG
The DNA here is from genome assembly GCA_030762175.1 of Metallyticus violacea. Lineage (NCBI taxonomy): Eukaryota > Metazoa > Arthropoda > Insecta > Mantodea > Metallyticidae > Metallyticus > Metallyticus violacea. Next base: position 46,409,281 of record CM060838.1, on the reverse strand, counting down.
TACCTCTCAGCACGAACATGGTTGGGATATTCACCAGTAGGTACCGTGTGCCGATAACCCACCAAATTGCTAACCTGTATCAAAGTTATCGCTGCGATTTAAAGGGTCAAAAGTTTTACCCAGCTGTAAATATGAGAAGTTCCCTCATTTAAATTTAACCACAAGTTTCTCCATTTCACGAGAGATAAATGTTCTGATTCTCGGGATAATACAGCGCAGATAATTCTCATGAAAATAAAACGTGAAGTACATAATTTTATCTAAAAATAAAAGAGATTCTACACGCTCCTAGTGTCTTTATTTTTAGCAGAACATATCAAATTATGAATTAAAATTCGTCAGAAGTATCAGTAAAATTAACATTAATCTTTAGTAAGATTTAATATAGACAGTATAAGGACATGGAAATCTTTCACACATGCGCTTCTGATGTTGAATAAAGTTGGGCTACTTATATGACTCCGAAACATGGACATTGAAACAGCAACAGGATATCTATCACGATATAAAGTATAATTACAATCTTAATATACAATCCGAAAGGGCGGATAGAGATATTTAGAAAAACAAAAGTCGTGAAATGCTGTCGTAAGACACAAGTTACAAAACAAATATTACGTCAATGTCAAGAAATAACTGAAAAATATGTACATTACAAAGTATACTAACAGCAAATGCAGAAATCATCATTGAGAAGGTTCTCCGCCTACATGATGACAGCAATAACATTGTTATAATATAGGAGCTAGAATATATTTTGTGTTGGACACAATGGAAGGTCTCAATCGCATCGGAAGAAGATTATTAAACTTTTCTAACACCGCCATTCTCATCAAGATTTAACTCCTATAATATAACCTCTTCTTATGCTACTTCTGAATAATGCTTGATTATGAATTTGCACAACTGATATCATTTGAAAGCTGCAACATAGATGCTTAGAGACAAGAGTATCGCATTAACAGATCGGAAGTGCTCGTTAAATGACGCAAAACTCCCCGTTAGATACGTGCATTTGCCGCTGAAGAAAATGTATATAATTTAGATAAAAGGATTACTCTTGCATCATGAAAGGAAGGTAGACATATAGCATTAGTCGATAACTTTATTTTTTTTTTCTTTTCTATGATGCGCTAAATAATATATATATTACGGACGCTCTTCAACATCTCAGGTCATCAGCGTCTCATTCAATTCAGGGCGTGAAACGGCCGACAAATTTTGCTCAGATTCCTCTTCATTCAGGTTTGAAGTTCTTTATCGTGTCGTAAATCTACGACAAGGGACCCACGGCTTTACTTCCCTTCCAAAGGAAGCCCATACTTATTATTTTTATGCCCGAAAAATCCATAGACCCTGGCAGGGTTTGAACTCGCAATCTTCGGTTTAGGTACAATTATCGTTATCACTACACCACCAGGACCGAATGTTATATGTTTAAAATAGCAGAAAACGCACAGAAATCCACAATCACTTTCCTACAGTTTGTTATAACTTCATTTTGTGCCATAAACATCAGCTTTCTGGTCATTTTAGTACAAACGAGGGTAACAGGAATCTACGAATATAAATATAGGTAACACAATAACTGTGGCTTTTAAGGCTATATTTTGCAGAAATAAAATAAAAGGGTGGTATAGGATCTTTATTTCGCTGGTTAATAAGCCCAGCACGCCACACATTATTTTTGAATACCAATTCTAAGACAATACGAAAGACAAAAGGTGCTGTTCTCATTAAAACGTAGTTATCTCATCTCCTGCCAGTTATTCAGAATATTACCTACAGGACTATTCATCTATATATTTCTATAGATCTTATTGCTATGTAAAAACCCGATTGGTGCGCCGGGGGACAGATACACGTCCCACCGTTGGGCCCGAGAGGATGCTGACCATAATCTTTGGAGTGAAAAGATAATGCTATTACAAATGTTTATAATTTTAATGTTAATATACCACCCAAATATTAATAAGGATATATATATTCCTTAATGTAATATATATTAAAAGTCTTCGCATTCGCTAGCACTTAAGGCTAAAAATTTACCACAGATATCTCCAGATTTCCTTTCCGTGCCTATAAAAATATTGAGTAAGAGTATATTGCTTTGAACTGGTAGATAATATCGACTACAGTTTGCTCTTCCATGCCACATTTCGTGCAAACTGACCGTCATAGATTACGGTTATATTCATATACGTATTTTGTTAGGTTATCGTTCGTACCTCGATAATAGTTCCATTATCAACCTTATCTGACTTCTTGAAAAGAGTAACCGAGCGGAGTGATCAGAAGGTAACAATTGCCACTCGCAATTGTTCGGGAAGTTTCGTGCTCGATGGTCACTTAGTCGAGTGCAGGATGGATATTTACTTTCACCGAGTTTTCCGCTTTCCCAGTTCTTTTCATTTCACTCTATAGCATCGGCATCCTAGATCGGAAGCATAAGGCAAGGTGACTGGTGCGTTGCGGTGTGGCGATGACTTACTTTCTGGGAAAGTTCCTGTCCTAGCGTCTGTAGTGTTCGGGACACTTTGCATGCTACATCGGTGGACCGGAATATGGCTCTCGAGGGAACCACCGGCGTCTGCAACTTATCATCCTTTGGGACATCGCCTAGCTCGTGCATCGCCCCTTCATAGACACCCGGTGTATCCTCTACCCCATCCTTTCCTTCCGGAGGCACCCCTTTGGGGACACATGTACAATGACCTCGGGGTACATATTCTCCTCTGTAGTACATACTATTCTATCCTATCTTGACAAGAGCAAGCAACTAAAATATGCTACTTTGAACGTTCTTACAACAACTTAAAAAGCTAATTTAATTCATAAGTTAGCTTCCAGTGTTACTCTATATGGGACATTAAGCTTTGAAAATAGTAAAATAGTCTACAACTATAAATAAATCAATAAATGTGTGTGTACCTGAAATTACGGTAACAAGGAAAAAAATAAAATCAGGGTTTATTCTGTGGCGAATCGTAGTTAAAAGTTCGTATGCCCAGTAGAGGGTGGTAGTTATATGACGCGATAAAGAGACCACTTACTGCTAAGTGAGTAGTTCGCGTAAGGAAACAGTGTCCCTGCATGTGGGGGTTCAGGAGCCCGATAAGATTTAAGGCTAATATAACTTAGCAACAGGACCAATAGTTTGCTTCAATTCGACCTATTGTATATATTCATATAAAATAGAAGGATTCTTCCCAAAACATACATGAGTGTATCATACTTGCAGAGAAATATCTAAAAAATTAATTATTTGCAGATTTAAATTAACTAAGGAACTACATTCAAACGGGAATTTTCCCCCTTTTATGCAATCATACAAATCACAAGTAATGTCACAAGAGGGCCTGAGATTGACGATCTGGAAAACATGTTTATTAGGATTATTTCACAAATAAGAATTTAATATAATTCCGATAAATTTGCCTTACATTATTGTAATAATTGTACATTTGTATCATGCATACTTAACCTTTTCAAGTCACCTACTAACAGATTAATGTCGATTATCATAATGTCAATTGAGAATAACCAAATACGGTTTGGGACTATTTCATGAATAAAATTAGAATAAAAGTAATATTTTAAATTGGCACAAGGATTATTAACAGTTGTATAAAATGTTGTACTTGCGTATATCTACTTATTCAGAAACCGTGCGAATTAAATAGACAAAAATTTACTATTACAACTGCTACTGTTGGATTTACTAATACCAACTGAGAAAAATAAAACAGGAAATCATTTTCCCATTCTGAACAACATGCTTATTAAGACTTGTGGTTTCTTTGGCAGACAATACTTGTATTACATAATTTACAAAATGCTTTCACACTGTTTGGCCGAATACGCAAAAACAATTGCTTGAGTGAACACATTAAGTTAGTTAAATTACTGAAAATAGAAAAATGATTAGTGATACGTGTTTATGAATTATATAGTGGAGGTATAAAGTTGGCTTCACTGAACACAAGATAAACGCACGTCACGTGATAAAACGGATTTGATAATTTTTTTCATAATCTCACTGCGATATCCAGCTGTGATTGGTCAAAACTCAAAATTTTGTTTCGTTCTATTGGTAGATTTTAAAATGACGTCACATAAGTGAAATCGTCAAACTAAACTACACACTAGCTTAACACATGGGATTATCTTCAAAAGATCTCTGGAACTTTGTAACATTTTCACAGGCAGAAGTAATTGCATTTCTGACCTGCCTTAACTTGTGTGAGAAGAGAAAATATGTTAACTAACATATACTCATCTTTACTTATGTCTGTCCTGTTGGTATAGTGGTAACTATATTTGCATCCTAACCAAGATCGCGGGTTCGATCCCGACCAGGACCGATGGATATTTTCGGGCGTAAAAACCCTAAGTATGACTTCCTTCGGAAGGGAGTAAAGCCGTGGGTCCCCTGTCGTACATTTACGGCACGAAAAAGAACCTCAAGCCTGAAAAAAAGAGGTTTCTGAGCAAAATTTGTGGGCCATTTCACGTTGATGGGACGTTAATGGCTTGAAATGTTAAGGATCGTCCGTAAATAAACCAAATCAACAACTCCAGTAACTGATTTAGTTGTAAAGCAGTTTCCAAATTTTACTTGTCTTCCCTGGTAGTACATGAAATTTCTTTTGCAGTGCTTTTAATCGAACCATCTCTCTCTGTCCCAATAGATAAACATACCAAGAGATTACATCATCCACATCACGGGTAGGCCACCCAATATAATGCCGGAGGGAGCCGTGGCGTCAAAAATATACTTTTCTAGCACCCTCTGAATATTAATTTAATTTCATCTTTTAAAAGTCCACAGTATTACATAGACGATATTTTGTGTGTGCTTCTTCTCCCTTATTTGTAGGTATTTATAGTTTTTATACAGGCTTTCATTTCAAAACTGTCTATCTGAATCGCTAGATACTTTATATAAATTTAATTTTAAAAAGCATATCAATTTAGACATTGAGGGAAAATTTAAAAACAATAGTTATTACATTTCAGGTTTCACCCTCTCTAAAAAAAATTAAAAATTCAATGATAATGACAAAAATCTTTTCCAAGCTAAATATAATGAACCTATCATTTTTTTATTGATTTATTTATGGACGCTCTTTAACATCTCAGGTCATCAGCGTCCCATTCAACTCAGGGCGTGAAAGGGCCGACAAATTTTGCTCAGAGGCCTCTCGAACCTATCATAACGATACCAAAGCAAATTGCCACGAACTTATACATATATAATATCCTTAACATAAAATAAAAAACTATTCGAATACAGTCATCTTCAATTTAAAATTTCAAACCCACCTCCTTGTTTTTTTCTTCTTAAATTTGAAAGAGCATTCAACTTGTATTCCACATATACTGTTTTCAATCGTTGGCTGGCAACCAATTCAATTGTTATTGTTTAAATTTGGAAAGAATAAAACTGCAAAAGCTACTGAGCAACTAATACTTAATTTTTGGTAATAACTCAATGCCTTCAAGAAAGAACAGAGCATAAGATGATTACTCAAGAGTCCTAATTAGGCTGTAATTCTACAATGTTAACAATTGTAATATTACCCAAACTGACTTACTATTCTATCCATCAAATAACAATAACAACAAATTAGTTTGCCTGTCAATAATAAAAATTAAAAATACGATAACAAATGATCTTTTTTAAAATATATATCATAAACTGGCAGTGGCATTTAACTATTCAAAGTGGAGGTGGCTGGGAAAAGGGATGAAACTTAAAACGTAAAAAATGTTGGATTTCAACTTCATTTCAATAAATAAATTTACGTATTTTAATTCGTTTATTTTAAATAATGTAATATTCAGACTGAGAAATTTTAAATGAATGCCCTGTATATCCACACCAAATTAAATAAATGAAGGATAAGAGCTCTGCCCCTTTCAAAACTACTAGCGGAGCGTCATCGACAATTATTAAAAGCAGCGATATTCTCCATCTTTGTGCTACATATGAATAACTCCCCCCCCCCCTCTTTTTTTATTCCTTGCCACTGTTTCATCCACCAGGAAACTTTGTATGCAAATGTATCAGAACTTAACTGTATCAGTTCATCATCATTCACTAGCAAACTACTTTTCCTAAATCTTTTGATTAAATATCGGCTACTTAATATGATCTTCATATTGACATTTGTAGGAAGAATTCTGTAATTTTCAGGATAAATTTTACACAATTTCTCAAATAAATCCGAAGGATTATTACAATAAACGACTTGAATTACTAAATTTTCGTCCAGTTATAGCAGAAAGTGTTTCCAAACAGAAAAGGGTTAAATCTCCAAGCTCAGGGGAAGTTCGCTATATACCAGACGTGATACATGCAGTAAATTGTTTTCTGAAAGGTACTTAATCATAAATTGCACACTTCGTAAGAAAATACCCTCCACATTATTCCAATGGCATGCATGTTGTTCATCACCTTGAAACCTTTAGTCATTTTGCAGCCCGTATAAACTGTGATAATTGTCAATAATCCATTTAATTCTGTGTACAGGAGTTTTCAAAAGTAAAAGGCTTTACAGGTAGATGGAAGATTTTAGAAAAAAATGCAGATACGATTTATAAGAATTTATTTTATAAATACAAAACCTTTCCGTAGTCATTGTTGCAATAGCTATGAGTCATCGAAGAAAAATTTAATTTAAAACTTTTTTTTTAAAATCACTCTGCACCCAATGGCTGCTGGAGGCCTCTAAAATAGTGCAGAACGTGAGATTTTATGATGAATTCTGTGCCACCGTGCATGAACCCAAACCGCCATGGGTGACCGAGGTCGTTAAGGAGCGGACTCGTGAGGGGGAAATCTGGGGTTCGAATCCCACCAGGACCATCCTCCCTGATTGGGTTTTTTTTTTCAGGTTTTCCTCAGTCTTCATAAATGATGCCGGGGAGGTATCCAAACTTAGGCCTGGAACGTTTCCTTGCTTTAGAAAAAAAAAGACCCATTCCGAATATACCATTTCATTTCATGAATCATCATTGTCCACCGCCTGTGGTGCCTCGGTAATAAAAAAGTTCGTCATCTGTTTGTTTTATCTCCAATTTTTCAACTCACAATCACAAATCGGTACAGATTTTCACCATTGAAGAAGGAAGGGTAGATTTTTCCATAAAAGATCCTGTAATTCTGTTAACTTTACATGGTATTTTCAAAAAATAGCATTTAAATGTGTGTATGGGTTATAGGATTCATGTACAATGTCACAGAATTGAACTTCACATCGACATTGGTAAGAAGAATTCAACTTGGTGCAAAACATTAACAATTTTCTGCAGAGAAGCTCAATCCAATCTTCCTGCCTTTTGTTTTAGCAAGTTTTACTGCGTTTAAACACTTATTTTTATTGTTTCACGCGACAATTTAAACGAAACTAAAGGTCACTGTATTGAAGCACACGTATATTACACAGTGACTTACAGTAACATTTCATTTTAAATAAATTATTACAACTGACTCACAACAGGCCCTTTACAAAGAATTCAAAATGGAGAGTCACGCTGGCATGACCTCCGCTTAACGGTATGATATATCTTTGTTACCCTGAGCTAGCAGGAATAGGTGGCAACTAATAGTAAGATGGCGCCTTCTGGTTTCTAAAGTGGGTACTTTTTGAAGATATGCAATCAACAATCGTATTAAGAACATGAGCCCAACGTCATAGTGTAAAGTCCATAAGTCATAATGTAAACCCTGAAGGCAAGTATAAAACACGTGGATGGTCCGCATTCTTATGTTGCCAGTTAATGTCAGACCACCAGTAGCACTATATAGCGATGTTTAAAGAAAAGGAGCGCTTCTCAAAAGAGAGTAAAGAAAATATTAACTAATGTCTTTTTTATTTGCAATCGGGAGGTCACGTGACTTTGTGGTACAACCGTCTTTGTATACATCTTCATTTACTTTTTATAAAACCTTTATTTGTTTAACCGTATGTTACTATGACAGCAATATTTCATTCATAGCAGTATATGCTTGTTTAAATTTGTTAGTAATAACGGTTGCTAAATCACTCTTCTGTATAAAACAAATGAAAGTGCAGAGTGATAAAACGAAGGCGCTATATCAGAAAATGTGAAAAAATCATAGGTTCTAACTTAAAAATTGTGCAACGATAACTATGGATAGATTTCACATTTATAAAATATGTACCTTTAATAAATAAGAGTTGAGGTGTCTTTGCATTTTTTAAAACCTTTCATCTATCTGTAAAACAAACTATGCGTTACTTTTGAAAACTTCTATATATGGCAAATTCGGAATGTCTAGTGAAACTCTATAACCACTTTTTAAACAGCCTGTATTTGTGTGCGAGATATGTAAAATCTTTATTTCATGTTTTAATATCATAAGAATAATTTGCTAGATAGTCTTGCACCTAGGTGGTATGTTTTTGAGTGAAATATACTAAAGATTATTAATAGAAAAGCAATAAAGGTCTAGTCTTATCGTTAGAATGACAATATTGTAACTATATTCTCACTAGTTTTCCTCTTTAATATTAAAAAGCAGGCTACACAAGACTAATCTACCCCTTGTTCAGAACCAAGCCAATTTACTACGTCCTTATAATCGACCAAGAGCTACAATAAATAGATGAAAAATTTAATGCCTCAAGAACAACCGAGTAAAGTCTAGCAAAATTGTCCTTTCTGTTGGTAATTTTCATCAATATTTTAAATGTTCTACCTCGCCACACTGTATATTTGGATAATTTAAACAAATAAAAGATATTTGTAAAAAAAAAAAAAAAGTTCTCGCATTCCTAAGAAAGTGAAAATGATCTCCGAGAGTACGCATTTGTAGAGTATAAACTACTGCGGGTACGTTAAGATATGACAAAATTTGCTGAAAATGACATTTCACTGCGTATATGAACACAAGGTGTTCCGTCTAAAACTACTTCCACGGATATCACTGAAATAAGAGGTGCTTGATACGTTGTGGTAAGTTGTTGGTTATCGAGGTCGAAAGGGGCATAATTTTTATTATCTCGCGTGAAAAGCATTATTTTCTGAACAATTTAATATGTAACACTCATACATTCTAAAAGTATTGTGTATATAAATTGCAAATACTTAAATCTGTTCGCCATATTGACCACGTCCCCCAACCTGTCACTTTTCCACAAGCTCTGTGGCATTAGGTATATTTACGTTTGTACTTGTGGCTGCCTGAGTGATATTAGAAAAATTTGAAATGTGTCGGGCATGTGCAAAAGACAATGGACTCACATTTGAGAAAAAAAAATATGATATGAAAGTGTAAAACTTTCTGATGGTTAAACCATCAATGTTAGAGGTTGAATCACAGAAGTAGAAACTGATAAGTTGCAAAATTATTACGAAATGGCCATTCGCAGCAATGTGAGAAATCTTAATGTCGTGTGGAAAATAGCTTGGGCTACTTTCTTCTACAAATTAAGTCTATGCCCCACAGAAGCTCAGGCATGGTAGTTATCAACGTTAACTTTCAATAGGCTGTGAATATGAAACAAGCACACACTGCCGTCCGCTGTGCTTCAGGAAATAGGACCAGCGTGTAGAGCTCTTTCTGGCTCAAAACTATTCAAGCAACGTCTTCTGGTAAGACACAGAATCAGAATGAAGCTTTCAACTCGCGCATACGGCAACGACGCCCTAAACAGTATTTGTTGGAGCCAAAGTGCTGAAAGTGGGGTTTTTGATGCATTAATTTGCATCAATCGTGGTTCATACAGCAGGATACAGAAAATGGACAGCAAACCAGGTGAAACCATGGAGCAAGCACCGAGAACTGTGGATCGTGACCGTGTTACCAAGACTGAAAAAGCAGCATATATGATGGCCAAGGAGGCAAGAATGAAGAAAAGAGATCTAAAAAGAAAATGAGAGGACAGCGAAGCCCAAACACAGAATTCTTATCAAGGAGATTTCTAGCAATGCTGAGAGGAATATTTCATACACTGCGTTTTGCAAATTGTTGGTTAATATTTTTTAGAAAAAGTATTTTAAATAGACTTATGAAATTGTCAGTGATGTTACCAGACCCGTGGCAAACCTTCCCTAGTAGATTCAATGCACTACGTTAAACATATTCAGATTACCAACATATTACATGCAGGGAAAAATCAAGTTTTTTGCTATGAAAAGTTTAAACTTTTCCTTCACACTAAAATAATGAATGCACTTCGTTTATTTTACCGAGGAAACCTTCCACTGCTTAAAGGAAGACAACGATAAAAGTTCAATGACAATATTAAAGGAGAAAAATGCTCCTAAGCCTGCACATCTAAAGCAAATTTTTTAAAAAATAATACTGTAATAAAATATTTTAAACAAAAACCAAAGTGGTTCAGTAGAACTATCTGAAAATATTTAAAAAGTAGAGAGAGCAATGAATTGCCAAAAAAGTCATGTACTTGTGACTAAAAGCCATAGTATGCTGAAGTGAAGGTGACCTAAATTTTGCCAATTTCTTATGGCTTAATTATCAGTTTACCTTAAACCGAGATGCAGTAAAGACAAGAATTCATTCCAAAAAGTATTAGTAAGTGTGTTTCTAGCAAAAGCTACATTTTTTTCAAATGAAACAATGCCTAATGACTTTAAGAAAATAAAACAAAATGAGATTAAAATGTCAGTATTTTTCCCGCCATTCTATGCCAATTCGAGATATTGTCATAAATGAGCTCAAATTTTTTAGATTATTTTTGCGAACTTCCATGATCATTAGGCAAAGACTAAAATATTTCTCCGATTGTTAAGCAAAAATAGTACATGCCTGTCTGTATTTTGTGTGCAATTCAGGGAAATTATCAACAGTATGTTGTAGTTTACCTTGCACGGGTCTAAAATTCCCAGCACTATTCATATGAAACTTTTAAAGAGTTGTCTATCTCATTTAACTGCTTAGATACTAGACTGGAAATGCACCGCACATTTCTGCCTACCGCAACTGTGAGTTTTGTTGAAAATTCACTGAACTTATGTGCAATACATTTCCAGTCTAGTATCCTGAGCAGTTAAACAAAGTGGACCACTCTTTAAAAGTCCTATGACTAAGGCATGGAATTTTAGACTGATTCAGGATAAACTTCAACATACTGTTTATAACTTCCCTCAATTGCAGACAAAACGTAAACAGATATGTCGGTTTTTGCCTAACCATTCGAAAAATGTATTGCATTATGCCTAACGATCTGGGAAATCTATACAAAGGGTCTGAAAGTTCAAGCCCCTACATGTGACAATATTTTGTAAACTACTTGCCTAGAATTATGCAAATAAAATTACATTCTAATCTCTTTTAGTTTTGTTTTCTTTAAGTATGGATATTGTTTTATTCGAAAAAATGTAATTTTATACTATAATGCACTTTCCAATAATTATTTGAACCCTTATATGGTCTACATTGATGAGCCCTTTTCCAAACTTCATTTTGGTGAAAACAGCGCATCACTAGCACCTTTCTTATCAGAAATATTCGCGGTGGCAGTTTTAGGTGATTCGCCCTACATATCATTACACCGTGCGATCAGTCTTGTTTTCCCCCGGAGTGTTTTGCCTATGGGTGAGCGCGCTGCTCATTAGCCGGTTAGCCGGCCAGCCGGGTCTCGGTGATTAGAGGAAGAGTAAAAAAATAAAATAAACTTACCACATAATAATGTACAAACTAATCTAAACATTACCTACCAAATTATCAATTGAGGTGTTAAAATTGCCCACCTTCATTTTCCACACATTTTTGGCAACTCTTTAGGAAACTATTCATCACTCGCTGTAGTTCATTTCGAGATATCTTAACACTTTCCTGGCGAATATTATCTTTAAGTTCTTGTAAGGTTTGTCTTGTACACGATATTTTTTTTTTAATTTACCCCAGAGATATTAATTGCAAATTGTTAAATCGGGGGCCCGAGGGGGCCACAAATCCCTACTAATAACTCTGTCTTGTGGAAAAACATTATGAATTGCTCTCTTGGAATTATTCCCAATTTGTAGAAAATAAGCATTATCACGCTCCCTGTCACTTAATCCTCAAAAGGGGGTTGGTATCACATTTAAATAAATAACTGCATCAACTGCATGCTCAAAAAATTATTCTATGATTCATCATCACTGAATTAACACACATGAATAAGCCACACTGTGCCATTGTAAGCAACAAGGCATAATACACTTTATGTATACTGTCGAATTAAGAAACGAACAACACAAAAATCCCCGAAAACAGCTGCGCTACAACTGCGACAGTCAGAAAGGTCAACAAGTAAGCAAGCAGACTTGCTACTCCCTCCACGGCGCGGCAAACGAGTGGGGCTCGCTCATAGGAAAAACTCCGTATCGCGGAGGAAAGCGTCAATGATCGCACGGTATTACCTAAGGATCTCTTGACTTCCAGTAAATAGGAGCCCTTTCGACAGCGTCAGTTACTGAATCGCTCCCTGCTCAAAGTTTCGCCATTGTGTCACTATCGAGTTTGGTTTATCTGTCTAATCTATTTTGTGATTATTAAAATATACATTTCTACTGTCCACTTCTGTTCGTATAAAATCCGTATAATTTTAACGCGTTTTACCTAATGGAATTAGAGGCAGGTAGGAAAAACTCGAGTTAGGGATTAGCCCGAACCATGGTACTTCGGTTTACCGTAATCATGCTGTAATCACCTGAGTTACTATAACATGTGCTAATTACACCACTATCTATCTATATACCCTGGAGATCTCCAAAATTATCTCGTTAGTGATTTTATCTCTAAGGGGTTTCTCGAAACATACCAGTACGTATGGGCCAGGCTTAGTAAACCACACTATTAGAGAGAGTTTATATTTAAATGTGATTTGTTCACATAAGCCGTGTATTAGGCTAAGAAATTATTTGTCCCGATGACAATGTCCAAGCGAAATGAAACAACTTCGTCCCCGCCCCCTTGTTAATTCCAGCGAGTTTGCAGTGATCGTGTACTAATAGAAAAACTCCCCTCTAGCAAGTTGCATGCTAGTGAGCAATAAAGGCTTTCCACTGTTAACACAACAGCCACTTAACTTATCTGATACACCTAAAATGGTTTCATTTGGACAACCCTCGTGGTAGGGGAGATACGCTTCCTTGCGTGGCATCATTACCTCGGTCCCTAATCATCAATATTAATTCGCAATTTGTCCTCGCATAGCGCCCCAATAAACACTTTAATGGAAACCAAACACTGTATTTAAATGGCTGTTGTAAACTGTTTATCCCCGACAGTTGCGAGTGTGTTGATAGGAACAGCACGGGATTCACAGCGTCTTGACCGCCTATCCTTGCTTCAGAGACGATCAATAAACCAAAGGGTTAACATGTGATAGCATGCAAATGGCCCCTCACACCAAAAAATAAACTGCTGAGAAACAGATAGCGTTGAAAAGCTCCTCCTCCATTCATTCAGCAGCAAGCTCAAATGCAACCGCTAATAGAAACAGAAGCTGGTCTCTGATACTGAATTTGAACGTCATTGTTTGCTACATTTGCCCCTGCTCTGCCGCAACAAAGTTCTCATTACTTCTCTGAAAACGAGGCTGTTTTCGAAATCTTACACAATTTCATTTTCGCTTGAATGACGAATTAAAATTAATTTAAGCACGTTATGCGTATTATAATCAAGGGCTTAAAAGAAGAAAAGAGCAACAATATAAGTATTACGAAGATAAGTAACTTGCTTCACAAGCTAATAGAGTATCTGTTTATGTGACTATAAAGTATGCTTTCTATGTATCAATATTCTGTGGTCACAAGTCATTCTGATGTAAATTCGTTGTTTAAACACAAGCGTTTTGAGTTACAGTGAAAATGGGCACGATTGGAATTAGTGGTGAGATTCAATTCTTTTCCCTGGAAGACAAAATAGCAAAAAAAAAAAAAAAAAAAAAAAATCATGAGAATATATTGCCTTCATGGTATGACGAATACCTTCCTATGAAGTCGTTTGACTTAGGTACTGCGTTCAAGCGTGGCAGAACAAGCACCACTTCCTGGAGCTCCAAATTCAGCTGTGAGACCAGAAATCATCGACAAAGTTCATGATATTGTTTTGGCCCACAGACGAGGGAAAGTGCACGAATTAGCAGAGGTCATTGGCATCTCAACTAAGAGGATCCATGATTTTTGCATCTGAAAAAAACTTTGCGCAAGTTGATTCCGCGTCTACTTACCCAGAAGCAAAATTGAAATCGCGTGCTATTTTTTTTAATGGTGTTTAACGCCCTTTTTTGCTACAGAGGCACCACAGGTGGTGGATACTGATGGCACATGAAATGAAATGATATATTGGGAAAGGATTTTTTTGAAGGAAGGAATCGTTCCAGGCCTAAGTTTAGGGTACCTCCCCGACATTTGCCAGCTATCAGGACTGAGGAAAACCTGGAAAAATAACCTCAGTCAGGAAGGACGGTCCTGGTGGGATTCGAACCCCAGACCTTCCGCTCACGAGTCCGCGCCTTAACGACCTCGGCCACCCGTGGCGGTTCGCGTGCGATCATCGACTGACTGATTGGAAATATTTAAGTAAAAGTCAACCGGATTTTATAGCATTTTATGACTATGCAAGAAACGTGGATTCATACCAGAACACTGGAAACGAAACAGCAGTCCAAACAGTGGACCGCAAGAGGCGAATCTACAAAATAAGTTCCACCCGCTGGAAAAGGAACAGCTTAAGTATTTGGGGGGACGCAAAAGGTATTCTCTTGATTAATTACTTGGAGAAAGCCAAATCCATTATTGGAGAACACTAAACATCATTTTTGGGAAAGACTGGAAACAGCAATCGCGGGAAAATTCCGAAATGACCAAAAAGAAGGTGGTGTTTCACCCTGACAATGCACCGTTCAGGACAAATTGACCGAATGTAAAATACTTCCGCGTATTCACCTGCTCTCGCTCACTCGAACTACTGTCTGTTTCCAAAACGCAAAACTTTCCTGACTGGACACAAATTGAAGTCAAATAAGAAGAATACACAGGAAGCAAACGAGTATTTTGAGAATCTCAAAGAAATCCTCTTCCACAAGCGAATCACGAACCTGAAGAAATGTTGGAGCAAGTGCATTGAAAAATATAGTACTTTGCAAGACTGAACTTGTTCCCTTTAATACCAAATCAATTTACTTGTAAATAAACCTTGTAAATCTATCTTATCAAAACATGAGAATGGCAGGGAATAACAACTTGTAAAATTCAATAATACATTTACAAATTTCAAAGTGATATTGAATAATAAAGGGAATGTTAATTTTAAAATAAGTTAGAAACTTTAAAATTGTTCAAACTTAAGGTGTTTAATAAAGAAACACTCTTATTTCTTTCAGAAATGCAAATATTTCAACAAATGATGGCTTATATAGTACTGTTGAAAAGTGGAATACTTTGCTACAAAAAATGCATTAAAAAAGAATATATATACTGATGTTCCAAACATAGGCAATCGTTTCGCAGTTTTCAATGGCAAAATAGAATATTTCAAAAGACGCTATTATGCATACAAAGTTAGACGTGGTTAGACAATCTGTC
Source organism: Metallyticus violacea (assembly GCA_030762175.1). NCBI lineage: Eukaryota > Metazoa > Arthropoda > Insecta > Mantodea > Metallyticidae > Metallyticus > Metallyticus violacea. Next base: position 46,393,711 of record CM060838.1, on the reverse strand, counting down.
CGCCTACAATGTGCCTACGTCGATTATCTATATTGAAGTGAACTGCTATTATAATTTATTTTCTGCTACTTTTTTCATTTTTATAAAATTACAAAGCATATTAAAAGTTTGTGTACAATGCGTTAAGAAAAGAGTTTATTAACTCGCGAATTCTGAGGTATTTTAACTTCTTCAGCTCGTTAATAAAGCTCCATTTTTTAAACTAGATGCATATAACTATTGTTTTAAATGAAAACGAACTATATTAGAAATGCTATCGAATGAAATAAAGGCTTAACTATAAGTTTTCAAATCAACTGATCAAAATTAGAAACATAATTTTAAACTTAAACACGTAGTATTACTGGAATAATTTAAAAATACTAAGTAACTTCGTCTCCCTATATCTACAAAATCGAATACCGAGCAAAACAAATTTCTATAAAACAACAAACATCGCTGAAACGCAACTTTTGACAGTCACAAAGAAGCTGAATTAAAAAAAAATAAAAAAACGAAATTATAAAAGCAGTATTACTAATTACATAAGTATTGTTAATAACAATAAAACAATATCAAGAAATTTGGTACCCATATCTCTACAGCGGAATGGTAGATAACTCAAAAAGGATTTTTTCCCAACCGAGCCGAGAAAGACTGTTGAATGCAACCCTTGAAGTAAATAATGATGTTCTCATTTCAGAAAGTTCGTTATAACATAAATTGGAGGGTTTATTTTTTGAACCACAGCTTTTATTCATTAAAAACTATACTTGATCATCGGAACTTTGGGCGATAGATGATATTTCGAAAACCACCAGGTTCAAAACGTGCAGTTTGAAGACCTGTAAAAAGTTTGTTGAATAATTTTTTTTTTTTTTCGTACTTTAGCACTAAAATGTCATTCGACGAGACAAAAAATTCCAGTAACCCCACTCCCGACAACTTGTTAGGATCAGAATCCATCTCGAAATCGGCGTATCAAAGATTTTGTTATTTGGTTCAAGAAAAATAAATTTAAAAAGCATGTTCGTTATTCAGTCTATGGTTTAATTAAACAGTGCAGAAGTTTTAATTAAAATAACAAAATACGTTATCAGTTTCATAAGAGTTGAAATGCTCCGTAGAAGCAAAGAGTAGATTGTCATGGGACGAACAAAACAAAACAAACTTATACGGGGGAAAGGATAAAGCGTTTTTTTTTTTTTTTTGAGTAGTGTTTAACGCCCGTTTTTGCTACAGAGGCATCACAGACGGTGGACACTAATGACACATGAGATGAAATGATAAATTGGGAAAGGATATTTTTAAGGAAGGAAGCGTTCCAGGCCTAAGTTTAGGATACCTCTCCGGCATTTGCCAGCTATGAGGACTAAGGAAAACCTGCAAAAAAAAAAAAACCAGTCAGAGGGAAAAGTCCTGGTTTGATTCGAACCCCAGACCTCCCGCTCGCAGTTCGCGCCTTAACGACCTCGGTCACCCGTGGCTGTAGTACAATGAACAATGATAGATGAGTAAATATTTTTTACAAGCTCACATTAAAAGTAGTCAGTTTAACAAGAAGGCACCCGAACTACAGAATGATCGGAAAGTCGCTGTGCAGTTACAACATATGTAACGGGTGAATATATCAGCCTGAACTCGCTTAATTTTATTGAAAAACATTTTCAGCAAATATGTTAACACAACCATGGATGTGGAATCAGGCCTCGCTGGTATAGAAGGTGACATCAATGGTATTTCTTACAATAAAAAATGTAAACCATTCTTAGTAATACATTCGCTTTTCATGATACGTATCTTTCAATTCTTGCAATGCCACTTTATACCCGAACAGTTTCAATGTTTTCCTAACCGCTTTATGTGCGGTTGTAAGCCCCATATCTTTTTCTTGTGCCAACTTGAGCAATGATTTTGATGGGATCCACCGTACAGAGTTAGAAATGTCCAACAACTTCTCTTCGTTTAGTTCGTTCGGTATCTAACACTAAGCCCGTCTCTGGAAATTTCTCAATAAGCCGATGAGTTGCATTACTGTTGTTGATTTTATTTATTTACGGACGCTCTTTAACATTTCAAGTCATCAGCGTCCCATTCTATTCAGGATGTGAAACGGCCGACAAAGTTTGCTCAGAGGCCTCTCTTTCAGGCTTGAGGTTCTTTTTCGTGCCGTAAATGTACGACACGGGACCCACGGCTTTACTTCCCTTCCGAAGGAAGCCATACTTAGGATTTTTACGCCCGAAAAAACCCATCGATACTGGCCGGGTTTGAACCCGCGATCTTGAGTTTAGAAGGCAAGTATGGTAACCACTACACTACCAGGACCAACAAGAGTTACATTAGGATGAAGTACAACCTTTCTGGGAATTTTCCAGTAATGCCTCTTGCACTTAATCCATGTATGTAACGCCTCATCGAAAGACATGTTCAACAAGAAAAATACATTCCTCAATTGAAAGTAACGCCACGGGTGGCCGAGGTCGTTAAGACGCGGACTCTTGAGCGGGAGGTCTGGGTTCGAATACCGCCAGGACCGTCCTCCCTGACTGGGGTTTTTTCCAGGTTTTCCTCAGTCCTCATAAATGGCAAATGCCGGGGAGGTACCCTAAACTTAGGCCTGGAACTTTACCTTCCTTAAAAAAATAAAAAATCCTTTCCCAATATATCATTTCATCTCGTGTATCATCAGTGTTCATCGCCTTTGGTGCCTCTGTAGCAAAAACGGGCGTTAAACGCCATTCGTTCATTCAATTGAAAGTACCATAATTTAAAACTATTTTGAACATTTAAACACTACACATATCGCTTTCAACAGCTTTTATCAAATGATAACTGAACTAAACAGTTAAATGTTATTAACAAAAGGAATGAATTAAAATAACAATCATGCATCTATAAAAATCAATTATGCCAACATGCGTCAAGATTCTATGTGGGATAAACCCAACTTTGGTTCGAACTTCGAACTAATCTACATTCGAAGTCTAATTGCACAGTGACTTTCCGAACACCCTGTATAAACTGTATTTTATAACACTCCAATATTACCACTTTTGGTTTAATACGAAATATGATGGTTTTAATCTATTTAAACGATTACAGAGTACGTTCTTTATAAAATATTACTTTTTCATATTTCTCACAACAGTTTCGATATCAGACCATAATGCAACCAGCTGCATTACATAGGTTTTGTTTCTATGATTTATTAGCAAAAATAACCGTACTATAAACTCGTCAGGCTGGAAGAAAATCAATAACAACTGATTTCATCACTGTGCATGTTCAATTGCGTAGTATAGCTTCTTTCAGCACGGTTTTTACTACTGAGGCACCACAAGCGGTGGACACTGATGATACACGAAATGAAATGATTGATATATTGGTAAAGGATTTTTTAAGGAAGGAAACGTTCCAGGCCTAAGTTTTAGGGTATCTCCCGGCATTTGCCATTTATGAGGACTGAAGAAAACCTGAAAAAAACTCATTCAGGGAGGACGGTCCTGGTGGGATTCGAACCCCAGACCTCCCGCTCACAAGTCCGCGCCTTAACGACCTCGGCCACTCGTGACGGTCTATTTCAGCACGAGAAATTTCAATTTTTAAACATAAATTTAGTAGTGAATATAAAAAAAATCATTTTTAATTTTACTTCGCCAAAATATTTTAAAACCCTCTAATTATCACTCCTCCAAGTGAGAAGTACGTGAAATATTGTTGAAACAAGAAACTTTGCAGAGCGACAGGAATAAATGTAATTTATAACTACTAATTTATTTATAAATATTAACAGTTATCTAAAATTAATGTAAAATACGGGCGTTAAAAGTAATTATGGACAAAATAAAATGTCACTTTTAATATTTGTATCATAAATAACTACTTGTGTTACGAGACACAATGGCTAATTCCAAAATAATGTGGTTATCCCTGTTAAATTTGCATAAATTAGCAATGATTAAGTAAGAAGATCGGTAAGGACTTCGAGTACATTTGCACTGCAGTCACGTTATTGATTTCGAGCAGTTTAAAGGCATCACCACCGAAACAGGTTAATATCCCCTTAAAACTATGCAGCTGTTCCCCAAGTTCGCTTGCTAGACAACTCGAGAGTGATTATATCAGATGCACCATCCCAAAAACTTTAAGGTCACGATATTACATAGCTTTTAGAATTTCTCCTCCGCCAGCCAAGGCAACTGTTTACTTCATCATTTTCCTGAACACAATAGGACAAGAGAGGACTAGCGTTGCAAATATTTTATGTCAAAGAGAGATTGCTAGCAAACGCACCAATGTTAATGCACAATGGTCAGTTACATTCGCTTCCTTCAGAAGCCTTTCCAGTTACGTTACATAATTTTCCCCCATGTCAGCACTGTGTAAGAAATGCACGTGTGTAAACAAATTTTATATCTGTAAAATGGCAACCAGCAAATCGCTAGCAGCAATAAAGAATAATGGTTTATATTTAGAATCTTTGGATTAAGAACTTTATTGTGATCGTAGATTGCATTGAACTAGAGGCGTTAGATAAGTTAAACAGCAAATCAGGGCGCGTAATTACCGTAAGACACTCTTCTAATCTATTCATTTCAAAACTTGTCAGCCTAAATAGTTAACTATATCAAATAAATCTAATTTTAAAAAGTACGTCAATTTAGATATTGAAGGACAGGTTTATTACATTTTACTTTTTACTCCCTCACTTCCAGCTTCACTTTGAAATTTCAAATAGCACCCCTAACCTCACGTTGGTTAAATTTTAAAAACGATTCAATTGCTATCATATTGTTTGTTTTCTATCGTTTCCTGGCAACCTGAGTGGTTGCTGTTGTTTTAATTCGGACAGAATAAAAAGTAATTTAACTAGTTGTAAAATGAAAACAATTTAGTCACAATTATTAATATTACAGAAACACAGCCTATTTCGAAACTTCTGGTTAACCTTCTTACATTGTTCTCTCTGGTAGGATACAAACAAATTTGAAACAATTTTCTTGTAAAAATACAAGTATTATAATAAATGGTAATCGTGTTTGTAGTTCAAATATAAACAATAATAAAGACTGTCTACATTGCCATGCAACATAGAAAACAAAATATCGCCTCCGCAAGTTTGTGGTCAGTGTGTCTGCAAATCCGGAGGTTCCAGATTTGAATCCCGTAAGGTCAGTTACCTAATAAAGTTTTTTCCAGAGTGTTTCCTTGTCTTGAAAAGGTGAATGTTAAGTAACTAAACGAAATGAACTCCGGATTCATTCACGTATTCATTTCAATAAATATTAATTCGTCGTTTCTTTAGGCCTTAGTTGTTATGAAGGGCATTAAACTGTAACAAAAAAATTGAAAACAAAATATATGATGACAGTTAAATCGTCTTTAAAACGTATGATAAGCCTAAGGATATCATTTAAATTGTAAACTGGGGTGATTGGAGATGCGTGGATTGAAACCTAAAATGTAACAAAGTTGATTTTAAATAAACAGTTATTTAGACCGATAAGTTTTGAAATGAAAGTCTGAGTAAATCATCAGTATCACTTGTTTTATACAAGCTACAATATCTATGTTATGCAATACATGCACATTAAATTTTATAAGCACCAATTGTTCACAAAAATATTACCTCTTCCCGTGATAGTGGTAGAAGTGATGTTCCTTGCAGAGGGGTAGGATTAAAAGCAACGAAATAATAATAATGGTAACAGTGATAGATATGCAATGGTTAGCGAAACAGAATGATATATACGAACATAACATTTTATCATTAAGTCATCTATACACTTACATCAATCCGTTACTTGGTAAGTAATTGAATCTAAAAGTATCAGCCTCATTGTTAGGCAGTTTTTCCAACGGTCAACACGTTTTTCTGTGCTTCTCTGGTTATTGTTACAACCACTCTTTCGTCTCATGAGGGATCCCTTGACTGAAAGTAAAACAATGCTCTTTAAAGCCTCTTTTTCAGAAGCCAAAAATATGATGACCTTACATAGTATGAAAGGCCAAACAGTACAGTGGATGGTCAAGAACAGTAATGCCCATTCGTGGTAATTTTAATTTTATGAAAAACGTTTGTGCAGTTATTGTGAAAATTGGAGAAACAGAATTAAAACAAGAATTTTATATAACTCTGAGTTTCAATAATAAATTACAATTTATAGTATAAAAATCATGAGAGAAGATATAGAAAAAAATATGCTGGTTACATTCCACTTCTCTGCAGACAATACTCTTGCAGTTTATGGCTAACAAGTGGATATTCCTTTGAGCGTAGGTCACTACGATGCTTTATGACAATGCAATTGAATTTCTGATGCTGCATTCATATAGCAACATATTCTTATTTCATAAATTTATAAAAGTTGTATTTTATGTACATTTTATCTTGAGAACTCAAATTTTCTCTATGTGAAAAAAATGGGAAATATTTGTTATATTTGCGAGAATTTTAATCTATGCTTGTTGGCAAAGCTACTCTGTACGATTAACTATCCTAAGCGTTGTTACACCTCCGAATCGTCGAAAAGTCTTGATGATTCTAGAAGTATAACTATCTAAATAAACTCGGTAGCTAAGTAACGGTAAATGGTTTGCAAGAGTTGATATAAAATTGCCTACTATTCATTTGAGCAATGCGTCTAACAGTCTATAGTGGACAATAAATTCGATCATATTAATAAAATTACACATTTACGTCTTAAAGACTGTTTTAATTTGGTAATAAATGCTTCTATGGATCAAATGAATATTATATTTTCATTAGTATAAGAGAACAAGGGGTTTTAAAGAATTTTATATTTAATTTTTTAATATTTAAATATGAAATAACTAATTGCATAAGTTAATACAATGTCTTTTGTAGTAAAAATGAATTAAATACATACATACACTTCAGTAAAGCTCCTAATGTTTAAATTGTTTGAGTAAACTTAGTTATATATGATAGTATCGTGAAAATTTAAGTATGTCCTTATTTAAACAGCTTCAAGCGCCCAAATAGGTGAATTATTCTATGACTTGACACATTAAGAATTCCTACTGCAATATGAACTTACTCAGAAGCGACTGACCCCGTCAATTATCGGAAGAGTCGATAGATAAATTATTGATTCGATAGCATTGTCTTGGCCGCGTTTTGATGAGTGGCACAACTAAGGGAGGTCTGAGTGAGTGAACCTTGGCCCCTCTACATTATTTTTGGTCCTACAAACATTTTAGTTCTTTAAAAACAATTTAATGCACTTAAAATGTGTTTTCTATCAATGTTCAATGTAAAAAAAAAAAATACTAAGCGCTAAGAAAATAATGATAAAACATTATAGACCACCGCCGTGATCTAGTGGTAGCATTTGTGACTACTAATACAAAAGTCCTGGAGTTCGATTCCCGGTCAAATTGTCGGGGGAAGTTGTTTCCTGCCCTGAGAAGGTGAATGCCAGGTAGCTTTAAGGCCCCAAGGACTTAAGAGTTAATTTGCGCCATCATTAATTTATTTCATTCCATTTATAACAAAACAGTTACACCTACAATATTCATGTCCGATCTACAGACGTCGCGAGAAGACCAATGCAGTCAAAGCGACAATAAATAGCACGTTAAAAGAACATAAGAATAGTTGTATAATTTGTACCAAGCTTAGAAAAAATACTGTCCTCTTACTTTCAGTATTATGCCCTTCCCCCCTCCTTTTCCTAGGTGCCTTGACTGGCTTTAGACACGGGCAGTATTTTCATCTAATACTCAGGGCTCAAAACGAGTGTAACTTACAAAAAGCATTAATTTTAGCAATTTTACTACCTTTTTTTTTTTTTTTTTTTGATTGATTTATTTATGGACGCTCTTTAACATCTCAGGTCATCAGCGTCCCATTCAACTCAAGGCGTGAAACGGCCGACAAATTTTGCTCAGAGGCCTGTCTTTCAGGCTTGAGGTTCTTTTTCGTGCCGTAAATGTAAGACACGGGACCCACGGCTTTACTTCCCTTCCGAAGGAAGCAACACTTAGGATTTTTACGCCCGAAAAAATCCATCGATCCTGGCCGGGTTCGAACCCGCGTTTTGGGCGTATTTTTTTACCGAAAAAAACTAACCAATAGAATGAGTAAACAATTACGTACCCATAATTGTTATCCCCTCTTGAAAAGAAAAATACTCAATTCTCAGCTATCAGCTCATATTTCAAATAAATTGCTGCCGTCGTAGTATCTTTAGTCTCTGCAAGTATACAATAAATGATTCCGCAATCTCCAGGTGACTTGTGTTTCAATTTGCCAAGCATGCTTACAAAGTAGTTGTTTCACTTTACAGCTCTACATTTCCTCAAGTCTGGTAGACCCCGAAGTAAACAAGGCCGTTAACAGAACAGTGTTTTCTTTGATAGTGGCTTCCAAAAGCAATATCAGCAATGAGTTGATTCGAATCGCGTGAATGCAGCTGTTTGGATTAGGAAACTCCTAAAATCAAATAAAAATTGTAACTCCTTTGAATTAATGCTACCCTGTTCCAGGCACACTTTCTTTAAGACACTTTTCAACGATGACATAGCGTAAATCAGCCCACAATCCAATGGATGCAAAGTAATGATATATTGCAAAAAAGAAAGAAAAATACAGGCAACTTATATCAAGCATTCAGTTCTAATCGTATTCTTGGGAATTCCTGCAACCACTTAAAACTATTTCGGCTGTCAATTAATTTAGCAACTGTATAAAACGTCAGCAACACCTTTCGTAGTGTCGTAAAACACGAAACCCGTACAATCTATCTTACCAGTTAAGAATTAGTGTGAGGCATTTGTTTACCTGCTCTAAGATTTGTTTTGGGTGCACCACTTAGTATTATCACTATAATGAATATTGTACATATACTGTCAGGTAGGCCATGCAGAAAAAACAGAAACTCGCTCGCACACAATTCATCAGAATTCAAAGGACAACATACTAATCTTCTGAATGCTGACATTTGGCAAGTATTCACTTTGTCCTGGAACAGGAATATAAACAGTTGATAATTTTGTTTCATTTCCTAAATGTCCCACTGAGAGGAAGAACCGACAGATTACAAGAATAAAACAATAAAAATCTTAGCTACATTATTCATGAGTACACTAAAAGGGACCAATATCTAGTTATACAACCTATATAAGAATAAGATATAGCATCCCGAGTTATATATTTATTCTAATATACAGATTGCAAAAACCGTAAATGTGCAATTATGTGCAAAAAAAAAAACCAAGTGTCTTCATTTTTTTTCTCTCTATCGATTAAACACACATTGTCATCAGCCGTGACACAAATGCCAAGTGTATTTAAAAATTACATAATAAAGACGGCATTTCAGCCTACATACAAATACTGTGTGCGCTTGTCTATTCTTATATAGTGGAACATTTGGAGTGGTCAAGGAAGAGGGGTAAGGAAGTAAAATAGGGCATTCAATAGATTAAATGCTCTCGCATGCATGACGACGCTTCCAAACACAGGCTTTTAGGATCGAAGGGGCGGGGTTAAGAAAGCTTTTGAAAATAATACATTACAGAAGAACCTAAAAATGTGTGCGTTCACCTTGTTTTCTATTACATACCTTGCAAGAAACACGTTCAAATGAAACGTTAATCACATCTGTCCTATTGGTGAAAAAAACCACAAATTTCTTCGGTTGCTTCAGCATTAAATATAGATCAGAATAAATGCTGGGCATTGCTTTAATTGATTCTAGATACATTACTGTACATTTAAACTGCACGAGAACAAGAAAACATTTCAAAATACATCCTAATAAAGCCAGATTTCGCTATTTATAATAGGGAAAGGCCAGCTAAAAGTTCAGTGTTATTTCAACAGCTGCATTTTAAAAATCCATTCAATATAAAACAAATGTGGTTAGTAGCTAATATACAGTACAATAGAAATACATGTTCTAATTACCCTAGAACACTAAGTGAAACTTTCAGTGCTGACGAACCCTATATGAATATTATATACCTTTGCGATGTGCTCGGTACAAGATAAAACCATTAACGAAGCAGGAAAGTTTACAAGTTATTTGACTTAAACTGAATTCTGACAAGCTCTCGTCCGTGTGAGCTACATCACTATTCACCGCCCCATTCAACCCGTCACGTTGTTTTTGTTTTTCCGATCCATAAGTTCTTAGGAAGACCGGTGTTGGTAACACTGAACCGGTGTTCAGCTCAAGGCGCGTCCTCCATCTTACAAATTATATATCGATCCCCTGAGGAAAGTTTCAGCAAGTGGAAACTCACGTTATCGGTCAAATGCACCCGCACTCTCTGCTATAATCCCTGAGCACCCCGACACACGCTTCGAGCTTTCGTTGCACCGGGACGGGACCCAGCCATTTCCAGCGCAAGGAAATAGGCGTGGCGCATCCATGGAGAGACTCTCCACTCGGGACACTTCTGGAGCGACCCCGAAAGCAGGCCGCGCGTTCCTAACGACATCGAGAACAATTAACTCACCCTGTGGACACCCTCCTGTGCAGGCTGCGGACGGACATGGAGGATCGGCAGCCACGTGCTTCCGGCTGGTGTGCTCTGAGCGGCGGAGGAGGAGGAAGTGGTTATACTCAGGCACGCCTAGCATCGCCCCAGCGAACCGCGGCGTTGCTCTTCCGTCGTGATGATGGTTGCGATGTTGAGGTTGCTGAAGCGAATGCCGTGGCCGCACCACAAACACACACTGTACAAGAACACAAGCCGGCCGGCAGTCACGCAACCACACAGCAGCCGGCCGCTCGCGAGCTCTTCCTCCAGCTCCCTGACGGACCCAGAGCGACGCCTGCGTCCCGCACTCCACACCAGCGCCGCGCGGCCGTATCCGGCACCACTGCGGTACTCCCTTCGATTCCCGGCGACCTCCCTCCTTTATTACGAACCAATGAGTAACTTACCGCACTACACGAAGGTTATTCTGAACTTCTTTCAAGCAGCTTTCTTATTTTTAAATTCATGTTTTGTTTATTATATTCAGCACAGAAATATTTTCAGAAATATGAGCAGAAAAAATTTCCCCTAGTAACTTACCGATTTTTTATTACTATTTATTCTTGTATGGCAAACAATTGTATATCACAAAAATGTATTCATATGAGTAAATTTGTGTTTTTGGCAATAAAAGTCAGCTCTGTAAAATGTTCTTGATGAGATAATTTTGAAAGCTGCTGATCTTTGTTTGATGAAAAACGGTACGAATAAAAATAACATTTCTAAACAAGTACACTGTTTTTTTACATTTACTGAAATTGTTATTTATTATTATTTATTACAAACAAGTTTCACATCAATACAAACAGTTCATAAATATATATAGTTAATTTATTTCTATTACTATCCCGATCTATGAATTGACTTAAAATTATAAAATAAATATTACAATGGGCTTTACTTCCATACTATAAACACTTCTTTACATTATTAGAGATTTGTATTTGATTTTGGTTTATTTCCGGACGCTCTTTAACACCTCAGGTCATCAGCGTCCCATTGAATTCAGGGCGTGAAATAGGCGATAAATTTTGCTCCGTGGCCTCTTCTTTTAGGCTTGAGGTTTTTACGTGCCGTAAATCTACGGAACACATTACGGCTATACTTTCCTTCCGAAGGAAGCCATACTTTGAATTTTTACGCCCGAAAAAATCCATCAGCCCTGGCCGGGATTGAACCCGCGACTTTGGATCTTCGAGGCAAGTGTGGTTACTAGTAGTTCCCCAGTGTTGACAACAGGGAAGACAGAATAATACTTATATTAATTAGTGTCTCATATTTTATTGCACGAGAAAAATTAAAAAAAAAAAAAACAAGCGAACCGAGTTTCCTGATTTTTGCGAATGTGTTAATTGTGTAACGTTATAAATGAGTTATTTTTGTGTACCAGAATTATAAAATGGTATTAATAAAGATAATCAATATTACTGTAAGTTTTCCAATGAATTACTCCGGATCCCGTGCCTTTTATTACAACTTATGACGTCCTAGTATGTATGCAGATTTTTTATTTCGTTTGTCTATTGTTATTGTAGCGAAGATGAATTTACCACATGAAAATGTAGCCAAAACTAAAAAATTTAAATTGAGAAAACCACATTATATTTATCAGAAGGAATACAACACTTTCATTAACTGCATGAACATTAAAAGTTTTAAGGATATTTCAGAAACATTGGCATTAGCATATTACTCAGAACAGGTAGTATTATCAAATTCTACTAACACATTTGGTTAGTAAATTAACTTCATAATTGTTATTAATTCTGTAATAATGCATTCTGCAATGGAGATGAATAACTGATTCTATTATCGCAACAGAATATTCCGTTGAAGACAGCAATCAAAACAGTTTAATTGTTACTATGGTAATTTTATGCAACCAGTGTCACAATGTAACATTTTATTGACGATTTTGACAAACAAATAGACTGAAAACGAAAAATGCTTAGCTGAAAAGTATATATCTTTATTTAGTTGTATTTTTCACTGAGAATCTGCTTTGACTCAAAAAGGCATCTTAAATGGTTGCCTCAAATTGTAATTTTATAAGTTTGGACACTTTATTAATATTAAACATACTTTTTCTAAATAAAATTAAATGTTCAAGAACCAATTGTGACGTGCTTCTTCTTCTTTTTTTCTTTCATTCTTTCTTTATATGTCGGTCCTGATGGTCTAGTGGTAACCACACGCGTAGACCCAATTCTTTGGTTCACTCCTGGCTAGGGTAGATGGATTGTTTCAAAGTCCTAAGTATGGCTAAAGCCTTGGGTTCCGTGTTGTACGGCATGCAAAATAACCTCAAACCTGAAAGAAGAGGCCTCTGAGGAAACTTTATCGAACTTTCAAGACCTGAATCGAATGGGACGCTGATGATCTGAGATGTTAAACGGCGTCTGAAAATAAAGCAAATCAACTACATTCTTTGTGTTCATTAAATAAGCCAACGTGGGCATTTGGTCGTTTCACTGCTTTTAACTCGGAGCTATCGAAAAATATTGCGGAGGATAATACATCCACTAATTTATTTTCTCTGAGATGAATGAAATAATTAGTCTGAAAATTTTTGTCGTTTAGCCTTAATCGAAAAAGGAAAAACCCTTAATCAAATAATGGGATCTTCTCACGAATAGCTTTCTCTCACTCTCTAAAGACAACTAAAGACAACTAGAGTGCTAATAAAATTTTCCACGCGCCTAATTTTTCTCCTATTAGTAGTTAACAATCATTTTTACTATGTGACATCCTTATAGTGACATGAATGAATGGTGTTTAACGCCCGTTTTTGCTACAGATGGCGATGGACACTGATATACATGAGATGAAATGAACAATGGGGAAGGATTTTTTATTAAGAAAGGAAATGTTCCAGGTTTAAGTTTAGGGTACCTCCCCGGGATTTGCCATTTATGAGCACTGACGAAAACCTGGAAAAAACCTCAGTCAGGAGGACGGTTCTGGCGGGATTCGAACTCCCAGACCTCCAACTAACGAGTCCGAGCCTTAACGACCTTGGCCACCAGTGGCGGTAGTGACATGATAATACGTGTGATGAAATGACAAACTGAAAAACGAACTTTGGGAAGGTATCTTTCCAGGCCTAAGTTTTAGGTTACTTCCTTGGATTTGCCATTAATGAGGATTGAGGAAATCCTGCAGAAAACCGCGCCGTTCACAGGTCAGTGTCTTAGCGACATCTTCAGTTGTTCTTTTTATTTATTATTTATTTGGTTTATTTATAGACGCTCTTTAACATCTCAGGTCATCAGCTTCCCATCCAATTCAGGGCGTGAAACGACTGATAACTTTTGTTTAGAGGCCTTTTCTTTTAGGCTTGAGGTTCTTTTACGAGCTGTAAATCTATTATATGTGACCCACGGCATTAATTCCCTTTCGACGAAATCCATACTTGGATTTTTACGCCCTAAAAATCCACTGACCCTGGCCGAGATTGAACACATGATCTTGGGTCTACGGTCGGTCAGCTGTATCGTTTCAGCACAGTAATAACGTTATTCATGATTCTTAAATAAAGGAAAAGATATTAACAAGCATACTCAGAGTTTGTATTTTGTAATAGTGTGTCTAAATACATGAACAAACATAAGCGTTCTGATGTTAGAACATATGAACAGACTAAAATTGCAGATTTCGGCGGATTTCTTGCTAATATGCGTTAAAAATATATTTCTTAACATAAAGTAAGTTCTCTGATGTACTGTTGAGCTCATTTCAAACGTCTGACGTTTTGTTCATGCCTCGCGGTTTGCTATTGTTCAAAGCACAAATTTTCAGGAATACATAATGTGAAAGTATGAATTATATCTAGGATAATAGTTTTGTAACCCCACTTATACACAGGGTGCCAAAAATATATACACGCTTCAAGCAAAGAAAAAACTGTGTTGACATAACCAAACTGAATTCACAAAAACAGAAAATGATGAGCACTAATCATTTCAGACTTTTGCAGTTACAACAGTTGTTCAAAATCCCCACCATTGGCGTCGATGCACTTCTGAGTACGTTGAACTACTGACTGAGCAACGTTTGCGAAAGTGTCCTCAGCGATTGCAGCACATGCCTTTTCAATTTCTTCTCGAAGTGCTGCCAGTGTAGCTGGTTTTCTACGGTATATAACATCCTTAAGAGTTTCCCATAGGTAGAAGTCCAACGGAGTTAGATCCGGAGAACAAAGTGGAAGCTAAATCGGAGCTCTTCTTCCTATCCAGTGCCTTGGAAGACTGCCATCAAGGCACGCACGTACATCTCAGTGGTAGTGTGGTGGTGCACCATCCTATTGGAAGTAAAATTCCTCATTTCCATAGAGTGTACGAATGGCGGATAAGACGGATTTGCCTATTATGTACAGGTACACTGGGCCAGTTACTGTTCCTTCAAAAAAGAATGGTCCAATTAGACCTCAGATGATAATCCACACCAAAGTACTTGAATAACGGAAGAGACTATGCGAAGAAGTACTGTAAGGTGTAAAGAAAGGAAATAAAATTAAATATTTGGAAAATAATGTTGTTTTAATTTTTTTAAAAAAAGTATGTGTTCTGACGAGTACTTTAAAAATGCGCCTAGTATTTTGATTCATAAAGGAAAAGCCGTACTTTAGATATAGATGACTAGATGACATTTAAGTAGATTTCAATAAATTCCCATCTAATTTTCCAGCGTACTATTACTATTGCCTAATGACTCCCTAAATTGATAATAATGTATAAATGTCATATAGTACTCTCACGGCTGCTTTCAGGGATATGGACGGTTTTTCTCATCTGCAGATATTGACTTGCAGCAGAAATGAGCCGATGAACAATGGAACAGAATGCGCTCGCCCTTAAAGCAAAACGTCCCCAGATAGTAAATTTATTAATACCTGAAGCAACAATTTCTGTTATCTGTTTCACTGTTACATAATATGGTATATTAGGACACCATGATGACTTCCTACCTAACAAAACGCATTTGGCTAAACACAAGAAACAAACTATTTTTAGCACATACAATCACACTGTATTTCCTATTTTACGTTTCTAAAATTACCTTCGTGCATATCTTTACTTTTACTTTAAGCCAGTATGTCTTAACCCGTAGTCTTTTGGTATCGCTTGCGACTAATAATCCGGAGATCCTAGTTTCGAATCCCGGTCAGGCGAAACTGTCTGGGTAAGGTTTTTTCGGAGCTTTTCTTACCCTGAAACGATGAATGCCAGATAGCTTTAAGGTGCCAAGGACTTCGAGCCCGTTTACGCCATCATTAATTCATTTCATTTCAATAATCTCTACTTACACCTATAGCATTCAGTCTACAGACGTCGTGAGAAGACCATTGCTGTCAAAACGACAATTGATAAACATTTTTTAAAAAATGCTTAAATACAATTCTGCTAAAACAATAAACAGGCTTCGAATTTTTAAAAAACCCTAAATCTAAAGATTACAGAATATTGAAAATTGAGAGTGTAAGCCACGTGACCAAAGAATAGGTTTTCAAGTAAGGAGTATATGTACTTCACAGACACATTCTCGCCTCTTTTTTTTTTTTTTTCTTTGTTCATCGTTGGTCTGTTCCGGGATCTATAGAGCGAAGTGGCTCAACCGATTTCACTTAGAATTCGCATTCGGAAGGTCCTGGGTTCCCATTTCTTGGGTCGGTTATCCTAACCTTAAGCTTTTTCATGGTTACCCATGGTCTCTTAGACGAATGCTGGCATGGATCTTCTCTTTCTGCTTATTTTCTGTTCTCCCATTTCATTTGGCACCGTTAGTTCTGTTACAGGGTCAAAAGTGTCAGGGCGAGATGGGCTGCCGCGGTGTGGCGGTAGCTTGCGCTTTGGAAAGATTTCTGTTCCGGCGTTTAGAATGGAAGGGAACCTTCAAAGGAGCTCGAACAACTCCAGGGGTACGGAGCTTCTACCGGCGTCGGGGTACTCTATCTGGAAACATGTTAGAGACCCCCTCTGCGTCCGCGCAGTCACCGCCTATAAATCTTGGCCGCCCAGTGTCTACCTCACTTCATTCCTTTTCCCCAAAGGTGCTCCCATTGGGATCGTAGGCACAAAGGACCATCCATGAACAAGACTCAAGTACCGAAAGTATCCTTCTCCACTCCAGACCCTTCATCGGGAGTTAATGGAATTGCTCGGGCTGTTTTTCTTTCCGCCATGTGATCATACACGTGCGCAAAGCCACCTGATGTACTTCTGACAGTCTTTCAGTTATCTCGATCAGTAACAGAGGTAATGTTCTTCCGTGGCATACTCAAGAGCCTGTGAGTAGGTGAATAATCTTCGCCGTAGATTCTGAATCTGCCCGGACAACACATCAGAAGCACATGTGTCGTCAGGCTTTGTAGATTCTCGCACCAGAAATACCGTCGCAAATGGTCGAGGTCGTTAAGGGGCAGATTCTTGGGCGAGAGGTCATGAGTTCGATTCCTACCAGAACCGTCCTCCCTGACTGAGGTTTTCTCAAGGTTTCCTCATTTCTCATAAATGGCAAATGTGGGGAAGTATCCTAGAAAGCGTTTGGTCTGGAACGCTTTCTTCCTTAAAAAAATCCTTCCTAATTTATCATTTCATCTCATATACCATCTTGTCCACGGCCTGTGATGCGTTTGTACTTAAAACAGGCTTAAACACTACTTTAAAAAAGCAGAGATGTAAATAAGTTGCTTCGCCGTTCTATAATCAGCTTGAGGATATCGCATAATACTACACAGACAAGGAATAAGCCAGCATTTTGATAGATCACGCCAAATCTGCATCAACCATTTATTTGGCATTCTCAGTTTCGCCTTATAAATGTTTTATTTCTACGGGCCATTTTTTGTCTTCCTTTCTTCACCGTTTTACTCTATTCTGAATGATAAAGTAGAGCGGATACTACTGTCACTGATATATGTCCGTATTTGTTTTCTTTCCTGTATCACTGACTTACTCGGCTGAGAATTTTGGAGATTCGAGGCTATGCAACAATGTAGTAACAATATGTATAATCTGTTTTCACTGTGTATGTATGTTCCTGTGAATGAATAGTCTTGGAAAATAAATCCATGTATTCCCGAATGATCAGGAATCTAAAGAAAAGATGTTCTTCGGAGTGACCTCTGTTCTACATGTCTGGGAGTACTTGGTTCAAAGTTCTTCAAACTTTTACAGCATTTTGGGGACAAAAGAAATCGTACAAAATACTTAAAAACAATTTGGCAATGACACCCATTCGAAATATTGTTCAAAAACTCGAAACATATTATTTCTAATCATTCCAAACAAAAAAAACAGAGAAGAAATCGTATTTTATAATTGAAATTCTACGAAATAAAACAGTTTTTGTGCACTTACACAATTTCAAAAATTAACCTTTCTTTTCATGCCACCGCCACCATTACCTTTATGACAATTTAATTAAAGTTACGAAATTTAGCATGTAAACACAAATTTGTATTCTGGATGTTGATAGCATTAAGATAAAAGTAAAATAAAATTTTATTAAAAATGAAAACTCTGTCTTTAGGCACTTAAAATTGACAATATCTGGCAATATTAGACCTTTAAAAATTACCTGTAACAGAAAAATCAATAAATATGTTAATTCCTGGAAAGGCAGAAAGCAAAAGTTTTATCAAAAGTTTGCGTCACAATAGTTTCATATTCTCTTCCCAGAAAAATTAGTTGTAAGATTCCAATAATATTTATCTAATGATATTATGGAATTGTAAATTGTGACGTTGTATGACAATAACCACCGATATTTAAACTGCGACTGCATAAATTTCTATAAATATCTGAAGGAATAGGGATGACAGTATTTATATCTAAAACGTGTGTTCTACGAGATTTATAAACATCAATGTAGTATTTACAGTTTTAGATATAGAAAGCATAGATCGGAAACTCCAAATGCCAAAATTTTTAAGAATTTATTACATTTCAATATAACTAGCGAGGAAATGCAAGTCATTTGGTCAAACTGGTGAGATTTTCCAACATAAAGATACGGAGCATGCGCCTTGTATTCGATTAGCTCCTTCAAGATCGCATTCATATAATGGATTGCAAGACCCTACTGTCGTGACTGTGGGCTTTTGACTTGCTGATTATTTAAACCCCAATAAGAAGGCATAGGCTTCTAGCTGAATAACATTCTGAGCAGTATATATTAATTCTATAGCGTCTATAATTGCCTATTTACTTGTAAATTCTTTTTCAATTATTCATTTTTAATAGTGTTTAACGCCTGTTTTTATTAATGAGGCACCACAGGCGGTTTATTTCAATTATAAATACCTAAAGTAGCCTACAAGTATTTATTCAGAATTGTACAGAATGTTAATGAGCAATACCGGAATATTTTCTTGGTATATAGAGAGATACTAGTAAGTTGTATTTTGAGTTAGGAAACCTAGCGGCAAACATAAACTGTCGAAGTTATGGGCTATTGAAGTATTTGCAATTTAGTGCTCAGAAATTCATACTAAATTATAGCGTTGAACTTTTTATTGGGATGGCTTCACGTCTCCTTAATATTTGAAATAAACTGGATGACAATAAGCAATTAACAGCGTTTTACATGTCGTTAAATTTATCTGCAAAATTTCAGGCTAGACACATGATTGCACGCCACTGCATTGTAGTGCTAATAGGAATTTAGTTGTTAGAAACAAAGTGCAGATTCTACTTTTTTCTAGCGTTGCGAGATATGTCAATTGTTTCCTACAACAGTTATTTGTCTTGTAATCAAAAGATATAAGGCAAAATAACTCGCGAAACAAATTACAAACTGAAGAAATGGAAAATGGCTACAAGTTTTTCTGAATTTTCCGACATGTACCTGATTTATAGGGAAGCAATAGCTGCTGAGATTTTCAGAGCACGATTCCCTAACAGAAACCGTCCGCATCATACTGTATTTCAATATGTTGATAGGCGTTTGCATGAACTTGGATGTTTTATGGTAAACAAAGTCAGTGGTACCCACACCCTTTTGAAACTTTGAGCTCTAACATATAAATTTAAAGTCTTGAGCCTGGATTCCCCATTTCAAACTGCTTATACTATGTCCAATTATTTTAGTTACCAAAGAACGTAGAAGCCGACCGTGCATCCTTATGCACTCTCAACATTGTTGCTTCCGTGTACATTTTGTAAGAGATTGAGCAGTAGAATTGTTATTGCTTGGTTGTACAGCAAGAATGAAGACTTGGTGAACTCAGCTAGACGTAATCACTGTATCTCTTGAGACGCATCCCACTGCCTTTATGGAAGAAGTCCTTGCTGCTGGAACCATTGTTGAACTGCGTCCTGCACATCTTCGTCCGAGTTTACTTGAGGAAAACAGGGCATGTCAGAGCTATAAGGAGTGTGCGTCATCACTTCTCACCGAATTGCTGTAGTTTGGTTCGAAGAACTTTAGCGGTGCAAAATGCCACCGACCGAAAGCGGTCCTGAGCGTTTTAACTTTGTCGCCCATCGCAACTTCGTGTGTGTTTCGCCATTCACAATTGCTCTTATTTCCAGAAAATCCATGAGGAGTGGATCATTTTGATCGAAAAAGAACGCCATCATTATCTTCCATTTTCCGACTGAACGGCGCTACAATGCCACAGTGGTGTTCGCTTCATGTACAGTGTTTTACGTCAGTTACGTTCTCTGGTGGATCACTTACCTTCCCATGGGACAAAACCCGACCGACAGACTTCTAAGTCAAGTTCGTTCGGCTTTTAAAAGGCTGCCCTCATACTTTAATTTCATTCTTTATGTTTTAAAACACTCCAATGAAATACTTATCTTTATTTTCTTTGGCAACCACGTGCTCTTGCAACTCTTGCTCTAAGTCAAGCAACAATAGCCGGTAATTTAGTGGGCTGGTGGAGTTGGGGAAGGGATGAGTAAAGGAAAGGGAAGGGGGCTCAAGAGTAAGGGTTCTATTCATGTTTATGTATTTGTATATAAAATTACTCACAAAAACGTGTGATGTAAGTATATCGATGTGTTTGTATGTGTCAGTCCTGGTGGTGTAATGGTAACCACGCTTGCCTTCTAAACCCAAGATCGTGGGTTCAAACCCGGCCAGGACCGATGGATTTTT
The DNA here is from genome assembly GCA_030762175.1 of Metallyticus violacea. Lineage (NCBI taxonomy): Eukaryota > Metazoa > Arthropoda > Insecta > Mantodea > Metallyticidae > Metallyticus > Metallyticus violacea. The sequence goes on along the minus strand of CM060838.1, from coordinate 46,373,113 downwards.
TTCGGGCAGTAAAAATCCTAAGTATGGCTTCCTTCGGAAAGGAAGTAAAGCCGTGGGTCCCGTGTCGTGCATTTACGGCACGAAAAAGAACCTCAAGTATGAAAGAGGAGGCCTCTGAGCAAAATTTGTCAGCCGTTTCACGTCCTGAATTGAATGGGACGCTGATGACCTGAGATGTTAAAGAGCGTCCGTAAATAAACCAAATAAATAAAAAAAAGTGTTTGTATGTGTGTGTGTGGCCAATTTGGTTGCACAAGGATGATATTAGCATGTACGGCCGTGAGGCCCTTGTGACAGTTGTACTTATTTGAATGTATTTTAAAATGGTACAATAAAAAGTCCATTTCTACTACTGGTGAGCTGGGAAAGAAAAAGAGTTTGACCTGCCGATGCTAGGCTGTTACAGCCAACATGTCTTTGAACTATTATCTCTTCACTCTTAAAGTGATCCTAACGACAACAAACATAATGTGTCCTTTCCCAATTCGCGCCAAGAATTGTGTTCCTTTATCAGAAACACTTGTTTTTTCAATGGTGTTTAACGCCCATTTTCGCTACAGAGGCACCAAAGGCCAAGGACGCTGATAATAGATGAGATGAAATTATATATTGGGAAAATATTTTAAGGGTATCTCCCCGGCATTTGCCATTTATGAGGACTGACGAAAACCTGGAAAGAACCTCAGTCAGGTAAGACGGTCCTGGCGGGATTCAAACCTCAGACCTCTCGCTCTCGGGTCCACGCCTAAACGACCACCCGTGGCAGTATTAGAAACACGTGACAAGTATAAGCGACGTAATGACAACAAACGGTTAATTCTGAGGTTAGATTCTTTACCTCCTATGGTGCAAGGGCCGGATACTATTCGCCGAACTTTGAAAACACGTTTAAAACAATTGTTTTCTCGCCACTGGTTAAAGGCTTACCCGATTTATACTGTACATAATATGTCTCCTTAGAAACAGTAGCACTTGGTTCTTTAGCTTCAGCCATAATAACAAACGCAAACTGCTTGCACCTTGCTTTGTTTAAACAATCACTGAATCAGGTGAGTTGCAACTTGGGATTTGGAACGCATCAATTTGCAACTTCGAAATTCAATTCATTAAGTCAGTGGTAATAAAATTCAAGTCTTACGTATATTTTTTTACAGTATAATGTTATTTTTACTGAACCCATCCTCAAATTTATATAGCTAACATGGAACTACTTTCTTTGCTTGCATTGCAACTGCGTTGCACTTGACTGCATACAGTCATGCTAGTGACCTACATCACGTGACAATGTTTTGATCGCATCACACTAAGGGCGAATAGAAAGTAGGAATGTATGTATAAATTGATATGTTTAATTTTGTCTTACTGGATTTTTTCATCTTATTTTGTTATTTTGTATGTTAAATAAGTCAAAAGGAAGGATCTTTTAGAGCTTTAAATCTTTAAATTGTTTATAAAATTTAGAGCACCCAAATGTTTATTTTTATTTAAATGCGTTAAAATATAATGTTTATACAACAGTGTAAATGTTGCAAAATTCTAAAACAAATTTTGTTTCTATACCTTCGTTTTTATACATAATTATTAAGAATAGTTAGTGACTTTTACATCCTGTTTAATTTTTGTACCTACATATATGCATATGAGGCCCCTATATATTGTTTTAGTACCTGCATGTTTAAAACATAGCCTTCTTTTGTAATACGGTACATCTGTTTAAAAGCTGACCTATTAAGCTCGCTGGCTCATTTACTAATTACTGTTTTCCATTCGTATTATTTTTCTCTTTGTATTCTTAAATTGAAATGCATGGGTAAAGTTCCACGCCAATTTTTGGTTATAATGAATGACAAGAATGATAATACAAAGTCATAATACACATGTGCGTCATATTATGAAAGTTACAGGTTCTCATGTATACATACAGCATGGGGTCAAGTTAATTTAGTCAAGATTACTGAGAGATAATATCTGTATTGTGAACCAAGTTTACTTACTACGTTTACATTGGCAAGGATGGGGGCTCTGGTAGCTTTATTCCTTTCTTCTGCTTACTGTTCATAAAGCCTATTAATATGCTAAATATATCTTATGTAAAGATCACAAAGAAAATAGAACTATATAGCTAACTGAAAGTATCAAATCAGTTTTACAGAACTGTGATTAATCATGCTTTAGCATTACGGCGTTAAATATGACACACTTACAAGTATACCAGAATAAAGAAATTACTGTCTGAATCTGTGACTTTAGAGGCTTAAATGAATTCGTAAAGGGATAAATAAGCATAACTTTAATTTATTTAAGCTTAATACCAACACTAGTAAAATAATTTGCCAAAATAGCCAAGTGAAAATCGAAAAATCTGAAAGCGGTACTACCAATCATTGAGTTTGGCACATCGAATGCCCTAACGAGAAAGGTTCGGTCCTTGGTCCAGCAGTAGTTAGAGGCAAGAGAAACAAAACACTTGTACCTTTCACTGCGCATCTATTTGAAAACCAGGGTAAGCCTGTTAACTGATTAGCGTTCCAACTGTCAGCTATTGCTTGCCTGCCTGCTTGCCTTAATATGGTTTTCTGCAACTATGTCTTGCACTGCACGTCCAGCTTTGTTACCTTGCACACGCCTTGTTGAAAAGAGAATTACAAATTTATCAGGTCAGGCCAAAAATACATTTGAAACTCTTAGGCAGCTACGTCTAGTGTATGAAAAGAATAAGTATTAATTTCAACTAAGACTTTCCAAAATATTGAGTTCATAATCCTTAGATAAACAAACCTTGAAAAGGTTTCCTTGCATAAGAGGTAGGCATCGTGCGAGAGCACACGGATTGTCATAAAGCTCAGAGGCTGGTGCTAAAGTTATGGGCTCCTCAATAACAAGACATCCATTCATTCAGGCTTTAATTTCAATACTTTGCATCTGAACTCAGCAATAATTTGTAATTGGTTTGTGCAAAGTAAAGGAGATATCTGCATGATTCAATTGATCATTTCCGTTTAAAAGTGTAACTCTATTCAGTTCATTCAATCACACGCGAGTCAGCAACTCTACACAGTCCAAAACCGTTAGATTGGATTGGATTGGTAGAAATGGAGGAGGACATTTCAGTACTCCAGCTTTGTGCCTACGTCCCCAGTGGCGACACTTCCAGGATCCAGAGGCGGTGAGGCACGAATGAGGCCCCTAACATTTCCAGATAGAACACCCCGACGCCGATGGAGCCCTCACCTCTCCAAGGAGTTCGAGTCACTCAAAAGGACCGCTTCCATACCAGACGCGGCGCAGCAACCTTTCTAAAGCGCAAACCACTGTCACACAGCACTAACCCACCTCGCCAGGCACTTTCGATTCTTAAACAGACCCAAATGAATGGAATGGGAGAGCAGAAATTTCCTAAAAAGGAAAGATCCATACCAGCATTAACCTAAGCGACCAGGAGGAAGCATTTAAAAAAAACCCCAAGGTCAGGGTGGCCGACCCTAAGGATTTGAACCCGGGATCTCCCGAATGCGAACCCCAAGCATTGCCGCCCAGCCACTACGTTTGGTTTCTAAACCGTTAGCTCATGCCTTTGGATCAAACTGTAGTAACACAGAAGCAAAGCGCGTCTTAGTTCTCGTATGATTTAGCTTACCTAGACCAACTTCCAGGAATACCTAGAGAATTTAAATAAATTTCTTAAAATTTTCATTTATTTGTTCATCAAACAGAGTTTTTTTATTACCGCATTTAAAATGTTTATTTCAATTTTAATTAAAAATGTTAAATATTGTAGACAGTGGTTCAAACACATATAGAACAAGCATCGAATAATTAAGGCTTCTACAAACATATTATTTTGCTGCAGGCTAGAAGTGGTGACCTGAAGAAGCAAACAAATACCAAACTTTTATTTTTGCTATCAAATATACCATGTTAAGTATGTCTTAAACCACTGTGGACAAATATTTATGCACAGTGATAATTCAAATCTAAGAGCAAAAGGCTGAGCCACAAAATATGATTTAGAATCGTAGCCAATAACAGTGACCTTCTAATCGATTAATCGAGCTGGTTCCTAAGCAACAACAAATTTTGGATTCCTATTGTGCAAAATTGGTCATAATTTTGCAAGCACTTAACACATTTTCATTGACGAGAATAGTAATATTCTTTGCCTGACACATCTTACTTCACACAAACATCTTGTGTTATTAAGTCATGCTCTTTCTTTCATGCATAGCATTCCTTATTCCGGTGAACAAGCAGCGACTTCTTCATTGTAGAACGTTTTACATGCTCTAACATCCAGTAAAACAAGTAATGCCCAATAAAAGGTGAACAATTCAGTTAATATCCAACAGATTTCATTTAGCAGCCATGAACGAACAACGAATAAACCAATTTTCTATCTTCGCTGAGCATGAAAATTCGCTCTTGCACTATAGAACGTTCTAGTGACATTGTTCGTCTTCAAGCGGATGTAGAGCGATTATTTGTTAAGAGTTCGCTCTTATCATCATTGACATTTAATACTAAAGCAGTTGGAATAGAAGCAAACAATAATTAATCAAAGACCATAACTAATAATTCAAAAACAAGAATTTGATAGAACGTGAGATTAAAAGATAAAGGCAAAAATAGAACAGATGAAGGCCTAATTGACCTTCTGATGGGCTCACATTGCTATAATCATAACCAAATGCGACATATCCCAATGATCTGCCAAACATTGATGTGCTATCAATAAAATACAATAAAACAAAACCTATATACCTGTCAATAATAATGACCGCATACAGATAAAATGATCCTATGCAGATAATGTGGTAAGAAACAAGGAATAACGCTTTTGTTCTGTGATGCGAATGACGTAACTGAAGTACACTAGCAGTAACTTGAGTTCTAACCGTGCGATACCCATTACTTCCCCCTTCCCTCCATCTTGAGTCATATCGCGTCTTTTCTCTGAGCTGTGCCCCGCCATGTGCTAGCCCTCTCCAAAAGAAAGGAGATAATTATTCGGTAACCTACAACCTTTAGTACCTAGCCTTGTCTGTTGCTCTCACTTGCCCTTGCAAAATCGAAAGTGTCTACTGGAGTCCTGGCCTGAGCTTTATTCTTGTTATAGTAAAACATTGCACTTTGTTTGCTACCCGCCATATACACATTATCAGCTTGGATTATTAAAACATGTTTTGCATTCAAATCCGGATGAGCACGAAAATGCACTGTTTTATACCGAATACTGCAGAGTAGTATAGCTATTATTTTATTATTATCAATATATTATTATCATCATTATTAATTTATCCCACCAGTTTATCATTAAATCAGTATGCAATTATTACTCTGAGAGATATAACGAATAGATTGTGCCGCTATATATCACGCATGGTCATCCGTCAGTTTTATCCTATCTTTTTTCAATTCACTTCCAGGTGCTTTCGACCCTTGGTCAGTTAAATTATTTAGCTGTAATATGTGTTGATGTTTTGGGTTAGTGATGACATTCTTTTTATGGCCTTTTATCTGCCTTAATCCTGCAGATACTGGCGTTGGTCAGTGGAATTCGGGGGATAACTTCATCAGAGAGCCATCATTCCGTTCTCAATATTCCAGCAGTCATTCCTTGTACTAAATGATGCATCCTTGCGAGAACGACCTCTAAGTCCATCAGGGCATGGTCCAACTTTCCATTAATTGATCCAGTGACCCACATATAAGATATTTTATTTTTATTAAAATCTTGCAGTCGGGTAATGAAGAGAATTCCTGTATTCATGTCAAGGTGAGGCATTGGTGATATTTGTATGCTGATTGTATTGTAATTTGTTGGGAAGTGTGAGCTCATTTTAATGTGTTAAACTATTGCAATTTACTGAGCAGAATTTTCTAATGTTGAAACATTATGCTTTTCACGCATGTTTGCTAATTTTCAATGGAAATACTCGCACCTTGGTATTTATTTATGTGCTTAATTTATTATGTTGAAAAAATACATTTAAAGGATAATTTGCAAACTACCTTTTCATATTGAGAAAACTAAGATTTCCTTTTTATCATTGGGGTTTCCTTATTCCTTATTCCAGCGCTAATTCGTAAATGGTAGTAAGATATCAACCTATAGTCTGCATTTTTTGCATGTGTAGGCGACTTTTGTTTTTTCCTTAGAAGGTAAGTCTGAAATGTTATATCATTATGACTCGGTTTTTGTTTGTCAAAGAAGATTAAAATAAGTTTTGTTTTATAAAATCAAAATCTATTTTATTTTTGTCTGGTCAACGTTTATATTTATGGATAAAATTGTAGCTTACAATACAAAACTATATAAGATTAAAACTATTGTCTGACAATAACGGAATAAATAGCGCTACTTTTCAGAGTCATTGATTTGAGTTTAATTTTTACTTTTTCTTTCACTGTGAAAATATTAGTACAGGGTTACCTTAAGTTGTTACAAACAACCACTAAGTAGCGCTATTAAGATATGTCATTACTACTTTCGAAACAATTGATATTTGTTATTGTGAAAACAGTTGCAGCTTAGAAAATGGCCGAGTAGTTTGTTTGCAGAGAGCGTTTAAATAAAAGCAATTTTACGAAAAATTTTAAATTTCCCGTGAAGGTTTTCGTTGTATGATTTTTATGGTAAAAGCCTAACTCAGCAGCAATGCATAGAATCGCTTTTTTAAACTTCTGGTAATGAAGCACCATTTGAAAACACTGTTTACAGTTGGTTTGCAGAATTTTGTTGTAGTCGTGCGTCCGTGAAGATCGACCAAAATCGATTGTCATTCCAAAAATGATGCTGTGAGCAACATAATTGAAGAAGGTCGGCGTGTGATTTACAATGATAAAGAGACATCCTTAAGCTTATCGAAGACAGCAGTACATTCGATTTTGCATGAACATTTAGCTGTGAATGAATGAAGGAATAGTGTTTAACGACATTTAGCTGTGAAAATGTTCTCGATGGATTCCACAAATTTTGACCGAAGCTCAAAAAATGCTCAAACATTCCACTGAGGAACTGCAAAATCCGTATACAACATCGTGGCGAAACTTGGATATAATTCACTGTTTGGGTGTTCCAAGATGAACCGAATCCCACAAAATTGTTCGTTCACGAATCACTTCCATGTCTGTTTCTTCGATTATACTGGACTGTCGCAACCATTCCTTTAGAGGATCGAAATGCTGAATTTGTTTGTCGGAAGTCATCGACGAAATCAGGAAAAACAACCGAAAATGTCACATCATTCTTCATCATGACAATGCCAATTCTCACACAGCATGTCAAACAATTGGTTATTTGAAGGATAACAACGTCAAATTAATGTCTCATTGCCCATATTCACCTATTTTATCGCCTAACGACTTCTTTTTATTCCCGAATATCATATAAAATGGGCGGACAGCGATTTTCCTCACCTCAAGAAGCTGCTGAAGCCTTTAAAAATCGTGTTTTTTAGTTACCAACTTCACAGCGGAAAAAATGTTTCGAGAATTGGTTTGAATGCATGAGAAAATGTATAAATCTTAATAGTAAAGATTTTGAAAAGCAAAAAAAAGTTTGTTTGTTTCTTTCTTTCTTTCCTAGTTTTTGTAACAACTTAAAATGTAGCCCTAGTATAGGCTTAGTGCCAAGTAATTTAACTTAAGATCGCACGCAAACTTTATACAAGACAGTCCTCAGGAAATAGCACAATTAACACGTGGCAGTATTGGGAAGTGGGAATTGTAGTGGTACACCTGTCTTGGACAATGGCAACATGAAAGTATGCCATAATTCACTGGCAGTGGAGGTGAGTACTCAGACTGTGGAGATCTAAGTGTGTGAGCTGTGCAATGAGAGTGACGTCGATGGCCTATCACTGAAGCTAGGCGGACTCCGACAATTTCAGACATACGCACTGTTCTATGAACCCCTTCCTGCCAACCCATTTGTCTTACCTGGATATCGCCTTCTGTCTGGAAAACGGAAATAACAATCGTTTCCACGGGCGATAATAGTCCACGAGCAACTCACTTTGCATGAATATAACACTCTCCTTAAACAGTTAATTATAATCTTGTCCTGGCCAATGATTAATGGAGAACTAAATACCATATTTCTACCAAGACAGGTGAAGTCACCGTAAGTTCTACTTGCTACGTAGACCCGAGGTAGCGGATTGAAAGTCTGCCAGTGTCGATGGATTTTTAGGGTGTAAAAAGTTTGTGTGGATTCCTTCGAAAGGGAAGTACAGCCGTGGCTCCCATGTAGTAGATTTATGGCAAGTAAAAGAATCTCAAGCCTGAAAGAATAAACCTCTGAGCAAAAGTTATCGGCCGTTTTACGCTCTGAATTGAACGAACGCTAACGACCAGAAAATTTACAGAGCTTCCTTAAAAAAAACGAAATAAATAAATAATCACAAATTCCACCAATAATACATACTACCACTTCCTATCGTATGATTTCTGTAAAGCAAACCTTGCCTATCGAAATCTGATTATGCACTTCAAAAAACTTAATATCCTTTTGCGTTTTTGCTGGGGGTGGAACGACGGTGAGAGGCAAAGAAAAGGCTCTATGATTAGATATGGACAGAAGCGGATAGTGCCAGACCTGCACAATGAAGCAAACACCCCTCTATTAGCTGCACAATGGCAGAGCACTGTTATTAATACAGTTTTATATGATTAAGAAAGGTTTCTTGTAGCTATTTATTAATTAATAACTTAATTAACAGGTTAAACAGATCGGATATTTATAAATATTTACAAAGGAGGAAAAATACGGCTTTATACTGTGGTTATCAAGTACATGCAATTTGTCGACATCGCATCTTTAGACAGACTTAGTAATAACTCATGAATATGCAGGGCTGAGCGAGTTCACTCCGTTCTGGAATGAAGTAAGCGTTGGAGTAGGAGATGAATTTAGTATATTTATTACTATGACCAGCATTTATATGTAAATAATTATTTTTATTTTACAATATGTCCAAATTTTCAAGCTATCTTTAGCAAGCAGATGACTTGCAATAAATATAAAACAAAGTTCTTTTTCACATTAAGTAATAGCCACGTTATTACGGAAAATATATCGGTGTTCTTCCATAATTTGTAATTTTAGTGCAATATTAATATACTTCTCGTTTGTACAGTAAAAACTCAAGCATTTCCTATAATTTAGTGTTGTACATTAAATGTAAACAGTAACATTTCAAGTAATTGCTGTCAAAAATATCTCCTTAACTAGATAACTTTGAGAAGAACAGACAGAATGTATGTCCGCGTCTTAAACAGTCACTTCCCCGTGTAGTTCCTTTTTACCAAAGGAGTATGACAAAATAATTCAACTTTCCTTCCCGGAGAGATACGGCATTAAACAAATGGAACAATTCTGCTAAAATAACGAAGTTTCGGTGCAATTGAATTTAATAGTATTTAACGCTCGTTTTCATTATGAGGTATCAAAGGTGGTGAATAGTGGTGACACAGAAGATAAAATGATAAGCTGGGGAAGATATTGGGGGGAGTCCGGAAAGAAGTGTTCTAGGTGTAAGTTTAGGGTACTTCCCAAACTTTGATGAAAACTGGGGAAAATTTAGAAAAAGGCCTGTCAGGAAGGAAGATTCTGGCGGCAAACGGACTACATACGAGGGTAGATTCATAAGTTTCAGACCTTGCTGATAAGGAGCATCGCCTTTACAAAATCCTTAACTGGTGTCATACCTTATCAGTTAAGTAAATAATTACAGTTGTAACTTCCGTTTCGCTGTGTTCACTTGTTCTTGCATAAAAAATTGTGTGTAGAAGATTGTGACATGTTCAAAATGAAATATCCAGCTGTTACTAAGTTCTTCACAAAAGAAGGACTTACTCCAAATGAAATTAACAGCGATTAGATGGTGTATATGGGAAAGCATCTCCTTCATATTCTACCGTAAAAGAATGGGCCAAATTTTTGGAACGGGTTGAGAAAGCATTGAAGATGAAGAGCATGCAGTTCGGCCCTTGGAGGTGCTCAAACCTGAAAACATCACCCTAGTGAAAGGAGAAATAATGCAAGACCGGCAGCTCAAAGTTACAAAAATAGCAGCAAGGTCGGGCCTTTCTAAAACAACAGTTCTTTAAATTATTCATGAACATTTAAACATGAATAAGGTTAGTGCAAGATGGGTGCCTAGACTTCTTTCCTCAGTCCAAAAGCTACGAGTCATTTGTTGTCGGACTTTTTTGGAGCTCTGCCTTGCCAATGAGAGAGAAGTTCTGCAAACCATTGTTATAGGAGATGAAACTGTGGTCACCTATTATGATCCCTTGTCCAAAAGAGAATCAATGGAGTGGAATAAACCTTGTGAAACACTCTAAAGGCCAAGGTCACTCAGTCAACCAAGAAGATCATGGCCACAATCTTTTGGGACTGTGAATAGAATGAATGGTGTTTAACGCCTATTTTTGCTACAGAGGCACCACAGGCGATGGACACTAATGATACATGAGATGAAATGATATATTGGGAAAGGATTTAATTTTATGGAAAGGATTTAATTTTATGGAAAGGATTTAATTTTATGGAAGGAATCGTTCCAGGCCTAAGTTTAGGGTACCTCCCCGGCATTTGCCATTTATGAGGACTGAGGAAAACCTGGAAAAAACCTGTCAGGATGGACGGTCCTGGCGGTATTCGAACCCAGACCTCCCGCTCACGAGTCCGAGACTGAACGACCTCGGCCACCCGTGGCGGTTTTTGGGACTGTGAAGGAATACTCTTCATTGGCTTCAAGAAGAGGAACACAACAGTAAATGGGGAGTACTTTGCTAGCCTATTGCCCTGCTTCTATCAAAGTGAAAAGGCGAGGAAAGCGCCTTCTTCACGACAACGCGCCTCTGCGCACACAGCTCTTGTTGCAAAGGAAGCCGTGAATAAATGTGGCTTCAAGTAGATCGATCAGCCACCCTACAGTCCAGATCTAGCTCCCAGTGACTATTTCCTCTTCTCAAAACTCAAGAAGGACCTTCGAGGAAGGAAATTTAAGTGTGATGAAGAAGTGAGGATGCTGTTTATGGCCAATTTGCAGACAAGACTTGTGACTATTTGGAGGGGGGGGGAATTGAAATGTTAATTCAAAGATGTGAGAAGTGTATTGCAATATAGGATAACTATATTGGAGAGTGAAATATAGTTTTTGTCTTTATCATACCTAAGAAATGGTTAGGCCGGAAATTTATGGACCTACTCTCGTATCTCCCACTCGTGCCCTAGCGACCTAGGCCACCCGTGTTTATGGAATAGCTTCAAAACAATAAAAGAGGTAGTACACACAATGACGAATTAAAAAATATATATAATGAATAGGAAATATTCATCAGTCAGAATATTTTATAAAAGAACTGTCTCCTCTACCAGTACATTCTGTTAACACTAGATCCCCACCTCTTTAATCAAGCCACTGGATGTATAATATTCAATAGGGTTTCGCTTCAAATTCCAGCGTTAAAAATTCAAACTTTACAAAATCGTTACTTCAAATAATAGGAATACCGTGCATGTCGCAGTAAAAACCATTATCATTTTATCACGCAAATTGCAAATCGCGTTTCGCTCCTCTTCATTAGCATTCTTAAGTTAGATAAACCGTACCACATTGCAGGAGCCACATGTACATAAACTAAGCGTGCAGAAAATATGAGTAATATGAACAGTAATAAAAAAAATGAAGACAGTTGCTAGGTTTAACCTGAGCACATGTCCTCCAAGATTAAGAAACTAACTGGAAGTCTACTGGAAAAGGTTTTGTGAAAGAGTTGCATAGATTGCATATATTGAAAGGAATTTATTCCAGAATTCCGAAGTCCCCAAGGCCAATACTAAGCAGATGGGAAAGCATGGTATTCAAATATCTTAAAAATCTCAAAATATCAATCTCACAATACCTGAAAAAGATACTTGTCAATATGAAAGCACTTTCTAAAACTTAGATTCCTATGGAAAGTTAACGGATATTTTAAAAGTTGCATGACCGCCATGGGTGGCCGAGGTCGTTAAGGCGCGGATTCGTGAGCTGAAGGTCTGGGGTTCGAATCGCGCTAGGACTGTTCTCCCTGACTGGGTTTTTTTTTTTTTCAGGTATCCCTCAGTGCTCACAAATGGCAAATGCCGGGGAGATACCATAAACTTAGTCCTGGAACGTTTCCTTCCTTAAAAAATCCTTTCCCAATATATCATTTCTTATATCATCAGTGTCCACCGCCTCGGTAGCAAAAACGGGCGTTAAACACCATTCAAAAAAATAAATAATTAAAATAAATCAAAGTTGTGTTTTCAAAAGAATAATAACAGGATAGTGATACGATGTTTAACATTTGAGATTTTAAAGGGATAGTTTGCTACTTACCGTTTTAATAAAATATTTTTAAAAAATTACGAGTAACTTCACCAAAGTAAGCGAAAATTTAGTAACTACGTAACAAATGTAAAATAATCTTATATTGTGCAACACCCATTAGAGTTTAAATGCTATTTATCGTTATATTTAAAAATACAATATAGTGGTTTGTGCAATAAATTGCATAGCAAGTCCATTAGAAGTTCAGAGTAATATTTTTCTCATTAGTTAATTGAAAAAATACCTGAACTAAATTTTGAGGTTTTTTAATTTGCATAACTATAAAACAACACAAGGTCAGCTGTAAAGGAGTGGTTATAGAAAAATGATACATAGAAAAATGTTACATTTAACTATTCTTTTTGAAAAGAAGCCCTCTTGACTTTGATTCTTTTTCAATTTTTACTTTTAAATGTTTTGCCGAACGGAGACGCCTGAATCTATATACAATTGTCCATAAGAGAACACACATTTAGGTAGGTAGATAGATGCTAAGTTTGTCGAAAGTTCGGACGTTTTTGCAAGCCTTCCCATCCTGTGATATTAAAGGCACATATGAAATATGAAGCCTCGGTCTGCAAATATGCTCTATCACTTACCTGAAGACAGCTGAAAGTACTATATGTGAAAATGATCTTCGCCGTACATAACCTTATGACTCTAAGATCCCAAAATGAAACTATCATTGTCTACATTTATTCTCTAATAATAAGAGTTACAGAATATAAAACTAATTGTCCGCAATTATATACTAATATGTCTTACCTTCTTAAAATTTCTCTAATTACCAATTTAAATAATGTTTGCAAATTTACTGAGCTACAATCATTTCTCTTTTTATTACATTAAAAGAATGAAAAGCTTTAAAATTATATACCACAATGTATATTTTAAAAAATGTGACTATTTCCCAATATCTTGAGACCCTAAAGCTTCAAAATGAGGGACTGCACTTAAAAGCAATTGAACGTTTTTTCCACAGTTTCAGTTAACGCAAAAAGCTTTATTAAATAATATTTACGTATATGTACATATTTAATATACATGCATAGAGTTTTGTCAATTATTGTTTATTGACAAACATGCGACAACACTGCCATTCCAATATATACAAATGTTGGTCTTGCTTCGGACTGTCATATGGAACTATTCCTTTGGAAACAAATATCACCATAAGCAAGCAAGTTGGGGTACATAACTTCAGAATTTGTGGCTGTAAATTAGAAACCTGGTATTATTTGCATTGGAACGCTACGCAGAGTTCAGGATCATATACTACTAAGGCAATTTTGCGTCCTAGCAATGTTCCATCACTAAAGGGATCATATGGGCAATGGTTGCGCTTTGCCGTGCAATGAAACTGCCAATAAGCTGCTGGCAGCGTTCGAAGATGGAAATCAGTAAAATCAGTAACGTTGAGCAGCGATCTTGCGAGAAAATTGCAGTTATCTGTGGCAGAAATGCACCTGGGTGTCTACAGAGATACAAGATTCCCTGGGAGCTTGTACTTTGCCGCAAATCCAGGCGTTCCAAAGCAATGGACTGGCGTTTCTTCGCCGTGACATGCTTAGATGACCAAGCGCAGAACTGTGCAAGAAATGACCCAATATATTGAAATGTGGGTTTCACATTTTACGAGTAAATGCCACGTAAATTAAACAAGATATAAAAATGGACTCGCTACGAGCCATATCGCTTTCACCAAAGAGAGGCATGACATGCTTGTTGATTTATTTACGGACGCTCTTTAACATCTCAGGTCATCAGCGTCCCATTCTATTCAGGGCGTGAAACGGCCGACAAATTTTGCTCAGAGGCCTCTTCTTTCAGGCCTGAGGTTCTTTATCGTGCCGTAAATGTACGACACGGGACCGAAGGGAGTACCCGCGGCAGCAGTGTCCCAAGGGAGTGCCTAAGGAGTGTACCTTGGGGGCAGGTGCTACCTGAATCACTGCTTGTCTGAGATAGGTGGTGGCTACCTTAATGCTGGGGTGACTCACTCTTACAATTGCGTAGGTCCATGCTAGACGTGATCTATTCACCAGCGAGAACCTGATAACTGAGTTCGCTTATCGTGTTTGGCGACGAGATCGTCTACAGCCGAAAGGCGTCGGTTTAGACTCTAGGTGCCTTCCTAAATGGAAAAAAAAACACTGGGCTTTATAGACTTCTGGTATGGGGAGGGATCCCCACGTACATACAGTCAAAGTGTTTTTGTGATCAGTTGAACATCCCATTCGTGAGACTTTACTATAAATGCGCAGTATTACAAATCATTTCTGCGGTATCAACCACGCCACGCCATAACGCGACATTAAGCATTTGTTGCGTTGATGGGAGTAACGCCATTCGTTCACGCCAGACCTCGATCCATCCGACTTCGATTTTATTCCTAAAGTAAAGATGTTGCCGGAAAATGGGTTATAAACAAAGAAAGCGTTTTGAAGGCGCTTCTGTGAGAGGTGCAACACTTCAATGAACCACTTGCTCACATAATGAGCGGCATTTGCCGCCTTCTCTGTTGCCGGTTATGTACCGTGGACAATCTTGGGTACCACTTTGAGGCTTTTATTCATCATTATTGTGTTCACTGTACTTGTATACTATAGCATTGTTGCATTAATAAACTATGCTACCCCATAGTATGTGCCCCCCTTGACTCAGACCAATTTAATGTTTAGTCAGAAGCACAAGGAGCTTTCAAGGGTATATTCTGGGATTGCAGTGTTGGCGCACGTTTGTCAGAGAAAAAAAAATGATTGTCATTTGTGTCCAGGCTTAGTAGGACAGACTGCTTTGGTTTAAAAGTTGTTATGAAGCTGGTGGACAAGAGGGTTAGAGAGGTGTCACAGTGAAGCTTCACGAAGGGCATCTGTGGACTTTCCACACACACAAATGCACTGAGCCTGTCCTACACATCGTAGCGCCTGCAAGAGGAGCTTCCCTGAGCAATTTGTCATGAGGTAAATGTTATTACTTCCCATCAGCTGTTCGTTCTTTTGTGCTAATAGCTTATGAGGAATCTAAATTATAAGAAGCTCTTCCGCTACAAAGGCAACTCAACTAACTAGCATTTATTTGTTGAACATCTTATTACATTGTCACGCAAGGCGGGGAGGAATGGACATACACCCCCCCCCCAAAGTGACATTATGGATAGTTGTTTAAACATACTGCTGCATCCTAAGTGTTTATATTTATTGCTGAAACTAATTCTTGTTTCTGAACAAGAGTACGTAGTGAAACAATTAACAAAGATCTGAAATGCATGAAAAACTTAAGTGCAGGTGAATTATTTACTTTAGTAAACATGTAGTGAACACCCTTTTACGTTTTTTTTTTTTTTGTTTGTTTATATATTTGCTGGCGGCATATATTTTTGCAGATCCGTGTCATAAATTCACGTTGTCGGATTCTATGCAATGTTATTTTTGTGCCCCACCAATTAAAATGTGCACGAACAGCCTCTAGCTGTCGTACTTCGATGGCACCTTGTTACAGGTTGCAGATGAATGATGTGAAATTACTAGTGAATACGTTAGACCTTCACAGCTAGCAGTATGATAAATCATTGATAATAAATTTTAGAGTAATCTGACCTCATTGGGAACAGTGAGAACAGTATTCTAAATCAGACAGCTCAAGTATTAAATTAACCTACCTTTAGTATGACAGGCCGCTTTATAGCGATATATGTGCGTGTATGCATTTTTTTTTAATGCCGGAGGTCAGTAAGAACGAATTTCTTACAAATCAGATAAGAGTGCAGAAACATTCATCTCAAACCCCAAATTTTTAGGGGTGTGCATTCAGGGGAAACAAATGAAGCGTTGCTTATTTATTGTACGAGTGTCATTTGAAAAGTTCTCGGAATGAAGCACAAAATGACGTCATAGCTTTTAAAAAGGTATTCTTATTTTTCATCATAGTCTCCCTTATTACTAATGCACTTTGCCCAGCGAAAATGCAAAACTTTTATTCCCACAAGAAAGTCAGATTCCTCCAGGCCTGCAAAATACGCCTCAAATGATGAAATAAGCTCTTCATCGAAGGAAAATTTCTTTGCACCACGGAATCCTCTCAGTTTAGGGAACAGATAGAAGTCCGATGAACAAGTCAGTGAAATAAGGAAGATGTGACTGCACATCGTACCATAATTATTATTTTCACCAATGTATGAGGACAAGCATTGTCTTGATGCAAGATGACTTTCTTCTTTGATAAACCCGGCTCTTTCTTGCGTCTTCAACAGATCCAAAATGTTAGCATAATACGCTCCAGTGAGAAGATAATTGATTAGCAGTAACCTTGGCATCCCAGAAAACAGACGCCGATCTTTCCGGCAGATTTCACACATTTGCCCTTCTTGGCGGAGAATCATGATGCTTCCATAGTTCAGATTGTGATTTTATTTCAGATGTGTAGTATTGCACATCTATCATCATAAATCGACACATAAAGAGATCTCCCTGAAAATGAGCCCAACTTTGCTGAGAGTTTTGCACCCTGTTTCACTTTTGACCGGAGTCAAGAGTCGCGGCACCCACCTTGCCACTAATTTTTTCAAGCACAATTCTTCCCTCAAAATATGAAATGCGCGTTTCCTTGAAAT
Source organism: Metallyticus violacea (assembly GCA_030762175.1). Lineage (NCBI taxonomy): Eukaryota > Metazoa > Arthropoda > Insecta > Mantodea > Metallyticidae > Metallyticus > Metallyticus violacea. The sequence continues at coordinate 46,356,136 of CM060838.1, read as the reverse complement.
CCTGGAGCTTAAGTAATTTTGTATACCTTTAATCAGCAATCCTCCAGTATCGCGTACACCTTACCGATAATTTCTGATGTGATGGATTTTGGTCCTCCACTGAGTGGGTCATCTTCCAAGCTTGCACGGCAGTGTTGAAACTCTGTGATCCACGGTTTAAAGTCATGAGATAGGTTCCCTAGAATTTTTGTGATGTCTATATGAATTGCATTCACACGTTTTTACCAAGTACTTAATAACCGCAACATTTTTATATTTGCCATTTTTCCCGTGTGCATCGCACTGCAACAAACACCTATAGGTACTACGATTCTTGACCAACCCACATATTATTGCAAAAAAGTTTCTAAAGAAGAAGGCAGGTTATGATGACAAAGCTATTACAGAACTGCTGCTGCAATCTGTGAGGATACTGAGAAAATTTCAAACGATAATTGTAAGCCATTAAATAAACAAAATACAATAATTACTTTTTATTTTCTTCAAAAAATAAATACTCGTAGATAAAGTGTGATTTATTAGAGTAATAGAGGGAACCAAAGCAATATGAACACAGTATTGATTTAAGCAGTGTAGATAGTTGCATGCACACCAGTGAGGAGCGGGAAAGTCTGCACATTTTAAATAAAAAAAAACCAAGGCTTGCTTCAAATAAATCGCGTTCTTAAGTGTATCCTAAGAAATTTTAAGAGCTAACAATTTAATCTATGGTGTCACATCCTGTTCTTACTACATAACTGCTTTACAGTTGCAATTAGTGTCTTACCATTATGGTTCTCAATTTTCGGGTTTCTTGATTACTCGCTTATATATGATGAGTATGTTTGTAACAATTTTAACCACAATGTCGACGTGTGTTATACAAGAATTTTATCCAAAAACTTTATCAATAAATTCTTTGTCAGAAAAAAGTGACATTATTTAAAATGGGAGACCAAACCAAATCTACGAAACTTTTTGATTAGGCAGTAGTAGTGATCTGAACTCTGTTTTGCTGCTATTTGGAAAGAATAAGAAAACTAATTTGGGCCAAAACTGGGTTCAAACATTTAGGGAACTTCATAAATATATAGCTGAACATGGAATAACTACTAGCTATTTATTCTTAATTAGTCAGCAAGTTGATTTAATACTCTTATGCTCCACTTACATTGAAACATGTTCTGTAAATTTAATGGTAAGTGAAGCATAAGTGTATTAAATAAACTTTCTGTTTAATCAATAAATTAGTTGCTTCACTGTATTGCTTCCAACACAAAATGTATTTTGAATTTACTAGCCATTTACTTATGTTTATCTTTAAATATAACTTCTTTGGAAAAAAAACACAATATTCGGTTGCACATGACCAGCTTAAAAATGATGTATCATTACATAATCAAAAGGCATATTGAAACAGGAGCATACGTAAACTAAAAGATTTGTGATACAATATGTTTTCTGAAAAAACAAGAGTAGGTGATTCATTGGCATGATATAACTGAAATTCTATTAACTGGGGAAATTATATGAAATTGCTAAAATGCACTCTTCAGAGCATTTAGACATTGCCACTGTTTTTAACAAGTTTCTAGCAAGATAAAAAAGTAGATGTCTTAATTGTTGAAACCACAGATATAAAAATAAAAATAAGTTTTCTACTGTTCTGCATTAGTATATGATGCAGAAAGAAAGATTCTTAGGATTCTGTGATACACTCATATATAATGACCAACCAGCCGAGCTAATACAATGTTATTACAATTTGAATGTAATGCAAAATTTATTGCAGTATATGATAGCACGCCTAGTATGACAGGATAATTAAGAGCACACCTATAGAGAAACTTACGCTTATACTAAAGAAATGGTTAACATCAATAAATTTAAAAACAGAAGAAATAGAAGACTTATTAAAACTTACTAATATTTGCATTAAACAAAATTACTTCAGCTTCAACAAAAAAATATTACCAGCAAGTTTCAGACCTAGCTATGGGAAATCCTTTGTCACCTTTTCTAGCAGAGTTATTCATGAGCTCATTTGAAATACACATCACAAAAGCCTTCCCTTTAATTTTCAAGTCATGGTATAGGTATGTGGATGACATTTTTGCAATAATACCGAAGAAACACTCAATAGATGCCCTGAAACTTCTTAATTTGCAACACGAATCCATACAATTTACTATAGAAGGAAAGAAATGGGTGGTTACCATTTCTAGATTTAAAAATTATAAGAAATGGAGATTGATTGAATTTTGGAATTTATAGAAAAGAAACACATACGGAAAACTACATAAAAAATTAGAGTTATAACCCCATTCCACATAAATATGCATTTTTTCACAGTTTGGCACACAGATTGATGAATATTCCACTCACAGAAGCAGAGTACAAAATAGAATACAAACAAATAATAAAGACAGCTATAATCAATGGTTTCAATAAAGACACAGTGATAAAAATTATCAATAAATCTAAAAGACAAAAAGGGATAAGGGAAGTTTCCACACAGAAAAACACAAAAGAAGAATACAAATTCAAAAGTTTCACCTACCATCCAATTTACCACAACAAGTTCAAGAAAATCTTCAAAGAACATGGGATAATGTTAGCCCCAAAGAACAGATACAACATCAAGAATTTATTAGGTTGCACTGTAAAAGACTCCATACCAACAGAACAAAAATCAGGAATTTACTAAATAAAATGTGCAGATTGTGAACAGAACTACATAGGCAAAACAAAAAGAAATTTGGAAATGTAGAGGAATGAACTTTTTAGGAATATTCGGTTTAAACAGGTGGATAAATCAGCCGTAGCAGCTCACTTTTGGACCAAAAACCATGAAATAAAACCAGGAATTAAACTGCTGAAACATTTTCACAAACCATTGGAGTTATCCACTTGGAAAAAAATTTTCATATTAAAAAATAGAGAAAACCAAATGAATTTCGAGTTTCCTCCTATGGATGAGCTCAGCCACTTCCTACTTCAACCAACAGAGGCCACCACAGTAACATCCGTTTGTCCAGCCATGGTTTCGAGTAACAGCGGTTCGCAACTGAAGATGGGAGAGATTCTCCCGAAACGCATCTTACTCTTGTGTAAGTGAATGGAACTTAGTGTAAAAAATGAATATCTAAGTTTAGGTTATATTGCCACTCCATTGTCAACAGCTTCGTAAGTACAAAATTTAATTAAGAAGTGTTCAAGCATTAATCAAAGACCACATCCAGAGGCCTTGTTTGTTCACTATTAGGTCCATGTTCTGAATCTCTTCTTATCTCAAATTATCAGTCAAATACCAATGTGTAAAGTGTTTTACATGCTTAAAGAGCTTGCAGCAACTTTTTTAAAATCTCCAAAATTGAATGTTTTTCTAACACCATGGAACTATTCCATGTGGCTAGTAAGCATAGAAATAGAAATCAACTAGTTTACTTTATGTACACACATCCTGGCAACTTCCTTTTAACATGAAATCATATGATGACACCTTTCTATCAGCATGCATGGCAGTTTATGCTGAACAGTTGCTGCAAATCAGAGTATCATGACAATGACAAAAACATATTGTTTCAATAATGAATGCAAAGTAAATGTTGTACTATTTTCATGCAGTTTATATTTACTGGCTCTGTATATGTTTGCTCTGAAAGTCAATTTTACCAAAGCAAATGCTGTACTTAATTCCTCAAAGAGTGAAATCTGAGTAGAACCTTAAATACTCCAATATTTCCACATTATTTTACCTGACATCTATAGTTTGAGCTTTTTTTCATTCATTTTAATGCCATTATTTTCTAATATTATGAAAAAATTTACATATATTTAAATTATCAACAAATTAGCAATAATGCTCTTTGCATTAATTTGTTGTGAAACACTAATAAGTGCTATTAATTCAGATTTTAGTCTTATTTATTGTTATTAATTGCTTCCATAATGTTATTTTTACATGTAGAGCATTTCAAATCAATTGCCCTGATTCCAAATGAAAAACTTAATGAAAAACTGCCACATCAAATGGGAGAGGAACTCTTTAAAAGTTCAGACAATCTAAAACACTTGTCCAAAATTCAATTCTCACATTATAAATGCTCTTTAACTTCCCTAGTTGCATCAGTAACATCTAGCCAATAGCTGAGTTGCTCCCATATTTGCTCCAGCATGTCCTCATTCACTGAATCCACAACTGTGACAATGCAATTTCTGAGCTGATGAATGATTGTGGCCAAGGGTGGCATCCACACAGCATCCATGACATACTCCCATAGGACAATGTCACATGGTTGCATGCACATTGCGCCATGATTACCTATTTCTACTTTGAAAATTGCAAAACACAGAGTGCCTTTTGTTGTGTGGTTAGCATTTTCTCTTGAATTTAGATAAAATTAATTCAATATACTGTTAATGGACAATTGAACATCATCAAAGAAAACTCAGCTCAACCACAGCTTAAATTTATGATTACTACAAAAACAATTGTCTGTTGCATAGCAATGGATCAACAACACAATGTAATGACCAGACATCAGATTTTAGGGCAAATACTTATTTTGTACCTTTAGGAGAAAGGAAAAAATCATTAATGTTTGTTTCATGAAGATTGAAAGCTATAGATTTGATAGTGCCCTAAAACAATTGTTACAGCCTAATTTGTTAATATTAGGCTTAAAATGCCTAAATCAATGTAAGATTTTTATTATTTCACTATTTATTCATCTACTCATAAATGTAAGCAAAATTAAATGTCAGTTTTTTTTTATTAACGCTGCCAAGAAATGCAACAATAGATGGAACATTTTATTTTCATCAGAGTCTCAACAACAAGTTGTATAACGGTTAGTTTGAATGTCTGTTAGCCTCTTTCCCTCTTCTTATTTGTGTTGAAAAGTTTGAAGTGGGAAGACATTCCTAACTGTAACTAACAGATATCTATCTAAAGTGGTGCTTATTTGGATCTTGTTTTTTTGCTGTAGATTCTTTTACATGCTTTATTTCAATCAATTCTTAAACATAAAATTGTCAATGATTATATCCTATAGCCCAATATTCATTAAAAACAAGTTCTCTTTCTTATCATGAAATCTATCTAAGCAATTCAACTTGCAGCACTACAGCGGTTTCATTTTTCTTTCATGACATTCCCATCTTTCGTGCAGTACTCTTTACCTGAATTACATGCTGCCTTCCTTTCATCCCTAGCTTTTCTTGTATCTCATTTTAAGTCTCAACTTTTGAGTTTCCCCCACTACTTCTAGGCCTTTTCATTTTACGATTACTACCTTCTGCTTCTGTTCTAGTAATCAGTGGTTCCTCATTTGCAACACTTTCAGTATGTTTGTTCAATTTTGTCTTATCTTTACTACCATTTTTCTCTCCATGCATAAGTGATATGTTACTTATTTCAGATTCTATAATATGCATTCTGGAAAACTCAAATTTGGATTTCTTTATTGCACTAATGGCATCCTCACAATCAGAACTTTTATCTGGAGCATAATCAGGATCTAGAATGCTATCATCTAAAATTTCTTAAGTTTGCAACACCTTATTTGGCAATGTTGGAGTATCACTTGAATTTGAAATAAGAAGAGCACTTAACTTATAGTATACTGCACTGAATTTTTGAAAATACTTTAACATTACATGTGGAATTAATATTACCTAAATGTATTAGGTGCTCTTGTTACTAATATTGTCACAACTTCATTATTGTTATTGTTCTCAAATTAGTATAGCATTTATGCTATAATGTTATTCTACGGTGTGAAAATAATTATATTTCCATACGTGATTCTTCACCTTCTTTGTTACCAAAGCCATCACCATTCTTCTACCTGTTGAGAAAAACATACTTTGCCTGCATTGAATTATACAATTGTAACACAACTTACATCTGCAGCAATAGAACAGTAACTGATGTCATGGGACACAATTGCTGACATTCCCCCAGCTGGTATTCCTGCCAACTGATTATTATTGCTAAATTCCCAGAGATTGTTACTGCGATCATCAAAAAGGTGCGCTTACTCAGTTGACATGCAGTAGTGAGAAAAGAGGCATAACTCCAAGCTTACTTCTCTTTCTTCAATGAAACCAGTGTAAAGAGAGATATCTCAATTGCAAATGAACTTATACCTCTTTACACGCCGTGAATTAAGAAATATGATAGTTTTTCCTATAGTTTTCACTATAGTATTATCCCACAACTATTGATGACATGAGATACCTCTCTGCACACACCGATCAAGAATAAATCGGCCATCATTCCTGGCTAGATATTTTTCACAATTATGGAGGCATAACAAGCATTCAAACCTAGTACTTATCACTAGACCCACGCTTTTGTCTACTCAGCCCATCAGAACACATGGTCCAAGCACTCATTTCCCATTTAAGACATAACTTGAACATGAACTGTAGTAGTATTGTGAACCCAGTGTTAGTGAATGCTTACAGTATTTTCTAAATTGGACATAGTTTCTGGCTGTTGCTCCTTTTTTGTCTTAGGGTACCAAGTGGTTATTAACAGTTACAAAGTTCAGTTTGTGTTTGGGAGCCATTTTTCTACTTAAATTTGTAAATAAGCTTTCAAAATGGAGAAGTACGAATTCTGTATATTAATAATTACTTTTTGTACGGTGCAAAGCCCACAGAAACAAAGGCAAAGCTGGAAAAACACTGCAACAAGTCTGCATCTTTGCTTAGAATGGTATATAAATGGTTTGGTGAATTTAGATATGGCTAAATGAGCACAAGAAAGGCAGACATCCTGTCACAGTAACAACTATCAAAATATTGTACTTACGAAGCTGTTGACAATGGAGTGGCAATATAACTTCAACTTATGTATTCATTTTTTTACACTTTACTCCATTCACTTACACAAAAGTAATTTTTAATTTAAGTAATTAAGTAATTTTAATTTAAGTAATTTACACAAAAGTTACTTTTGTGTAAGTGAATGGAGTAAAGTGTAAAAAAGTGAATACATAAGCTCAAGTTAAACTACCAAAATGATTGAAAAAATTCACAACATGGTGCTGAGTGATTGGAGATTGAAGATGCAGGAGAATGCTGAAGCTGTGGGCATTTCTGGAGATTAAGTGCATAATATTTTGCATAATCATTTATAAATGAAAAAAACTATTGGCAAGATGGTACCACAATTGCTAATGATTGACTGGAAAATAAATCAAATTGTCATTTCCCCACAGAATTTGAAACTATTTTCTTTGAATTCAAGTGAATTGAGGAGATACTATGCAACAGCTGACAAAATGTGGATCTACCATTACATGCTGGAAACAAAGGTGCAGTCAAAACAGTGGGTTGCAGCCAGAGAAAGTGCTCCTAAGAAGGCAAAAACAATCTCCTCAGCATGAAAGGTGATCATAACTATGTTTAGGGATTGCCACATAATTTTAATTGACTTTTTGGAAAAGGGCACAATCGTAACTAGTGAATATTACGCTATGTACTGGAGCAATTAAATGATGTGGTCAAGAGAATCCTCACCTGAAAAAGAAAAGGGTCCTGTTCCATCATGATAATGCAACAGTGCACAAGTCTGCGATTGCAACCTCAAAATGATTGGATTTCAAGGTATGAAGTTCATTTCCCCTCTGTCCAAATGTGGCTTAACATGAAGAAATTCCTAGCAGGAAAGAAATTTGCATTACATGAAGAGGTCGTCATCAAAACAAATGCATACTTTGCAGAGCTGAAGAAATAACTTATGAACAGAAACAATATGTTAAACAATACTTCAGAAAACACAAAATTTTGTGTTGTATTGCTATAATTGCTACAGCCTTATTTTACTGTAGAATTCCTCTGTTGTGTAAATCCTATGAATGATTAGAACTGCTATTCTTCACATGCAAATAAAGAAAGTAACATAAGCCAAAACTCTTGGTTTATTGTGTATAATGCCAAATAATCACATATGGCATATAAATATCACCCACATCAAAGGACATTACATTTTAGAACAACAAACAATATAGATACAATAAATACACAAAATTTAAGAATAAATACATATTTTGTTAAATTAACTTTAATTTTTTTTTCCCTTCATTAACCAACAGGAAATACTCAACAACAAACAAATGTATATAACATTAAGCCTTTAACCTCCATATGCTGACCAAAGTTAGTTACTATTATGCTATTTTACTAAAAACATAATACACAAATGTGCCACAGCTCTTTATGCATTTTATATTTCCAGGTCACTGCTTTCATGTGCCTGCTTTCAATCAATATATAGATGTGCTGCTTAAATGCAAGGGGCCACACTATTTTCCCCATCATATAGTCACGTTTTAATATTAGTCTGCCATATCAGTTATAAGGAAGACAGAATGTTTTGGTACTAACACCACTACTTTGTCAGTGAATTTTCTGGCCCCTAAGAATACCTGGTAAATCCACATTTGGCTGATCCACTTGATGCTTTAACGGGCATTTACTGGCAACGTGATCATAACCAAAGGAACTCTTAACTCTTAGAATGTATCCTTTCATACCATATGACTGTTAAAAAATGTTATTCATTAACTTTCAAAATAATAAAAAGAAATCTTTACATATCACACAGGGAATCATGCACATAGCACATTATTTCACTTTTATGAATGAACAATATTTTCTGTACTGAACCATAGCTGAAGTAACTCTTAACAGAATACATAGTGAAATATTAGGGATATAAGCATGTTGTTGAAATCTTTCTCCACCATTCAAGATCAGCTAAATGAGAGATATGTGTGTGACTCCATAATGTTCACATAATAATGCATTTCCAGTCGACAGGCATCATGCAGCAAGCACACTGCTGATACATGGGCTTTGGTGGCAACAAATTCAGGTCATCCTCATCTGGCGACACTTCAAAATCCTCTATACTGAATGTGTCCGTCAATTCTTGCTTTCCATCCTTCATTCTTGATAGTGGGAAGAAATTTATGTCTTCATCACTGTTTGGAAAGAACCATATTATTATGTGTTATTGAAATTCTACAAAATGAACTGAGGTCAAAGCAATAATGGGAAAGCAAAGGAATAAGATTTTTTTAAGGGGAATGACTAGAAGCCAAATTTTATGAGATACTGCACAAACTGTTTGACAAGAAAATTAAGGCATTAATTACACAGGTGAATGAAAGCAGATTATATTTTCTGAACATGGGATCTTTGAAACTGACCCTAGTTTTGTTTCATAGTTTATTTCAGAAATTGGTACAATACAAAATATCACTTTTTACTAATCTCTTACGAAAAAATGTTAACTAATTTTCGGATATATTTAAACTCAAAATAATTTGGACAACCAACTAAAAGTTCCATTCCCTCCCCAAAAGGTGCAAGATACCTATTTTCTATGCTTTTGCAGTCAGTAAAGAATTAACTGGCCTGAGTCAAACCTCTTGTTTTTATTAGTCAAAGCTGCTTCAATTTGTTTTCAATAGCAAAAGAAAGGGTAATTATTTCTCTCTATCTGAAATGGGTCACTCCTAAGAAAATGTTTGGTTAAGAGTTTAGTTGCAGTCAATTGATGTTTGTTGTTTTGAATTTCAGTTAACATACAAAAAGTTCCATTGCCATTGGACGGTAAGCAGCTCCAATAGTTCTTCTACATACATGTGGTAGTAATGTACTATAATACGAGAAAAGAAATATTACAAAGTTTTACAAAAAGTCTTGTATATCTTACCATGATCTACAACTTGGTGGTCAGGAAAATAGAGGGTTCCTCATTACATAAATTGCTTATGTACCAAAAATAAAGCAATGGATTTAAGCAAAGTCATTGGTATATGATATCCCAATGGAATGGCATGAACTAAGGACCATTGTGCACACTGTTATTTCTGTATGTACAACTCTGTAGGCACAACACAGAATAAAAGCACCATAAATTATAATGTATAAATTGTACCTCACAATGACAGTGCCCATTCCTTCTGAATCTGAAAAACCTTAGTGCTGAAAGCAGTTAAACCTCCAGCATGGAACATGACGTACCAGTCATCAGGCATGGATTTTCAAATTATAGGCAAACTCATCAACAATTTACACATGCTGAGCTATGTGATCTGATAACTCATTTGCACTTTCTCAAGAACAGCTCAGAAGCTCTAGCTTTAAGATTAAAGGAAAAACATACACCACCACCTGAAACTAATTTTACATGCACAGAGGAAAAGAGTTTTTGCTCTTCTTCCCCCACTGTGGCAAATGCTTAGTGTTATGATGTCTCATATGAATATCATGAATGGAAACTTTTCACATGACAATTCATGTATAAGTTCGAAGACTATTCTTTTGCACAAAGACAATTAGCTACCCTCTGTTTTTGCCACCCAAAGAGTTTTCATTTAAGAGTTTAATATCTTGAAAGCTGTGCTAAGAAATTTGGATAAGAGTAGCAGAAAGATTTTTAACCCAGCTTAGCTATGTAACATAACTTTGTTTCAACATATTTTCACAAAATACGCTCCTTGGCCTCTGTACCTAGTCCTGCCATAAACACTATTACAAGGTTTTAGATAAGTAACTGCAACATAAGTCAATATTTTTTCATCTGCTTTTGAAACATTGTTCATTCATATATTCCATACATTTAACACCAATTAATTCTCAAAATGACCCCCTTTTGCTCTCACACATGACTGAATTTTAATTTCTCTAGTCACTCATCTATAACAGAATACACTATCATTATTAGAAAATATGCCACTGCTGACTCAAAGAACCACTTAGGCTCTCAATATTTAATGCCTTTATTTGCAAAGCATACCCTTTAGCACTGACCACAGTTTCTAGTCCAGGGAATTCAGGTTTGGACTGCTACAAGGTCAATCTGAAGCACTAATAAATCTGGAACATTTCTCTTAGTCTGGGTTGTCCTTGTTTTGTCGGCTGGAACTGAAATTTGCTGGAAGCCCCAATGACCAATCTTGAACAAAGTTTGCATTTCGCAAAGGATTTTTCACCTTAGGTTCTAGCCAGATAGTTTTGTATATTCTGACATATATATATATAAAATCTGTATACGCTACCCTGGTACCTGGTTTCCTAAACCAGGCCGTGTATATCAAATTTTCCATTTATTGTTATTATAACTATACAATTCAATAATATTTGAATACATTATTTTACAGATTTTCCTAATAACTAGATTAAAATAATATAATAAAATAAAAGAATAAACAAAAAAAAATAATTAATTGAACCAAAATATAAATTTACTTAACTGCTTCCCAATTAATCTCCCAAAATCTACAAAACTACCAAATTAACAATTTAACAATATTACTGGGAGCCAGTAGGAATTATAGCTGGTAGCCAGCTATTCTATCCTTTAAATTTATTCCATAACTATACAACTATACTATTACTAACCACTGGTTACCTACCAGCGGTATGTACTGGTATCCAGTACTCGGCAGAGATTCTCTTAAATTGGACATTATCCTTTTTTATTTTTTTTTACTTAAATTGGAACTTGCATAGTGAAGCCAATCATATTAATTGATATCATTGTATGATATCAATTAATTATCCTTAATTGTTTCAATTCTCCTTAATTTATTACAATTATAATAATATTCTTCTCTTTGACAACTTACTTCACTTAAAGTTCATTTAGCACTATTAATTTTTCCTACACCTCGCTTCCACCATATTACTCTCCTTCTTTTCTTCCCAACCATTCTTCTTCCATCTCGCTTGATCCTCCTGGTCCCCTGGTTGCACCATTTCTTATACGCTCAGCTCCTCCTTTCCGGACACCACTACTCCATGCTCCATCTCCTGCCGCGGCTCATTCCCGTGTATCTCCAACATCCTTCCTTCTCCTTCTGTAATCTTCCTTCTTCCATCTTCTTCCCAGTGTCAAAACTCTTATAGGTATATTCTCTACTTCAGGTTGTTAATCAAAATTATCCCCGTTTATTATATTTTTTAGGCATTTTCATCTCCATATTCCCTTCTTCCTTACCTTTATCTTCTCCTTCTAATATTCTCTTCCTGTTGCTTTAATTAAAGTTATTTTCTATATTTTCTATTCTTGTTAGTTATTTGTGTTTGGGGGTTGTCTTTGCATACGTATGCGTTCTGATCTTCTTACCTCGTCCTCAGCTTTTTCATTACATCTTATTATCTGCTCTTGTGTTATTACCTCTTCCCTTGCTAGGTTACTTATTTTGAGTGCGGCCTGCTCGAGGTATTTATATAGATCCTTATTTCTAAGTATATGTGCCACCTGATGGCTACTTAAAATTTCTCTTTCTTCTCTCACATGTTCTGAATAGCGTGTGCATTCAAATAACACACGTTCTGGGTTATCCTGTGTTTTGCAAAGTGTACAGATATCGTCCTCTGTTCTGTTGATTTTCTTCCAATAAGTTTTGTAAGGCCCGTGACCTATAAGGTAATGTATCATGCCTTTGGTAGGTTATATAAATTTTAGTTTTAATCTCTCAAAAATGTTGTTAAATAAGTCGAAAGTTCTCCTGCCTGTCTCGGCATTTTCCCATTCGTGTTGCCATTGTTCTTTTAATTTATGTTTTATTTCATTTAAATTGTTGCAGTGACTGTCGATTATTACACTTACTTTCTCCAAGTTGCCTTTCTTCAACCAATAAACAGCGCCTCTTAATTTAATCAATAGGTCAATTGGCCATATTCCTGTTACTACAAAAAGGGCCATAGTGGGTGAGGTGCTTAATGCCCCTGTAAATCTTAATAACACCTTCCTTTGTGATCTTCTTAATAGAGATTTTATTTGGACATCCTTCATCCTTAGAGCCCAGACTCCTGCTCCGTAAGTCATTATTGAAGCAAAAATGCTCGTGTAGTAAGCTGTAATGACCTTTAATGGAATTTTAAAATTCCACTGAACTAATCTTGCTAATTTCATCATAACGTTTTCGGATTTTTTTCGTACGTATTCAGTGTGTTTCCTAAAATTTAGTTTCTCATCTAAGTAAATTCCCAAATATTTTGCTTCTTTTTGGCGTCTTATATTTTGGTTGTTATATTTTATGCATGGGTCTCTTTTGAGATTACCTTTCAAAAGCATGTAGCCTGATTTAGTTGGAGCGACTTGGTGTTTAGTTTTACTACACCAATTATTTAATTTATTAGTTAATTTATTTGCTCTTCTTTCTATATCTGCTCTATTATTTCCTTCTATTAGAAATAAAACATCGTCGGCATACGCGATGGTTTTTGCCACATTTTCATCATTGTTAGTTCATCTAAAAGAGTTTCCAAAACAATGTCCCAAAAAATTGGTCCTAAGATCAAGCCTTGGGGACATCCCTTAGTTATATCTCTGTAAATTGTTTCTTCAGTACCTTTTACATGAACCCTTCTGTCTTTACAGTAGTCCATTAATATTGCGTATAGACATTTAGGGAGATCTATTTCCCGTAACCTCTCAAATAGTACCGGCCACCATAAATTATCGAAAGCGCCAGAAATGTCAATTAGAATTCCAATTAAATATTTTGAGTTTGAGTTATTGACCATATCTAATAGGTGGTTTATTGCGTCTTGAGTCGATTTTCCTTTTCTAAAGCCGAATTGATTGTTATACCCGTCATGATCCTAAATTCTTTTAATCTTTTACAGACAAGTGCTTCCAAGATTTTTCCAAGAGTATTTAAGAGGCATATAGGTCTATATGATTTCGGCTCCTTAGGATCCTTATCAGCTCTTTTCTTCAGGATATTTATCTTCCAATTTCATCAGAACTTCATTCATTACTCCATCGGACCTGCTGCTTTATCCCTTTTTAGCTTATTTATAACTAACTTAATTTCCAACACATCAAAGGGGTAGATTAGTCTATTATTTCTATATATGGTATTCATATCCACTCTTTTTTGAATGTGTTGAATATTATCCATGCTTTTATCATCCTGTGGAAGTAACTTGTCCAAAAGGGCATTTACAGAGCTTTTCCAGTCTGTAGTCATTTCACCATTGTCTTTTTTTATTGTATTTAGAATATCCGGTTTCTGATTTTTTCCATAACAATTTTATAGGGAATTCCCCATATATTGGTGTCTAATTTCTTTTCTACGAGCGTTTTCCATGAGTCCGTCCTTGTTTCTTCTAAAGCGGTTTTATATTTCTTTTTAGCTTCTCTATATTTATTTAGGTTTCTCTCCCTTTCTTCTGCAATTATCGATCTTTGATAAATTCTTCTTAGTTTCCTAACTTTGCTTCTTGCTTTTTGCAGTGCATCCGTCCAAATAGTATCATAATATTTTTTGGGTATGGTTGTGGGAACAGATTTCTCCATGGCCTTTCGCATTGTTTGGACAAGGTTATTGGCGTCCTTATCAATAGACTCTCCTTCGTATTGTAACTTTACGTTTTCAAATTCCTGTCTCAGAAGATTCCAGTCTGCTTCTTTGTAATTGTAAATTTTTCTCCTCTTCCTTCTTTAAATTTTGGTTTTCGTGTGCAGTAATCGAAGTAGATTAATCTGTGATCACTAGTGGTCATATCTTGACCTACTTTCCAATTTTTTATTTTATTATTTGAGCTTAACTTACATAAAGTTATGTCAATGTTGGTAGTAGCACCGGCTCTATTTTCGAAAGTAGGAGGGTTGTTGGGTTGATTATTGACAAGAAGATCTAGTTCAGAAATAGCTTCTTCCAGTTTTTCTCCCCTTTCGTCTTTGGTGTTACTATACCACAAGTCAGATTTGGCATTAGCATCACTTGTGAAAATTTGCTCAATTTTTTTGAAAGTGTTACTGACCTCTTTTATTGTTGTTATATAAGGATCGATCGGATGGCTGTATTGAAAATATTGATTTGTTAGAATAAATTTTCCGCTGTCATATGTTACTTCAATACAGTTTGTATGTGTGTCTCCTAATTGTGTTATATTGACTATTTGTAAATTTGGATTATATATTATAATTGATGCCATGGGATTTTCTCCGTGACTAATTATCCGTGCTCTTGCTGGGGTATGTGCTAGTTTGCCTTTAAAGGAATAAGGTTCCTGAATGCATAATAAGTCTAATCTCAGTTCTTCTGCAATTTTTTAATTCCAACATCCCTTGTTTACTTCTCTGGGCGTTTATTTGGCCAATTTTGATTATTCTACGCTTGTCGTAATCTGCCATGTTGTCTTTTAGATAACACTTATCCAGAGTTTGCAACAGAGTGATGCTTGGTATCAGTCCTAAGTTCTTGATCGGCTACTTTCTTGGATTTAGAGCTAGGTTTATTATTCCTTCCTAGTTGTTTTATAACAGCGCCAAAATTACTTCCTTTAATTTTGTTTATTTTAGTTTTATGTGTGTTTTGTTTCCTAATAGGGTGTTTGTTTTTGAAAGGAGTATTAGTAGAATGTCTGGGTGTTGTTGGAGAACTAGGTATTTTAGTTTCAGTCTTTGGAGTGCTTCCGGAGTAACTTTTGGAGTAGTTTACTCCATCGTGCCGAATATGAGCATAACAATTAGGCCAGCTTTGCTTAATGTAGAAAACTATCCTGCCATAATAAAGTACAAAGTGTTTATATACTTCATTGAGATCTAGGTAATCGTTCCTTCTTCTATAGGCTGTGTTTAGTAGTTCTAATAATTCATTAGGATCCGTTCTAATATTTTGAGTTTTTAATTCCATACAGTCGATGGCATCTGGCACAGGGAAAATTATTGATTCACCATTTTCATGCAACTTATGCGTAATGTGTCATAAGGCGGCAGTCAAGGTGCATCTTTCCTCTAGTCGACTCAGCTGTAGCGTGACGTCAAAATCTGCATAGATCTGGTTAATGTCTGGAGTTCTTTTGTCGTCAGCATTTGTCGAAGTTGCTTGCTCTTGTGCATTTGTAGCTAGAGTTGAGTTTAATATTAACTGGTGCTTACTATTGATTTCCTCTACATCCTTTTCCTCTTCTAGCGCCTCGATTTCTATCACTTTTTGACATGAAGTCGCATCACTGCCCTTGTCGTTCATTGAATTGACAAATTTTGCTATTGTGTTTAATCTTGAATTTTCTCTTCTTCTTGCTCATAATGATTTTAAGAATCTACTGCGTAGCTTTTTTTGTGAGACAAGTTGTTCAATCTCTACTTCTATTTGTTCCTTGTTCCCTTCCTCTTCTTCTCCTTCTTCTTCTTCTGTACTTGTGTCTTCATCTATTAAGGCTTGATAATTCACTTCGACCTTTTTCTTGATTCCCATTTCTTTATCTATGGTGTGGATTCTTAATTTTGGGGGTAAAGAAGGTTTATTGTGTGACGATATTTCCAGTTCTTCATTTAATTTTGTGTTAGATAACAGCTCCAGGATTTCATTATCATCTGTCTGTGTATGACTGTCTGTGGTTTTGGGATTATCCCTTAGTTTAAGTTTGTGGGCTATGACTCTTTTTAGGTTCCTTTTAATTCGACTGGGAGTATTTCTTCTTTTGGGTTTTCCTCTTTTTATGTCCTTTTTACTTCTATTCATAATCAGTTCGAGCGATAGCTCTTTCCCACATTAGTTTATAGATAGGACAATTTTGCCTTCCCCCACATTTCTTGTTTCTTCTGCAACAGGGAATACATATGGACTGTTGTTCTTTCTTAGCACATTCTTTTCTTTCGTGATCTTCTTCCCCACAGTGTCCGCAAATTAGTTTGTCCCGATTGCAATATTTTGCCACATGACCATAGTCGTAGCATTTGAGGCACTTAGCCACTGAAATGAAATCTTTAATACTAACTGACTGAAATCCAATATATATTCTGCCATTTGGGATTATGTGTTTCCTTAAATTTGGGGACATCTCCACTACGTGGTGTACGGTAGCCCTATTTCTTGGTTCAGTTTTGAACCTAAATTTAAATTCTTTTTTGAAATCCTCTCTTGAAATATATTGATCAATATTCTGTGTGTAGATATCTTCAGAGAGTTCTTCTTCCAACAGCCCATATGTATCAAAATCATCAACGGGTTCCTCTTTCTGGGTGGTTCAATCCTTAAGTCTTTTCCTTTTAGGTTGTTGCTATTTATAACTTTGTTTAAGTCATCCTCAGTTTCCGTTTCCATTATTAAATTTTTTCCGGCAGTTCTCAAACTTCTTATTTTAATTTTCTCTGCTGCAGGTTTCAGATTCTGCGTCACTATTCTTTGTAACTCTCTTACTATGCTTTTTAGATTCAACTGTTCTCTGAAATTGTTTCATTTTACCCATAGGTGCTGGTATTGTTACTTGTGCAAAGGTTCTTACTGGCTCTACACATCTCATCTCGTGTTGCTCCTTTGCCAGTTTTGCTTCTGATTTTGCCTTCTCTCCCTCTATCCTTGCATTGTCATACATATTTTGTAATTTAGCTAATAGGATATAGACTTCCTTCTTCTTATTCATATTAATCTTCTCTTTTGCAATGAGCGTCTTAATTTCAGTTATCACTTCTACAAAGGTATCTATAGGCTCCATGTCAAAATCAGGGTTTCCTTTCGCTTCCTCTTTCTTTCTTTTTTCGCTCTCCAATACCGCACCCTTCCTTTTCTCTGTTTCTACTTCCCTGTTACCATCTCATTTTGCCCTATCTACTTTTCTGTCTGGTGACCTACCTAATGAGTGTCGAGGTAAAAATACCTCTTTTTCTTCCATACTTCATTTATTTACTAGGGGAAGACACCCTAGTAACCCTTCCTGTCTCGTATAGTTTTGTGTTATACACTATAACAATTAATACTTTGTAACATCAAGTGTGATGTTATTCACCTCGGCTTGCTACCTTGCTAGCGTGTGCGTGCAACTGACGTCACACGAGCTACTGACTGGCATTCTGTAACTTGCCGCCACGTTCTTGTTTCTAATATTTCATAAAGTATTACACTATATATCCTATTTCCATGGAAACTACTGGCTATTTGAATTTATAACTTTCTTAGCAAATTCTACTTAGAGTATGCTTTCTTCTTATGGTTCACTATTTCATATACACTCACTATTACCTCACCAAAAACAATCTGAAGCTGGACACAATTCCCTTACTACTGCCGCGCTCGGTAACCAGAGCCGGACAGTCTATTCTGACAATTGTCTTCAATGTCTTTCAACAGAAATTGAGCTTGGTGATACAATCATAGCTCACTACCTACCATCCCATTACTGAGACATGATGCTGTCTTCTCTGGACCTCTGGAACCTTCTCATAAGCTTCCAGTAAAGTTGAGGCATATATTGTCATTTTGACAATTGTAGCCTTTTCCAATATTGAATACTTTCTATTTAGTTAAGAAATTTTCCAGTAGCCATTGTTAGCATAATTCTTAGCAGACATTTGCATCTCAATATCTTCAGCTGTTTAAATTCTGCAGTTAAAATATGCCCAGGACTGCAACGAAAAGCTTTCAGTCCAAGGTTTTCCTACGCACCCTGGTCATGGATCTCTAGAATATGCTCATCTCAGAGGCCATCAAACTGGATTCACCAAAAATAAGCTGCCACTGCTTTCACAACAGCTATAGTTCTCACAGAGCATAGGCATCTAGATCTCGAACAGTCATCAACATTACCAGTCTCATTGAAGTGTTGATGATATGGAACACAAACATCATACTGATTTCTAGCTTTTTAAATATCTGGGAAATCTCATTTGGTCATTTTCCAACCCTAAGAAGGGCAAAATTACAGTAACAGTTTTTACAATTTTCACATTCCATGGCTAAACCTCAGATAACATACTCTTTCTGTTGTATCTGAACTCAACAATAAGGGTGACAGTACAGGTATTTTCTGATCATCAAAACATCTGAGACCATTACTTTCTAAAGTTTGTAACAAGAAGACTGGATACAATTCCCCATCCTCTAAAAGCACTGGTCCATTGGTTTTCTTTGATCCCCTGGTTTCTCCTGGTATACTGCAACTTCTCAGTTTATAAATCACTTTCCCCTTAATTTCACCTTCACCATAGAAAAGCTATTTTCTTGTGAAAATAGCTATAGGCTCTAAGGATGATGATGACAAGAACTTCTGCAGAAATGGAGCCACATTTCCTTTGTGAGTGGAGGCATTGTCATAATGAAAGAAAATTCCCCTCAGATCTGTTCTTGGTTGCTTTATCTAATTTTTTCTAAAAAACTGAGGAAGGAAAATAGAAGTGTACCAATATGCATTCAATGTCCATTGATTTTCTAGTATCATAGATGCTAAGTGACTTTTAGAGAAGAAAGTCACCATCATTTTCTTTCCTTCACCTCTTCATCTTCACATGAGGGTTGCCATTAGGAAAGACCCAAGAAGACAAGTGTCATTTTGTTTCTGGGTCTAACTCTTAAATCTGATTTTCATTTGTAACAACTTCTGAAACATGCTTAGATTCACCATTTTTTAAGCACTGAAGCATTTTATACCATTATTCCATTCTAAAATATTTCTGGGCTTCTGTGAAAATTTTTGGTGTCCAGCAGTTAGAAGCTTTCCTCATACAAAGTAATTGGTGTCAAAATACTGCCTAATCGAGGCAGTACTGCAGGTGTGAGCCAATATCTTTATAGATGATTCGTTCACAACCTCAATATTTTTTTCAGTCATTGACGGCTGGCCTTTCAGTCCTCTTTTCACCTTTAATGGATCTTCAACTCCTTTAGAATTCTGCAAATCATTAAAAACAATTGTATAGGAAGAGACAAGCTCCCCAAAAGCTTCTGATAACCATTCAAGTAGTTATGAATGTTTTAAGTCTACTTTAGAACTGTACAAAATCATTATAGGGAAATTAGGCAGTAGTAATGATCTGAACTCTGTTTTGCTGCTATTTGGAGAGGAGAGGAAAACTAAATTGGGCCAAAACTGGGTTCAAACATTTAGGGAAATTCATAAATATATAGCTGAACATGGAATAACTGCTAGCTATTTATTCTTAATTAGTCAGCAAGTTGATTTAATACTCTTATGCTCCACTTACCATTGAAACATGTTCTGTATAATTTAATGGTAAGTGAAGCATAAGTGTATTAAATAGATTCTTGTTTAATCAAGAATAAATTAATTACTTCACTGTATTGCTTCCAACACAAAATGTATTTTGAATTTACTAGCCATTTACTTATGTTCATCTTTAAATATAACTTCTTTGGAAAAAAAACACAATATTCGGTTGCACATGACCAGCTTAAAAATGATGTATCATTACATAATCAAAAGGCATATTGAAACAGGAGCATACGTAAACTAAAAGATTTGTGATGCAATATGTTTTCTGGAAAAACAAGAGCAGGTGATTCATTGGCATGATATAACTGAAATTCTATTAACTGGGAAAATTATATGAAATTGCTAAAATGCACTCTGCAGAGCATTTAGACATTGCCACAGTTTTTAACAAGTTTCTAGCAAGATAAATAAGTAGATGTCTTAATCGTTGAAACCACAGATATAAAAATAAAAATAAGTTTTCTACTGTTCTGCATTAGTATATGATGCAGAAAGAAAGATTCTTAGGATTCTGTGATACACTCATATATAATGACCAACCCGCCGAGCTAATACAATGTTATTAGACATTCATATCACAATTTGAATGTAATGCAAAATTTATTGCAGTATATGATAGCACGCCTAGTATGACAGGATAATTAAGAGCACACCTATAGAGAAACTTACGCTTATACTAAAGAAATGGTTAACATCAATAAATTTAAAAACAGAAGAAATAGAAGACATTAAAACTTACTAATATTTGCATTAAACAAAATTACTTCAGCTTCAACAAAAAAATATTACCAGCAAGTTTCAGGCCTAGCTATGGGAAACCCTTTGTCACCTTTTCTAGCAGAGTTATTCATGAGCTCATTTGAAATACACATCACAAAAGCCTTCCCTTTAATTTTCAAGTCATGATATAGGTATGTGGATGACATTTTTGCAATAATACCGAAGAAACACTCAATAGATGCCCTGAAACTTCTTAATTTGCAACACGAATCCATACAATTTACTATAGAAGGAAAGAAATGGGTGGTTATCATTTCTAGATTTAAAAATTATAAGAAATGGAGATTGATTGAATTTTGGAATTTATAGAAAAGAAACACATACGGAAAACTACATAAAAAATTAGAGTTATAACCCCATTCCACATAAATATGCATTTTTTCACAGTTTGGCACACAGATTGATGAATATTCCACTCACAGAAGCAGAGTACAAAATAGAATACAAACAAATAATAAAGACAGCTATAATCAATGGTTTCAATAAAGACACAGTGATAAAAATTATCAATAAATCTAAAAGACAAAAAGGGATAAGGGAAGTTTCCACACTGAAAAACACAAAAGAAGAATACAAATTCAAAAGTTTCACCTACCATCCAATTTACCACAACAAGTTCAAGAAAATCTTCAAAGAACATGGGATAATGTTAGCCCCAAAGAACAGATACAACATCAAGAATTTATTAGGTTGCACAGTAAAAGACTCCATACCAACAGAACAGAAATCAGGAATTTACTAAATAAAATGTGCAGATTGTGAACAGAACTATATAGGCAAAACAAAAAGAAATTTGGAAATTTAGAGGAATGAACTTTTTAGGAATATTCGGTTTAAACAGGTGGATAAATCAGCCGTAGCAGCTCACTTTTGGACCAAAAACCATGAAATAAAACCAGGAATTAAACTGCTGAAACATTTTCACAAACCATTGGAGTTATCCACTTGGAAAAAAATTTCATATTAAAAAATAGAGAAAACCTAATGAATTTCAAGTTTCCTCCTATGGATGAGCTCAGCCACTTCCTACTTCAACCAACAGAGGCCACCACAGTAACATCCGTTTGTCCAGCCATGGTTTCGAGTAATGGCGGTTCACAACTGAAGATGGGAGAGATTCTCCCGAAACGCGTCTTACTTTTGTGTAAGTGATTGGAGCTTAGTGTAAACCATTCAAGTAGTTATGAATGTTTTAAGTCTACTTTAGAACTGTACAAAATCGTTACAGGGAAATTCTCTCTCTCTGGCTCTACTATCCTAGCACACTGACTACTGGCTGCATTTTTCATCCAATATTGAGGGAAATGCAGCTAGTGCCTGTGAATGAATGGCTCTATTCTTTGGCATATTTATTTTTGCAAAAACTTTTACAATTTTCTAGAGTCTAAAAACGACTTTGTGAGTTGGCCTCATATATGAGGAAAATAAATATCTATGATAATCTAATCACTATCCTTCTAAGCCAGCAAATGGGATTTGCTTCCCTATTTCATTTGAGAATAGGTCAATGGCTTTATAAGAGCACCATACCAGAAAATTTTGGCCTCAAAAGAAGCAAATTATTGAGTGGGAAATAGAAAACCAAGTATGGACCTTTGGATTCTGCTGCCAATGTTATCTCATAACTCCATATTAAGCTAGGTTTTATAAAGCAACTAACAAAGTGATTGTTAGAAAACTTCCTCAGAAATCAGAGAATTTGAAGGAAATTATGAATGATAAAATCTACAATGTAGAAGGGTGTCAAAGTGCCTTTTCTTATCAACCATATTGATTACTTCCCTGCAAATCTCGACACAGTGAACAAGGAATTGGACACAAAATTTCATAAATATATTCACTATCAAAGATATTGGAATGTGTCTATGATAGTCAATGATCATTGATTTTTGAAAAATTACACTTGTGTTTAACACAGGACAGTTTTGAAAAATGTTTGTTTCTTTTCAACAAAAAGGAAAAATGCTTTGAAATGTATTATGATTTTAAGATTGTCAATCATTTCTTTCCCTAGTAAAGCCAAAATTAAACAAAGATGTAGAGTTTTGCCTCAGCTTTATGTATTAATTAGCTATTATAGTTTTCATTATTAATATTTAAGTATATTTATCATTACCTAGATAATAGTATATTAGATACTGACCATGCTTACTATTTGTATTTCACAATTCTATGAGCAATAAAATAATTACCACTACCACTACCACTACTACTTCTTCTTCTTTTGTTATGTAGCCCTATATTGCAAAATTGAATTCACATTTCAATTTTTGCATTCATATTACATATATCTGAATAGGATGATAGAAAAAGAATGAACAATAAAGAATTTTGTAGATCTGTGTTTAAAAACACTTTTTTATGCAATTCATATCAGTATAGTCAGATTAAAATGGAACTTCTTCTATAAATGAAATGCAAACTTGACTTCACTACAAAAATCAGAATTAAAATCATAACAGAATTAAAAACTACACAATAGAAAAATTAATCAATATTCAACTCTTCCTGAAATAAACACTCTTTTGGCAGCAAATATAACACAGACAATTACACTGACATTTATAATTACGTTCACAAAAATTTACATAAAACAGCAATTTCATATATACTAAATGAAATAAATAGATAGCAGAACTCAGTTCAGTAAATCAAGAAAACCATCCTGTTTTACAGCAGTTTCATTCATTAAAAGTGAGAGATATTTCATTGCACACTAAGCACCATGCTTACAGTTTATCTGGGGAAAGATAATGCAGCAGCTTCCTGTAGCTTTTTACAATTATTTATTTGGCTTATTTACAGATGCTATTTTACATCTCAGGTTATCAGCATCCAATAAAATTCAGAATGTGAAATGGCTGATAAATTTTGTAGAGGTCTCTTCTTTCAGGCTTGTAGTTCTTTTACATGTCATAAATCTATGACATAGGATCCATGGATTTACTCCCTTCTAAAGGGAGTTGTACTTAGGATTTTTACGCCCAAAAAATTCATTGGCCCTGCTGGGAACTGAACCCACATTCTTGGATCTACAAGACAAGTATGGTTACTACTACACCACCAGGACTGATTCCACAATGATGAGATGAGATTTTTTTTTTATTTGGTTTATTTATGGATGCTCTTAAACACCTCAGGTCACAGCATCCCATTCAATTCAGGGTGTGAAACAGCCGACAAATTTTGCTCAGAGGCCTCTTTTTTTAGGCTTGAGGTTCTTATCATGCCATAAATGTACAACATGGGACCCATGACTTTACTTCCCTTCCGAAGGAAGCCATACTTACGATTTTTACGCCTGGAAAAATCCATCGGTCCTGGCCGGGTTCGAACGCCCAATCTTGGGTTTACAAGTATGGTTACCACTACACCACCAGGACCGATGATGAGATGTGATGATAATGGTGATGGAGCAATGGCAAAATGAGTGGCAGAGAAAACCAAATTATCCCAAGAAAGCATGCCCAGGTCTGTCACAAATCCCAGTTATGGCCACTGGGATCAGACACAAGTTACTCAGTGGGAAGTGAGCAGTTTGAACATTTGACCACAGCACCACCACTACAGTTTAGCAGCATATAATACTCTATATCATATAGGTATTTATCATAGTTTCCTCCTCCATTTTTAATGACATTTCAAAGCCACCTGATATGTTAAAATGAAAACTGAATGCAAAAAATAATTTTCTAAAGCCTAAAATTGCAATTACTCCACAAAGTACAGAAGCAAAGATTTAAAAAGCATTTAAACACATTATTTAATTAGAATATAGAGACAGAAAAATACAAAAATATGATTCAAGTAAAATGAATTATTATCAACTGGCAGTGATGGCTTTTGTAGTGATTCTGGTCTTTGTCATAAGACAGATTATTGAAGAAACTGTTATTTTTAAGTAGTAGTAGTATTTTTTATTTCACATATGCATCACACATACATATAATAAACATTACAATATTTTAATTCTAAATAATTTAATCCAATTTTTTCTATTTTAATTAGCTCAGATCCTAGTTGCCAGTTCATCCAGTGGACCAGACTCAGATCGAACTAATTACACAATACTATCAATATTTATACATAAAACATATTTTAACCAATTAGATACAATTTCTGCACCAGTACTTCCCTTGTTTCTAAATTACCCATTTGCCACAGGACAAACAAATAAAATATCTAAAAATTAAACTTTATCAAAACTAATATTAACCAAAATACTTAAAATTCTTTTATAATTTTCATCTATTAACTAATTTACAAATCACTATACTAAATTGCCGAGTTCCCATGGAGGCTCCAATAGTCTCTAACATAATGATAATCTAGCTATTGGGCCCTATTTTCCCTTTAAATTTACTATCTAATGATGTTTCTTATCTGCATCATTACCTTGCTTACTAATTTTCTTGAACCATTTGGCTCTTACTTTACCTAAATAACTTCCTTTTTCTATTGTATTCTTTCTTGACTTTACACTCATCATCTTTGACCCCCTGATTTCTCTTGACAAATTGGGCCACTTCTTCATTTCTGGTTTCTCTCTAAGAATTTTGGTTTCTTCACATTCTAACAATATGTGCCAATCCTTTCAGTTACAAAGTGGTATTTTTCTAAATCTCCCTTATTCTAACCCTTTCAATTTCATAACTCTCATTCTAGCCCATAGAAAACTTTCTCTTGCTGCTTTAACACACTGATCAAAATAATCTTCTGCACTCCATACTGATTTCAGATCTCTATATATACCTGGCCAGGACCGATGGATTTTTTCGGAGCATAAAAATCCTAAGTACGGCTTCCTTCGGAAGGGAAGTAAAGCCGTGGGTCCCGTGTCGTATATTTACGGCACGAAAAAGAACCTCAAGCCTGCAAGAGAGGCCTCTGAGCAAAATTTGTCGGCCGTTTCACACCCTGAGTTGCATGGGACGCTTTTTTTTTTTTTTTTTGAGTAGTGTTTAACGCCCGTTTTTACTACTGAGGCACCACAGGCGGTGGACACTGATGATACATGAAATGAAATGATATATTGGGAAAGGATTTTTTTTTTTTTTTTTTTTTTTTTTTTTAAGGAAGGAAGCGTTCCAGGCCTAAGATTAGGTACCTCCCCGGCATTTGCCAGTTATGAAGACTGAGGAAAACCTGGAAAAAACCCCAGTCAGGGAGGACGGTCCTGGCGGGATTCGAACCGCAGACCTCCCGCTCACGAGTCCATGCCTTAACGACCTCGGCTACCCGTGGCGGTCGCATGGGACGCTGATGACCTGAGCTGTTAAAGAGCGTCCATAAATAAATCATTCAAAAAAAAAAAAAAAAAAAAAAAAAAAAAAGATCTCTATATATACTCAATGAAGTTTTGAAATTGAAACTGGCAAATTTATCTTGCCTTTCATTTATTTCTAAGAAACATCTGCTTCCATAAATAATTTTACATTGCTTCTTTTAATCATCACCAAAATTTTTGGCAAAAATCTTAAATTTTTTCTGCGAGGCTTGAGTAACCATCTTAAAAATTCCCAATGTCTTTATTCTCTCAATATCTACATATGAAGGTAAATTTATAAATTATAAGGTACATTTAAGGAAATGAAAAATGGCAAATCACTGTATATTTTAAAACACATATTCAATTAGAGAACTGTGGGTATTACTTTTCTTCTGTATTAGGAAACTCAATAAACACATTTTCCATTGTTTCCTCATTTTCTGACAACATTAAAGAATGACATACCTCTCATCTGTATCCCAGTCAACAAGAGGTTGCTGTTCCCTGTGTGCCGTAGCGGTTGCTGCTTTGCTTGGTATGGGAAGTCTCTGAATTGGAATCAGACTAGCATTCTTCTTGTACTCTTGAATTCGCTGTATCTTCTTTGCTTGTTCTATTCGTTGCTCTACAACAAAATCATCCATTTAGTGAAGAAAAAATTCCCTTTACCTAGATGAATTAAAACTACTACAGGAATTATTCAAATAAAAGCTAACACCAAAAGAAAAAACTTAATTGTTGCTATTGTTGCTATTGTAAGAAGCTACCTCACTCTACAAAGATTCTGCATATTCTGAACAAATACAAGCTTTTGCTGCAAAACCAAAGCCAATAATCATGACCACAATATAGTTAAAAAAAAATATAAATAACTGAATAACTTATCATGATATTTAATCATTTTTACTACTAAAAATAAACAATATAAATGTATTCAGTAAAGAAAGAAGTTTTTTTTAACGTTTCTTTTTCTTTTCTCTCTCTCTCTTTTTGGAGGAGGGGTTCTCATAAAGGAAACAAAAAAGTTAGTACTCAAATTTATAGAAAATGCATTCTATTTAAAACTCTGTCAATAATCAATGACAGATATTCTACCCTGAGTAAAAACTAACCATGTTATATTAGAAGAAATGCAAAACTTTCTGCTTTTACTACCTGTGATCGATGACAATCTCTCATATGGAAGTTTCAATTTGGTCAAAAAATATACCTGCAAGCCATAGATAAATAAAATGTTTTGATATATTTTAAAGTGCCCCCTGTCAATTAACTAATATAGCAGCTATAAAGAGTAAATTTAAAAATTGGTAAAACAACTAAAGAGTAATTCATATAATCCTTATTTTTTTCCACAATTAATTATCTACATTGGTGTTGATTACACATAGTGTTTAAACAGGAAACTATACCATTTTGTATATAGTAACAAAGGCTGTATTTTAAATATTAATTCAATTTGAAATCAAACACAGTGAAACACCCATTAATAATCTCTTCTGGGTAGGATATTTAGAACACTCTTTATGGTTTCACTTGCATGAGACTTACTCAGGACATATGTTTCATGGAACTTTTTCCACATCATATATGATGTAAAACTCATGTAAGTGAAACCATAAAGAGTGTTCTAAATGTCCTACTCGGAAGAGATTATTATAATGGCTGTATTTTTTCTGAAAGGCCTTACATAATTCTGTGAGAACTCAATATTAAGAATAATTCACTCAAACTTGAGATCTGATGCACTTGCCGAGAAAGTGAATAATTACAAAACTAAAATTGATATAGGAACATTGCACCCAAATATGAGTAATTACAGTTGCATATTCTAAGTGCACAAATTTTATGAATATACAGTAATAATAGCATATAATTCTAATTTAGAGAAAAAGAAAGAGCTTTCTGTAAATATCAATAACAGATATACACAAAAGCATTAGAACCTCTCAGATGGCTATAAATGTGCCAGTTTCTATTTATCAGCTTACTACACTACTGCATAAAAGTAAAAGAACATGAAATGCAGCATGCAATTACAGTATGTGAATAAATTTTATCACAAATAAAAGTATTTATTTTGGAACAAGAGATTTGCATTCTTTAGCAGCATTTATTTGCACACCTATGACATGTACATAGAATATAAAATTATTTAAAATGCCCTCCTTTGACTTTCATAGATGCCTTCAAATGACACAGCCAGTCATTTATGGCAGCATATTATGAATAAGATCTGCAATCTTAGATTTGAACTTTTTCTGATTCTTCGCTCATACAAAGTATCAATGCTGTTTGACATTCTATGTACAAATAAATTCTATAGGACCTAATTTGTAGACTAAAAATAAATGAATTTATTCAACTCAATGTAACAAATATCAAGCAAATTAGTTTACAACATTATAAAATTGCAATTTAATTTACAAAAACACAAAATCTCCAAAAATTGAGCAACACCAAAACTGAGGCCTTTCCATATCCCAGCCACCATGTATTTGTATAGTAAAGAATTACTAATTTTCATTGCTGTGTGTGTCCTCAAGCCCCTTCTTTATACTTCTTCTCCACTTATCAACTATTTTTCCTAAAAATACCCCAATCCTAATCAATTTCTCTACTGTCGTTTCTTCTAACATTTTTGTTGCCATTATTTCTCGTTATAATTTGCCCCATTTTCTATCCCAAATACTATATCTCCATCTTTTTCCATTTCACATTCAATTAAACAATGGCACCAACTTTCCACTTTCCCAAACATAATGCATTCTGCTTTACAATTTATCGTTAGTCCTTTTAAAAACAATAAAACATATTCTTCCAAATTGGTCAAATATATATATATTTCTCCCATCCCCAATTTCTTTTAACAAGTCCAGATCTCTTGCCTCTCTATATCTTCTATCCACTGTCCCACTTCTTCTGAAAATCAAAAACATTTTAACTCAATTGCCATGCATCTCCTATTACAATTTCTTCTAATAGTTTTCCCACCCCTCCAAGCGAACACTCTTCCCAATACATCTCTTTGGTATGTAAGATATTCTTTTAATACACTATTATTGTCTAGTTTCAAACATCTATAGCAACATTTTAAGAGTCCTTTTACTATTATTCCTTTCGTTCCGACTCTTCCTAATTCTACCATACTTACCCTGCCCCCCCTCTTGCTGAATTTTTGGTAATCCCAGAACCTCTCAACAAAACATTCTATGCACTGCATCAATCTTTGTCCATCCCTTTGACATTCCCCAAATTTCCACTGCATACATCATCTTCAACTCCCACAGCCTCATATAGTCTTTCTTACCATTTCATTGACAATATGGGTACTTTATACAAGCTTATTCTAACAGCTTTCATAGCTAATTTACCTTTGGATTGTGCACATTTAGACTGGCCCTCCCATCTTCTGTTAAATCTCTCCCCTCAATAATCAAATTCTTTCACTACCTTTATTGGGCTTCTTTTTATAAACCATCTCCCATTTTTTCTTAATTTTGTTCCCTTTTTAAATATTATCTTTAATTACTGTTTATTCTCAGGCCCCATTCTGCACAATATCTAATAATCTCATCAATTGCATATTTTAATCCAATCACAGTTACTGGCCCCGTTATAAGATCATCTGCAAAAGTAATCCTGGTCTTTCCAATAATTGGGCATTATGTCCATTTTTTCCTCAATCCTATATAGGATAACAGCTATAAATAAATTTATATCGGACTCAATTTATATCCCTGTCTCAAGCCCAAATTTTGAATTATATAGTCTGTAGATCTATTACCCTCACATCTAACACTATATCTGCTTCCTTCATATAATTTTTGAAGTCCTAAAATAAATTTGTTACTCTCTTATATCTCATGTATGAGGGTATGTCCATAAGTTTCCAGCTTTGCCCATAAGGATTATTATCTTCACAAAATCCTCATCTGGAATCATACCTTATCTGTTAAGTAAATAATTGCAGTTGTAGCTTCTGCTCCACTGTGTTCAGTTGTTCAGATATATAAATAATACAAAACTCAATAGGAATCAACACAGCAAAACATATGTAATTTCTTTGTATAAGAGTCCCTTACAGTTAACATTTTAAAAATTGAGTCGAAATTGTAACATACACACCACTAAAATTCAATAAAATGGAAGACTAGTTTCGGGAGTCATCGCTCCTATCATCAGTTCCTGGTCGACTCTTTCAGGTCCCTTACAGTTACCGCCTCTCCAACCCAGCATCACTCGTTAGCCATGTCAGTTGACAATGTGAATGAAGTTCACGAAACATGTCCTGAATTTTAGTAATTTAAGGATGAAATGCTCAAGAGTGTTTAATAAATTAACCATTTTAACCATTTTAAAATTTTAAACTTTCCCTTGAGAAAGAAGTTTTAACTGGTTTGAAATGGGCTTATACAAAGTAAATGTTCAGATAGTTGCATAAAAAAGGCTATATGTAGAAGATTGTGACATGTTCAAAATGGAGTATCCAGCTGCTTTAAGTTCTTCAGAAAAGAAAGACTTACTCCAAATGAAATTAAACAGCGATTGGATGGTGTATATGGGGAAGCATCCCCTCATATTCTATGTAAAAGAATGGACCAAACTTTTTCAAATGGGTCAAGAAAGCACTGAAGACGAAGGGCATGCAGGTTAACCCTTGGAGGTGCTTTCTCCTGAAAACATCACTCTTGTGGAAGAAGAAATTATGGAAGAGTGACGGTTCTAAGTTACAGAAATAGCAGCAACGTTGGGCCTTTCTAAAACAACAGTCCTTCAAATTATTCATGGACATTTAAACATAAATAAGGTTAGTTCAAGGTGGGTGCCTAGACTTCTTTCCTTAGTCCAAAAGCAGCAAAGAGTGGTGTGCTGTCCGGCATTTTTGGAGCACTGCCCTGCCAACAAGAGAGAAGTTCCATTGACCATTGTTACAGGGGATGAAACTATGGTACTATACTATGATTCCTGTCCAAAAGAGAATCAATGGAGTCGCAGGCATAAACCTGGTGAAGCACTACCTCTAAAGGTCAAGGTCACTCAGTCAACCAAGAAGATCATGCCCACAATCTTTTGGGACTATGAAGGAATACTCTTCATTGACTTCAAGGAGAGGAATACTGCAGTAAATGAGGAGTAATATGCTGGCCTACTGCACAGACTACGTGTTTCCACCAAAGAGAAAAGGTGAGGAAAGCTGAGTGGTGGTGTGCGCCTTCTTCATGACTACATGCCTGTGCACACATCTCTTGTTGCAAAGGAACCTGTTAAGAAATGTGGCTTCAAGCAGATCGATCATCCACCCTGCAGTTCAGATCTAGCTCCCAGTGACTATTTCCTCTTCTCATAACTCAAGAAGAACCTTCAAAGGAGGAAATTTAAGTGTGACGAAGAAGTGATGGATGCTGTTTGTGCCCATTTTGCAGACAAGACTTCTAACTATTTTTAGGGGGGATGGAATGTTAATTCAAAGATGTGAGAAGTGTATTGCAATAAAGGGTGACTATATTGAAAAGTGAAATATAGTTTTTGTCTTTATCATAACTAGAAAATGTTATGCCAGAAACTTATGCACCTACCCTTGTATCCCTATTTATTATATCAAATGTTTTCTCAAAATCTGCAAAGATTTTGCAAAAGATCTTTTTATTTCTTATTTACCCACTATAGTATGAATTATAATTATATAATCTATTGCTCTTCTTTCTTTTCTAAAACCTGCTTGAAATTCTGAAAATTAATATTCCATTTCTACCTTCCTGCTAATATACCAGTGTATGAACTAAAATTAATTGGAACATTGCACAGTGAAGCTAATCATATATTAAAATCATTGTGTGATTGAGTTGAACTAACACTCTTTTGCTTCACTTGTTTAAATATGTAGGACCAGTTTCAGGAACCCTTCATTTGCTTCATCAGCTCAGTGATGACTGGAGGATAAACCGTTATGCTGTGGGGATGTGTAATCTACTCTGGTAGAGGTGTGATGAAATTAAAGTTTATGTTTTCATCACAGAAGTGTCGAAGTTCATTAAACTATCTTTGTACTTGTAAATGTAGATTTTCTCCCATGTTGCTAATTCTGTAGGTCCATACACTGATTTTAATAATTTTGTTTTATTCACCATGTTCTAATTCTGTAGGTCCTTGCACTGATTTAATAATTTTGTTTTATTCAACATTTTATGTTTTTCTGTTCAGAAATGAGATGCCACTATTGATTTCTTCAACTACTTAGGAAACTTGCATGTGCAATGCAATAATGCCAGACAATTTTCTTTTACAAATCACCCCAACTTAGCAATCACATGTTGCAATTGCCTTGAAAAATCAATTATGAATCTGCTAAGAATGTGCACTATGTCACACTGCCTGTGTTGCTTAAAATATAAACACAAAGTGAGAAATCATTGACAGAGTTTTCATATAGACTAATTCTATCAAATAGAGCTGAAAAAAGCTATGACTAATTAGTTCAGAAATGTGGATATTGCACCAAACATTAAAGAAAATTATAAAACTTGCTCTCAACCTTAAAAGAAATTAAATGTCTCTAACAAATGTAAAATGGTGAAGCTAAAGCAGGTGCTAAAACCTTAACTGGAGCTTTCACTCCTGTAAGAAGAAAATATAAACCTAGAGTACAATATTTCTTAGAAGTTTAGAAACCTTAAAAATTATGGTTCCATAAATTATGAATACTAGGACTTTAAGAGGAAATATACTGCACATTTTCACCATGCAATCCTTCTCTTTGCTAAAGCTTGTGGTATCATAATATTTGCATATATAGTGACAGCAAACTGCTAGTGTTAATAAATTAATATTGGAGTTATCACCCTTGCATAGAATCAACCTTTGCAGAGTATTAAATGCCCGACATAAACTGAAAATGTTCCAGCTTACATTTCATACACTACAATTTCAGAAATTGTGTCACAAATTGCATTTAATGAAACCACTGTTCTTCACCACAGTCATGATCTACTAAGATTTTAATTACAGACTCTGTAACTAAATTTACCACAGTAGAATGATGTTGTACATTCAGACATTTTGCAGAAAATAATAATTTAACTTATTCAAAATATAGAATTATATATCTGAGCAAATTGGGTATTAATGAACTACTCCACAATATCAGAGATTGTACAGGAGTCTTAAACAATAAAATTTGAGATAGGAGTTCACAAAAAAAACTAATGCAGTTATATGGTAAAAAGAAGTTGAAATTAGATAATGAAGAATTAAACAGAAGTTATTAACAGTGAAGCAATATACAGTTTGATCATAGCAGTCGGCATGGTAACACTCCAGCTGACGATGAGAGCCAATGCTCTTCAAACATGTTCTGGAGTTTTAAACAAGTGAGGTATAACAGTGCTACTATGCCAACAGCTATGATCAAATTGAAATTATGTTGATAATTTAGTGTTAAAGCAAAATGGGGTAAAATTTTTTTCCTTAGAATGTCAAACCTGCTTTGAAAGCAAGGAAATTGTGATTTTCAATAACTCATCATCAGCATTTTCAAGATTTAGTGCCATAAAAATCTTTAAAATCTCAGACTAATCATGTGACAATACCACAATGAACAGTGGTTCACCATTTTATCATGTTATGTTGGTTTGTCTAGACAAAGCTACCCACTTCACTGTGTGGCCCAATGGATAAGGCATCAGATTGGTTTTGAAGATCATAGATTAGGGTTCTACAGATTAGGTAATTTATTTTATGATGAAGTATGCTCATTTAAAAGAAAAAAGAAGGAAAAAAAAAAGCAATGGATGAGAATGCAGGCTTTTATGGTCAGTGTCAACTATACAAACTGATTCTTCGGAGCTGTAAGGAAGAAATTCAGAAATTGCACTCAGCATGATTTGGCTTTACAAAAAAAAAGACAAAGAAATTATGCAAACCAATCAATAACCTATACTTTACTATAAACGCCCATGAGTTCCACTTTGATCCAACCCCCTCAGCCAAACAAACCAATGAGAGCTCAATTCCACAGGCACCCCTACTATATATACCATCACAATTTCCATTACCAAGTCAGTCATTGCTTCATCTCCAAGAAGATCATACCAAGCACACCACTGATGATGCCCACTGCAGTCATGGACGAAATGTTTGGGAAGATGAAGGAGAAGATTCCCACTGGACCATAGCCCTACAACCTGGAAGACTCAGTATGCATAATCATTGAGACTAAATAACACTGACCTGCTTTTGCTTGATGCCATTATCATGTCACCTGTGCTAAAAAGATATGCTCTATAGTTTCCAACAATTACTATGTGGTATTACTTTCAATGGAATCTTCATTAGTAACAGCATATTGCACTTTTAGAAACTTAATGTAATTACTTTGAAATCTGAATAAACAGACCATAAATTCCTTTAACTCAAATTATAGTCTAAGAACCCCAACAATTTCTGAAAGTATTGCAGTGAGTTCTAAAATCCTATACATACCATTTAATGTATTAAAGATTCCATGATTGAGTATGAAATATTTCTGGTTGCCATATGCCCAAGTTGATAGCATTGCATGTTTTTAATTTATTTGTGATATTCAAAATGAATATTGAATGATAGAGGTTTGCTATTCTACTCAAACCCTGGATTGTTCTGCATAAGGACATGATGAAAGAGCATTCATTTTCTTGCATCCAGCTGGAAGAGATAGATTTGCTATCGGCTCAAACACACAATGAAAAAGCATCCATTCTTCTGCATCCAGTGCTAACAATGCAGCAACACAGCTGTTGTGTACAGATAAAAAATCTGCAGCATTTTATAGTGGAATAGATTATATGGATTAAATTACACATCAACATGATATATTAAATTCTTAAAAACACAAATACCATTTACATAACTGTATTTTAATATTGTTTTTTTTATTGCTATCTTGACTGCATTGGACTTACTGTGACTGTGAGTGTATATTGTAAATGTAAAACTGTAGTCTGTAGGTGTGAATGAAAAGAATTAATGTTGGCATAAATGAGTTCAGTATCCTTGGTGCCTTACAGCTATCTGGAATTCTATTATGTGGAGAAATTGGACAGACCATTTTCACAGGAAGAAGTTAATAGTCAAGTTTGTAAATTTAAGAGAAATAAGGCAGTAGGAATCAATGGTTTGCCTACAGAGTTTTTTAAAATTTGATATGAAAATACAGTTAGACTAACATGTTTAACAAGACTTATGAATGTAATTACAGAGAAGAAGCCAGTGTCAGAAAATTGGTGTATGACAATTATACGTCCCCTATACAAAGGTAAAGGGAATGAAAGTAACCGAAATAATTGTAGAGGAATTGCACTATTATCCAATTATGAAAAAAATTTACCGGAATATTGACAGAGAGAATTCAAAATTGGTCAGAAGAATGTCAAAGGATATTGCCCTAACAAACTGGATTCAGGAAAGGAAAGAGAGCAGTAGATATTATATTTATAATTAAAATGATGATAAATATTTAGCGAAGCAAAGAGATAGATTGTATTGATTTACAGAAAGGGTAAGACAGGGTGGAAAGAGAAGTTCCATGGTACAAATTAAATAAGAGGGGTTTAAATGGGAATATGATCAGTATATTACAGGAGTTATATTATCAAAACAGATTTTGTGTCAAGTGTGGCTTTGGGGAAGCTACTAATGCTGTGGGACATGAGAGAGGGCTTAGGCAAAGTTGTAAATTAAGCCCCAAGTTGTTTAATTTGTTTATTGATGATATTTTGGATAGTTTGAAGCATGTTGTATTCACATGCCTTCAATTAATAATGTAGATATTCTTGGGTTACTTTATGCAGATGATTTGGTGTTATGTTCAATATCAGTAATTGGCTTAAAGTTAGCTATAGCGCAGATTGACAGGTATTGTGAAGAGTGGGGACTGAAGGCGAATCAGAATAAAACTAAAATGATGGTTTTTAAGAAGGGCAATTAACTGCACAAGGATGAGAAATGGTTAATTGCAGATAATGAAATTCAGATGGTTACTGAATTCTCATATCTGGGCATAAAGTTGAGTAGTAATGGAGGTTGGGAAAAGCTGAAAAGAACTGCACTGACGAAAGGGAAAATGGTACATGACAGCAATAAGAAAATATTTATATATGATGCCAGCAAAGAATATCAAGTGGTTTGAAAAACTTTATTTTGCCGTGGTTGAATCATGATGGATTTATGGAGGGGAAATTTGGGGTATAGAGGTGGGATGATGTAATATAGATTTAATACTAAGAATTTTCTGTAAATTCATTTTGGGAGTTCCCAATAATAATGCAAATGCAGGAGCATTGATAGAGTTAGGAAAAGTAAGCACCGGAGTGTTAATGATGGAGAAAGTATTCAAATATTTATTTAGGGTTCAAGAGCCATTGGATAACGACATTGTGAAAATATGTCTGAAATATTAAGAGAAAAATATGAGTATAGTGACTATTATCTGGTTGCACAAAATTAGAGAACACTTATTTAGGAGATTTTTGGATTGGTTATTTTAGAAGAGGTTATTTAAATTTTTCTTGAAGTGAGATCAAGAACGAATAGACAAGTTTTATTTGCCCATATTAGGGAGAAAAGCTCACTAGCATAATATAAGGAATTAAAAGATGACCCAGAAAAGGAGAAGTAAAGTTTAATTTGCAACAAAATGAAAAAGAAGGGATAGCCTGGTTTTGATTAGGTGTTTGGAAATTAAGGGGAATGAGGGGAGATGTTATTCCAGGAAAGTGTCCCATCTGTGGGGAGAAGGAAAATGAAATTCATATTATCTTCCAATGTAAAGCCACTAATGTTTGGAGGGAAAGTTAAATTAGTAACAAATGGTTAACGAGGAGTAAAGGAATTGTATTGAGAAAGATCTTAAGCATGAGCAGATACCCAAATTAGGGAAGTTTCTATGGAAGGTAAAAATGAAATGAAAATGGTCAGTTGAAAGATATGAAATTTAGATAAACTTTAGATGATAAAAAATACCTGTGTGATTATGAAAAATGTCATTGGTCTGGGAGCGGTTGGGAGTGAGATTATATTTTATTTATTCAATTATTAGGCTTGCAATGTTGGAAATTGCTCTAGGAAGTGAATAAATGTAGCATTATAGTTGGTATTTGAGAAATAAAGGAATTAGTAGTTTGTAAGGATTGTAGTTAGCTGATAAAATAATTGGTACAGGTAGAGTAAAGTGAAATATTTATTTTAATGCCTTGGGTTGGGTCTGAGTCCGGTCCCCTGGAATCCAGTAGGTTGCAGCTGATGAACTGGGGACTGGGAACTGATATCAATGTGGAAATTTTGTACTTTTTTTAACTATCTAGAATTTAGGTAAAGATATTAGTATAAAATGTATAATTGTATCAACAACTTTAATTGTGAAAGGTTACACCTAAAGATAGACAGAGGGCCCATTGTAGTTTATATTTAAATTTTTCTTAGCACTTTATAAATTTCAAATTTCACTATAGTAGATGATTGAGAAATAAAAGAATTAGTAATTTGTAGAGATAAAATAATGGTACAGGTAGAGTAATTGAAATACTTTATTTTAGTCTCATGGAATTTCAGTAGACTACTGCTGATGAACAGGGGACTGGGGTCTGATGCAATCAAGGTGGAAATTTTATCCTTTATTTAATTATTTAGAATTTAAATAAAGGGTTAGTATAAAAGCATCATTGTATTAAAATTTCTGTAATCATGAGGAAATACACACAAAATTAGCTCTAAAATAGAGAGAAAAAACATATTTTTTAACTTCGCATAATATGCAGATATTCCTTAAAGAAAGGGATTCAAATGAAGATATTTCTTGCATAGTAAAATAATGACCTGAAAAACTCTAATCATTTGTGTATGAGCAAGTGTTATATTATATTTACATTAGTATTTTGCTTGTATTTCTCTTTATTGAATGGTTATGTTCTTAAATAAAATAAATTCCTGTACACATGCAAATTTTCCAGATAATTCTCATCTGGATTAGTGCTTTTTTCTACTATTACCATATACTAATAACCCTTGTCACATGTTGGTAGTCATTGTATCACTAATGGACCAAATTCTAAATGTACAATCACTAATCACCAGGACTTATTACTTTTACCCTTAGATCCACAAACTTAACCTTCTCCCAAAAATACTATCCTTTACTAAGGCATTAAAAGTACACATACTAACCATATATTTTTTACCAATATCTTTCTGGATCTGTGAATAACCCAACTTTTGGAATGAATATAATACCTCAAAAAAAGCTGCCATGAAATCCAGAAAGAAGAAAAGTAATTGCATTCTAAGCTAAGCACCTGCAACATCAACTGGCATCACTTCCACCTTCAGAAGTGTAAGGACTTGGCCTAGCCATACGAAATTTTTTACACTGATTTTGAAATGGATCGGAACTAGCCATGCCTTTAATGAACATCCTGCACCACAGTAAAAAAATATTTATTATGTTGGCAAACATGCGAAGTCCATACCAAGCTTTCTGTGTAGCTGTTTGACGTTAGCCTTCTGAGGTGATGTTACAGTGGTGCTACTGCAGGAGCTATCACTTGCCTACAAGAAGAAAAAGCACCACAATACATTTGTTAGTTTCAATGCACCCACCACCTTCACACAGAAATGTTAGACTAATTAGCAGTAGTAGTGCTACAGCCAACAGAACCAAGAGAACCCAGTAGGACAGTTAGTTCTATTCTCTCTCTTTTTTCTTTTAAGCCTGTAACAAATAACATGCTGCCAAGCTGGTCTGTGGGACGGTAATTAAATCAACTGTGGCAAAATGAGTCTAGAATCAATTAATATTTAAGTTATTTACCATTTACATTTATAGCAGGAAGAATTATCACCCAAAAGTCCACACAGGCAGCTTGTCCAACTTCGAATCAAGCCCTAGCCTGCTAATTAATGCTTGAGCCACAGCAGTGCAAGGCATGGTTCTAGCAAACAAAAGTTTAGAGCATCTACTTTTCCTGACTAACCTATTCTTTGTGTACCCTATTCTATACATAAACCATGAGTTCTGTCAAAACTTTGAAACACTACTGCAGAATTAATACAATTTAAGTGATACATGTTCATAGCACTTACCTAATAAAGCACTTTTTGCGTAGCAATGTGCAACATAAGTGAGTTCTAATGCCATCTTGCTTGCTGGTCAGGCACTGGAATTCCACATTTGGACAAAAGAGGGCAATAGCTTAATCAAATTGTAAAGCATGCACAAATAACAGCAGTCTACATTATACTGAATAATGAAGGTGAAGGTGAGAATAAGATGAAGTAGATGAAAATAAAGGTGGGTATGAGATGATGATGATGAAGAAGCACAATGGGTGGCAGGGGAAAATGGAGTACATGAATAAAACTTTCTCAGACATCCTTCATAAATTCCGCTTATAGCCGCTGGGATCAAATCAGGCCACTTTGATGGGAGTTAAGCAATTTAACCACCTGACCACAGTGCTACTAAATGCAACTTGTTCATTTAAAATATGTGCTCTTAACCCAAACCTTGAGGTATAATAGCCATTCATATAGCTCCATATGAATTTATACCTAAATAATCTAAAGCTCATCTTTGGGATATTTATGCGAGTCAAGCTTCTTGTGACTGATAGAGCAAATATTGGTCTTCAAAATGTCCAGGGGGTTAAGGTCTGAGCTGAATAATATCCATTCTGTATGGCTGATGAACTTTGGAACATTGCCCTTAAGCACTTCTGCATTGATTTGCCTTGAGCTGGAGCGAATTATTGCTGGTATATCCAATGCTGACCGTTTGGTTGAGAAACTTCATCTTATTTGCTCACCTTTGCATTCGTTTTGACTCCTTTGACAAGTGAGGACCTTAGTAAGCCAACTAACTAAAGCCTCCAACTAAACCATCATTGAGTTGGGATAATGATCATTCTCTACCCTTAGAACAGCCTGGTGAACTTATTGTTGACATACACTAATATCATTTTAGTATTTGAATTTCTGCTTAATAAAATTATTTTCATTTACTAATAGCAAGTTTGAATGCTTATTTTGAGCACAAACCTCTCCAGTTTAACCTTCTGGAGACAAGGAATGAGCAAATAACCTTTACTTCTGTAATAAGCCGAGCTTGAGGCCTTCTTGTAATGCTTTGGCCATTATTGATTTTGATATCTGAAGCTGTTGTTCCATTCTCTTCTGTTTTCTAACAGGGTTTCTTCTTATTTGCTTCCAAACTTACCTTTATGATATCTGGGGCTCAAATTGAGCAAGGTAGTCAGATTTCACATTGTCATCTATTGTAACAGGTTATTTTAAGTGTCTTACAATACACAAATTCACTGATATCAAACAGTTTTAATGCTTTGAAAATTGTTCTGGGATACTTGCCATACATATGTAATGTGATAATGGGTATGATTTTCTTTCACAGATCATTCAACACTGCAATGGCAGAGAAGAGTAGCCAGAAACATTGGTACTAATACCGGCAGTTGACTTGTGAAAGAGAGGTCTAGGGTTTGATTGAGGGTTTTCTTCTTCTTCTTCTTGTTCCCAGGGTTTCCTCAGTCCTCATCAATGGTAAATGTCAATACTATTTAAAAAAATGGTTAATAATGGCCCAACAATGTGCACCAAAATAAACATTTGACACCCTTCTCTCATGGGAGATAATGCAGAATTAAAGAGATGCCAGAGTGACAGAACTTATGGTTTGATTTAATGAACAGCACAATCCCAAATCAGAAATACACACTATCAATGGAATTTATGCAATGATACACAATTTTTTTCTTTGTACTCCTGAGCACTGATTTCCCTTCATTAATGTGTTCAGAAATATGCAAGCGAAATGAAGAAAGCAGAAAACAAATTTTGTTAAGCACTGCCATTCCATGCTAATATGCAAACTATGAGTACAGCATCTAAAGAATCCTACATATACCTAAATTATGCCATAAGTCTTCAGGTTTTGTTAAAACTAAACATGCTGACATGAAATCATCATTGTTGGGATATGAGTGCAATTTATGTTTATTCCAATAGTGCTATAAACACTTTCATACTACTTCATTAAACTGCAATAATTGTCAGTTCAGCTGACTGCACTTATGTTTTGCTAGCAATATTTCTGTTGGCTGAATTTATTCCTATTTTACCCCATTTCAAACAAAGAATGTTAGCATTAAAGGTAAATAAGAAAATCTCAACACCAATTAAATTGTTAGTCATGTGCATCATAACTTTCAGATATGCACTGCATAAAACAAGCACACTAATTACTCTGTCAACATAAGGAGCTTGAATTAAATGTGATTACATACTTTGATATACTACAAACTTACAGTAAACAGTTTCCCATCCTGCTGCTGTTGCTTTGGATCACTATCAATACCACTATCTTCCATCGACAAGAAACTATCTTGTTCGCTGCTATTCCAAATGCTGCCACTGCTCTCAACTGCAATAGCTCCTGCCATTGTTCATTCTTTGTGCAGAACAAAAAAATCATATTAGCTACAATGTTCAGGTAATTCAGTCTTGCCCAAAAATGCATTTGAATAAATACATTAGCTACAGAGAAATTTGAAGTAACTATGTTTGATAAAATGCTAATGCAAACAAGAAACCTAGCAACCTAGTTATGAAAGTTAGGAAATGTTAAATATGCAATTAGGCTGGAACAATCTCATTTTGTTATTGCAGTTGTAATACTATGTCAAACTTCATTTCTTCAGCCCTGGGCCCTCAAATTTATGCTCTTTCTGTACCCATTCACATTATATATTACAATTTCACAACAAACTTTAACCTAACAAGTTTCATAGTGGTTTAAAGTACAATAATGAAACAATATAAAATTGCTTTTGCTAGGGAAAGGG
The DNA here is from genome assembly GCA_030762175.1 of Metallyticus violacea. Taxonomy (NCBI): domain Eukaryota; kingdom Metazoa; phylum Arthropoda; class Insecta; order Mantodea; family Metallyticidae; genus Metallyticus; species Metallyticus violacea. The sequence continues at coordinate 46,314,229 of CM060838.1, read as the reverse complement.
TAGGTTCAGTAATGCAGCACCACTTAACATGAACATAACGCTACTTTTAGTATGAGGAAAAGTTTAAAATAATCTCCACTCTTGTTCTAATTTATTTACCAAAAGTAGCGGTTGAACAAGTATGTAATTTTTCTACTAGATAGAATTCGTAAAAAAGGAAAAGCAATAAAAATTAAAATGATTGCGGGCAAGATTGTTCAGAAAATCTCTAAATACTGTCCATCTACAATTAGGCGATCAATATTTTTGTTTATTATTAAAGATAAAATTTTTCTACTAGTAACCTTCCTTTTCAATGCACTTGGTCCAGTTATCCACAAATTGGGCATTCCCGCTTAGAAGAGTGTTTTCAGTTGATTGTGCACTGTTTCCCTCACTTCTTTGTCTGTAGAAAATTAATGACCTCATAAAGCATTTTTGATCCAAACCTATAATAGAAGCAGCAAGATCTGGGCTGTAGACAGGGTGCAGCAGCATCTGAACATCCAAATGACTTGGCCGGCTTTGTGTGATGCAGCATTATCATGCAACAATAACATATACTTTCATAATGGGCATCAGTGCTTGGTGCAAATTGCTGGCTTTGGATTGTTGACCAGCAAATAATTATATTTTGCACTGTTGATCAGACACCCAGAACAGGCTTTTTCAATCCCAAAATCAACTAGCATAACTTTTCCCATGGAAGATTGAGTCTTGAATTTCTTCTTCATTGGCAATTTCAGATGTTTCCACTCCATACTCTGGCATGTGGATTCTAACTCATATTGATCACGCACATTTCATCCTCTGACTATTCTGCTCAAAAATTATGTGCCCTCATTGCTGTAGCAGTTGAGTAAGCATTGGCAGATCTCAACACATTTTTGCCTATGCTCTGAGGTAAGCCTCTCTTGGCACCCAGTTCACACAGACTTTATGGATGATTTGATAGGCAGAAACATTACTAATCTATAGAGAACATGCAACCCCATCAATGACAACTTGCCAGTTTGTCAGTACCTTTTCCTGAGCTTGTTGAATCTTTTTGTCAGTGGTGGAAGTTGCTTCATTCTTTGTGCATCAACTTGTCCAATCACTTTTTACTTCTCAATCCACTCATACATAATTCTATGCAATAGAGCACTGCCTCATATTGTGTTGAAAGCCTCCAATGAATTTCAGTCATACACACTTTCTAACCAGAGAAATCACATCATTGTTGTCACACTGCTTGCAAACCATCCTTGTTTATACTGTCATACAGTAATAAAAATTACGCAATCAAAGTCAAACTTTAATCAAGTGACCACTACCACTTAAACATGCATGTGCTGAGAGCAGTGTGATAGCCTTAGAGATGTGTTATGGTGAAACTGCAAATAATTGTAAATTATAATTAATCTGTCATCTAACACACTCTTATGCACCACTTACTTTTAAATACGGTGGGACCAGTTTCAAAGAGACATCCTCTCCATCTTCAACCAACTTGACGACTGGTGTGAGAAACTAACATCTATAAGGACCTGTGGCTGCGTCCTGGTGGTGTTTTTTTCTTTATAAACTGGAAATTGGCATTACGTTCTCCTATAATGTCAAAATTCATAAGATGATCACTATGTTTATGAATGTAAATCTTCTCCCATGTGTCCAATTCTGTACGACTGTGTGCTTCTTTAAGTAACTTTATTTCTCTTTTTATGTTGTGATTATCTTTCCAAAAATGGTGTGACACTGCTGACTGTTTGTACTTAACATTCCTGAGATGCTCCTTTAACCCTGTTGCTATGTTCCTTTTAGTTTTTCCAACATATATCTTATCACATTTTTTATATGTTATTTTGTAGATGCCTGACTTTTTCTCCTGTGGAATGTTATTAAAACTGTTGTCCATAAAAGCATTTTTCAGAGTGTATCTGTTAACAGGTGCCAATTTAATGTTAATATCTTTAAAAATTGTTTACTTTTCCTTATATTATATGCAATATCAGCTTTAGAGGAGCACAAGCATTACCTTGTATTTTGTAATTTATTACATTTTTGTGAGTGTAATTAGTATCACCTTGCATTTAGTAGCATATCTCTAAATTTTAGACATTTTCATATGATTTTTAAACATTTATTCTAGACAAATTACTTTCCAGCAGCTTGTAATTTACATAATATTAAATATCTACTTTGTTTAATAGTAACAAAAATATTATACCTTTAGTGTTACAGTCAAAATGCTTAGAAAAAGTAGATTTATTCCAACTCATTGGAACACAAATTTATTTATTTTGTTGTTTATATGTTGATTGTGCCATTTCTTTTATTTTGGGAATTAGAAGTATCTCCCCCCCCCCTTCAACTTTCTAGTGGACAACACAGAAGCACGAACAAAATAAATATTTAAATTTTTTTAAAAATTGTAAAAACTTTAAAAAATTTTTCATATGGAACTAACACAGTGAAGCTCACATGAATTAAATCTGTCATCTATCACTCTTCATGCTTGTTAGACGACTGATTTAATAAAAAAAATATCGCTTAGATACATTTTATAGGACTTGCTTCATTTGTGCATAAAAAAAGTGTTGTCAACTTAATGTCTTTAATCAACTTAACATACAATGCAATCTTCTGTGAACAACAATCTATGATATAGAATTTCATTATAAGTGAGCAAGCATATGTTTAATTTTAATCACAGTAAATGTGATGTCTATTAAAAAATGTTATGGGGGTACGAAAAATGTAAAGTTATATAATGATTCAGCACAGATTTAATTTAACACCAATAGAGATATTACAAAGGTACTTACTAAGGGGTTAGGTGAATAGGTGGATGGATGGGTGGATCGATAGTTTAGATAGTAACAGATTTGTTGGGGTTTTGTCTATCTCCTGCACATAAGCTTAAAAGGCTTATTGAGCAACCTCATAGGAAGAGACACTTTCACTGTTTCCCAAAATCTGTTCCTTGAATAAGTTACAGATTTTGGTTCCAATGTCAGTGCCCATTCCGTAGTCTTCCCTGGTTATAGAAAGAATTAAGTTTCTTTCCTATCAAGAATGGGCAATTAAGCAGGATATGCAGACAGTCTCCTAATCCTGTTTGCACGTTCTGCAAATGGGCTAAATTTATAAGGTACCACTTTGCATAGATGTTTCTGAAGTGACCATGTTCAGCAATTAATGCAATTACTTCCCTCATCTCTTCTTCCAATTTTAGGAGACATGAGGAAGGAGTGTTGTTTGGACCTAGGGCCAATTTCCTAGATTGTTTATGTCCAGGAAAGGTTTGCCACCTAATTTGGTGTTTATCCCAAATCCATGTTTCTACCACGGTCTTAGCAGTACATGATAGCTGATTCCAACTGCAGATTCAGGGCCAGTAATGGGTATATCAGTACTCTTTTTTTGCCAACTGATCTGCTTTTTCATTTCCATAAGTGCCCTGATGTCTTGGTACCATTGCAGTTCAAGTCTGTTGCAAGAAGTCAGGGCATTTTGGTATTCCCATATCAGTTTAGATTTTACCTGGTTGGAAAGAAGTGCTTTGGCTATATATGAGGATGAGAATTCATTACCATGGTAACCATTCTCAAGTTCTTTAAGAGTACAATTAAGGATAGCAACAACTTCTGCCTGAAAAATTGTGCAATATTTTCCCAATACTTATGCTAATATGAACATGTTTCAAAGGCTGTTGCCTAAATCATCAGCACGGTTCCACTGTCAGCTTTCCAACTTGGTATTAAGATGTTGCTCTGTGGATTTTACAAACTTTTTGATGAGGTTACTATTGTTTGGAAGCCTCATCATAAAGTTCATAAAATGGAAGAGAAACAAAACTGGTGAAATTTGAGTGATTTTCTCATAAATAATTTATTATATTATACTACATTTCAGTGTGAAAATCCCAGCTATTTAAATGTATATATGTATTTACATAATTACAAGATGCTGTAATTCATCAATTCTATACAAGAATTTTCTCAACGAATATTTCAACCCTATTTTAATTGTGCAGATTTTATGGACTCTGGTACTTTATTGAATAATACAGTTCCTCTGATGTAGGATTATTTTTCTGTTGCAGATTTTGTTATGGCTATTTTTTGATAATTATTATTAATACTCCTAGTCTTAAATGAATAATGCCCTTCGTGTAATGTATTGTTGCTTTCATTCTTTACTTTACATACATAAAACGAAACGATCTATTAAAATAGGCTGATTTTTAAACACTTTATTTACACACTGGCCACTTTTTAAATTGCATATACACCTTATGCTCTATATATAGTTAGGCTCACAGTTATATTTGCTAAGAATATTATCAAATTAACTAGAAACAGGTCATTTTAAAATCAATATATTATTGAATAATACACTCAATTATTGATGGAATTGAAATCTGGGATATATAATACACATACATACACACACACACACATCCTATTTAAGTTTACAGGAGTTGATTTGATAATGTTCTCAGCAAATATAACTGCCAGCCTAGCTTTTTTCAAACGATGTCTATATGTTCTTTAAATTTATCAATATGAATTCCTAAGAATTTTCTGTTTTTTGCTTGATCAATAACTAATCACCAGGTATTACTTTACATACATTTTCTTGTTCCCTCAGCTGAAATGGAATACACTTTGTTTTCAACACTGAGTTTAAGTTAAGAAGCTCTTAAATAATCAGACAGGTATAGATAATGGAACTTCCATTCTGTGCCCAAAGAAATAAATGAGGTATAATCTCCATGGGATATAGCTTACAATCTTGAAACTGTGACATATATCATTTACACAGATTAAAAATAGCAGAGGACTCGATACTGAGCATTGTGAAACACCTGTTTTAATCATATTATATTTTAATTTGTATGTATGTATGCAATTTCTATTGTTCCAGTATATTTCATACACTGCATGAATTTTTTTAGATAGGACAAGTGAAGATCCATGCATTTTACCCCTTATAACATAGCATTTCAGCTTTGACAACATAAGCTCATGAGACACACAGCTAATGCTTTTGACAAATCTAAAAATATACCAACTGTTATTACTTTGCTCTATATTTGTCAGCTCCCTATATATAAATTCCAACACAGCAGTAACTTGATAAAACCTTATGAAAGCCATGTTGATATTGATTTAATACATTTTCAGTTTCAACAAATCCTATAAGTCTCTTACGGATTTCCTTTTCAAACAGTTTTGCTACCAAAAGATGTTAGTGTTATTGGTCTATAGTTCTCATTTTATTTTATTTTATTTTATTAATACTGATCATGCAATATTGTTTTTTTAATATAAGTGGAAATGTGGCATTTTGAATGGAATAGTTAATTAAATGTACTAGCATTTTTAGGAGCAAGTTTTTGCAGATTTCAGAATCTTTGGAGTAATACCCCATTATTTTTTAATTTATTTATTATGTTATAAATTTCAGATTTACCCATTTCAAAGTGTCAAACAGTTTCTGTCACTATGATGCTATTTTGTTCATCTTGAACTACATTAACATTTTTCCTTGTGCTTATAAAACACTAATTGAACAAGATATAAATTTCAATTAGATTTTAATAATCCAATCATTATCATTTAAGTTAATATTTTTTAATCCTTCCTTAATTGGTTTTACTGTCTTGTTGACCACTGTCCACATTGTTTTGATAATGTTCACCAAATTTCCCATTTTCCTACTACTTAAAACATCACACACTCTCAATTTGATTTCATTTATCTGAGATAAGATAATGTTCTCTGAATGATCTGAGCAAAATTTGCCGGCTGTTTCACACCCTGAATCAAATGGGACAATGGTGACCCGAGATGTTAAACAGTGTCTGTAAATAAATAAAATCAAAAATTCCCTGAATGAATTTTGCATCACTATGCAATATTAAACATGAAACTTAATCTAAAGATAAGTGACAAATAACTTCATTTCCCTTGGAAATTAATGTAAATGATCTAATAATAATCAGACATCATATTTTAGGGCAAATGCTTATTTTGTTCCTTTAGAAGAAATGGGGAAAAATTAAATATAACATTTAATTTTGTATCGGTTGGCTGGAGAACTTGGTGTAGCTCTCGTGGACATTTTATGAACTTCTGGATTAATTTGTCTTCTGTTGGGATCTTAAAGTTCATAACCTTATCCTCATATTTTTATATAAATTTTTTTCCCATATTCCCAGTTCAACGGGTCGATCTCCGAATTTCAATAATTTCACCCCAATTTCTATATCATGTTTATCTCTCCAAAAATGATGTCCAACTGCTGATTTCTCTATCTGATTGTACCTTATGTTTCTCCAGTGTTCCTTCAGCCTGATTCCAATGCTTCTTTTTGTTTTCCCAATATATACTTTGTTACATTCTGAACAGCTGATTTTGTATATTCCTGGCTTTTTCTCCTCCGGTATTCTATCATTATCACCGGAATTTGATAATGATAGCAGATTTTTTAGGCTAAACTTGTTTACTGGGGACATAGTAATCCCAAACTCTCTGAGTATTTTTTTGAATTTTTTGGTGGCTCAAGATGATACCTGAATCTCATGTGGATGATAGATTCTTTTATTGGTGTCAATGTTGTAAACGGCTTTAACCTCTTCTTTTGTTTGAATTTCTTGACTTTCTTATCTACCATTTGTTGGTCATACCCATTGAATTTTGCTGTTTGTATAATATGATGGTATTCTTTGCTGTATTCAAATTCGTTTATAGGTATGTTGAAGAGTCTATGTGCTAAACTATTGAGAACTGCATGTTTGTGTGCTGTGGGATTGAATCCACTTGCCTTTATGTAATTCTCAGTCTGCATGTCCTTTCTGTATATTCCAAATTGTTGCCTGTTCTTATAATGTTTAAGTCGAGAAAGGGAATCATGTTGTTTTGTTCTGTTTCGGAAGTGAATTTAATTTCCTTATCTTGTAGGTTTAGCAATATCAAAGCATCATCAAAGAGTTTCTTGTTGACCACTGCAAAAATATCATCCACATATCTGTGCCATACTTTGAAAATGTATGGAAATGATTTGGTGATGTGCATTTCTAAACTACTCATATACAAATCAGTCAGAAAAGGCAATAATGGATTCCCCATGGCTAAACCTGCTTCTTGTTTGTAAAATTCACCATTGTACTTGAAGAAAAATTATAACTAATACATAGTTAGTTGGATGTATTCCTCAATTTCCTTGTTGCTCATTTTCACACTGTAACCATTTTCGAAGAGATGTTGGAAGTTTGCATTTTGGTGTGCTGGAAATCACAACTGAGGATGCAGGCAAAAGCCTGCGAAACTAGCATAATTCAATAGTAAGTGGAGCATAAGATTATCAAATCAACTCACTAGATAATTAAGAACTTATTAATATTTATGTTTCATGAAAATTGAAACCTATTCATAGAGTTTTATGTTTCATGAAAATTGAAAGCTATTCACAGAGTTTCATAGTGCCCTAAAATGGTTGTTAGAGCCCAATTTGGCAATATTCCACTTAAAATGCTTAAATCAATTTAAGTTTTTATAAGGGCAAATGCCTATTTTATTCCTTTAGGAGAAAAGGGAATGGGGGTTAAATTATTGATATTTATGTTTATTGAAAATTGAAAGCCATTCTTATAGTTTTATAGTGTCCTAAAATGGTTGTTAGAGTCCAATTTGTTAATATCCAGCTTAAATTGCCTAAATTAATGTAAAGTTTTGTTATTTCACTATTTATTTACATACTCATAGATGTATGCAATTTTTTTTTTGTGTCTCCCCTAATTAATACTACCTGGAAATGCAACAATTGGTGGAACAATGCATTTTTTCCAAATAGAAATTTTCAACAATACTGTATAACAGTTTGAATGTCTGCTAGCCTCTTTCATTCTTCTTATTTGTGTTGAGAAGTTTGAAGTGGTAACACATTATCCTGTGCAGTTTAATATACCAAAAGATAAAAGTGTAAAATCTTTGCTGATCTGGCAATGGCTAACAGAATTTCCACTCCTCACTTATGATGGGAAAATAATACTCTACAAGAGTTATACCAAACAGGTATGTAACAATAGTTGAAATATTTTTAATGAGTAGACCTATATAATATTTATACATCTATGAGATGAAATTCTTTTAAAGAAAATTACACTTTAAACTTTTAAATATCTTTTATCTTTTATCGATAACGAGGTATTTATGGGTCATTGAGATCTTGGTAGATTTAACCAAGTAATTGCACTTTGTGATAGAAATAGAGCAATTTAGAATTTTTTGTATTCAACATTCTTATTTCACTCACAGCTGATGATGCAGGCAAAGGCCTGTGAAACACGTTCTGTATAATTCAATGGAGCACAAGAGTATTAAATTGACTCACTAGCTACAATTCAGAATTTTATTTTTAGAAAGAAGCACCACCTGAGGCAGCAAGTGCCAGGGTGGGCAAAAGCTCAACAGATAAAGCAAAGCAAACAAACCCCACTTCATCCAACCCCAGAAGTAATTTCTATGCAGACTTAACCAGGGCATTTGTTGCTTTAAATATTCCATGGTACGCAATTGAAAATAGTTTAAGAGATATTTTGCTAAAATACTGCAAACAAAATATACCCTCTGAATATACACTAAGGAAATATTATTTAGACAGAATGTACAATTTAACTTTAGCATCTATTTGGGAGGATATAGGCAATTCTTATATATGGGTCTCTTCTATAGATGAAACCTTAGATTCCATGAATAGATATATAGCAAGTATGACAGTAGGCAAACTTCACCCTGATGAACCTTCGATTGGGCACCTTGTATGTATTAAGGAACTTCTGAAAATGAATAGCAAAACCATTGCTTATTTTGTACACAAAGACCTATAATGTTATTTGTGGCAAAAAAGATTATTCTAAAATTCTGAGTTTTGTACTGATGTTGCCTCATACATGGTTACTGCAGTTCCCATTCTTAAAACTTTTTATCCTAACATCATTCATGTAACTTGTTTAACTCACACCCTTCACAGGGTTTCTGAAACAATCACGAACAAATTCCCTCTTGTCAATTCAATTCCAATATGAAAAAATGTTTAAGCAAAGCTCAATCCAGGGTTTCAATGTTCAGAGAGAAATGTGCAGATATTCCAGTCTCACCCCAACCTGTTGTAATACTATGGGGAACAAGGATTCAGTTAGTGGTATATTATTCTAAATACTAAAGAAACGGTCACAATGATTGAAGAATTACCCGAATCTGATATTGGAGCATTAGTAAAAGCAGTGAAAGAGTGTCTGAATGACCTGGCATTGAAAAAAGATATTGCCTACATAACATCAAACTTTTTCATTCATACCTGGAATTTTTGAACACTTAGAACATAAAAACCACTTAATCTCTTTTAGTCAAATAGTAATAATGAAGAATGCCCAGGAGAAAATAACATTGGGATTTGGGGAAAACTGGGGAAAAAAGTTAAAAGTAAATGAGATAATTTACTGAATAAGAATGTAGAATTTGCACTGTTGGAAAAAGTGTCAAGATGTAAATACTCCAATAGATAGTGATGTTTCTATTATAGCTTATTTGGAATTTGCTTCTCCAACATCTGCTGCAATAGAAATAAGATTTTCTGCTTTCTCAATGATAAACGGCAAAGATTAACTGTGGAGAATTTAGAAAAAATTCTGGAGATGTACTGTGCACATAACTATGAAAGAGAATGAGTATGGAAATGAATTTCAAACACTTTCAAAGTATATTTTTTAATATTTCAAATAGTGGATTTATGTTTGTATAATACAGTTGCCTGCCTCCATTTCTTAAATGTACTGTTTTGTATATTTTAATGTATAATTTGTTATTTAAGTGCAATAAATAGGTTTGAAGGCTTGGTTATATGTGCCTAAAATATTATTTTTACTGAAATCAGGCCTAATTTATTAAATTTAAAGCTTATTTTAGGCACTTCAAATTGCAATTTTTAGTGCCTAAAAATCTGATGTGCACTAATAATCAACACAGAATTTGTTGGGCACACAATAACAAATAGTCCACTTCAAAAGATAGAGCAGGAGTATACACTTTTTGTAAAATATGTGCGAAAAGCGAAATATCGTGCATTGCTTTGAATTTTGTTTTCGGTATATTTGACATGTTTTTTTTTTTTCTCCCCATGATTACGATAATCTATATCTGACAACAATTTTTGCTATCTTTCTTAATGAAGCTACTGACTTTAGCACGCATACGAACTATAGTAAGTTAAATTACCTTTATGTTAAAGTTTTGACTTTGATTTGACGCTCCGCTTTTTAAACCAGAGCGCAAATGATACCAGATGGACAAGTCAGTTGCTTGCATTAAATCATGTTTTACACATAAAAAACGTTGCATGAAGCTTTAATTGTTAATCACATCGTTAATCCCCGCATTTTTCTTACACAACATTTACCATAATATTTCGCACAAAAAGATAACTGAACAATCCGGCGTAATAGCTCACCATTTGTATTTAATAAACAGTTGATAGTTTACATTGCCATGTGGTGCCATCTTAAACAAGTTTGAACTGCTATATCTGTGTGCATTATTCAAAGATAGCCCTATTATAACCAAGACCGACACCACTACCCACATCACAATATAGAATAAAATGGCGGCCGTCGTCGCCCTACAACTGCAAATAGTAAATACGAGCATTTTATGCAGTATTATGTTCACTAGGTGGCATTTTTTATCCATAGGAAATATTTCGATTATATTTACTAATCTAAAACTATTTACGAGCAATATTTCTCATATGTAAACGAAATATGAATTCAGCTTACATAAAAGCATCCATATACAAAAAAGGATTAACTTGATGGTAGATTAGGAAAAACTGCATAGGAAAAATGTCCTCCCTAACCACAAATTTTGATATCAAATGTTTAATACCCACTACATTATCATTAACTTCAAATTTTGTACGGTGTATACTTTTTATCCACTTCATTTTTAATAACTGCTCTTTAGGAAAATTAAATATGGTAGTAGGTGCAACTGGGCATACAAGAGTGACCCATGTTGTACTAAATACTTTCTGTTACACAAGTTCCTGGTATAATGTCACTAAATAAATATTAACGTAATAAAAAAACAAAAGAAATGACACGCTACTGTTTATTTACTTACAACTATAAACCAATATAGTAAACCACGCAACTGCGACAAATCGAACAAACGCATGTTCTTAACACTATCATGCCCGAACCTCGATCATCGCCATTTTCTGTACTACCGATACCCGCATTGGTCTTATGCTCTAAGCCTGAAAATTGCAATCCGTAATTCTGTAGTGAACGTTTCACTACATTTTCCTCTAAGAAACATTTTAGGCATACCTATAATTAGCATGTGCATATATTGAATAAGAATTAACACCCAGGACAACCTTAACCAAACAGTTTACTTCCTGTACAAAAAATTAATAAATAAATAAATGACAATACAAATAAAAATAATCAATCAAAATGTGTTTGTTGACATGAAGCCCGCCAAATGTGAACGGTTCGCTATCACCATAGAAACACAGTGTTTATCCTGTTCCAGCAATCCTAATGTCATCTATTTTTTTTTTTTTTTGCCAAAGCAATCAGGCTGAGTTAATTCAGTTATAACTTATATTCAATTTCACTATAGTAAAAAAATAAAAATGCCAAAGGATATACCAAAGAAGATAATATCAGCTACAAGAACAGTAAGCTTACAGCTTAAGAGCATCTATTCATCATCTGCATACAGGCATATCTTGCATGAAAAGTATAAATAAATTAACAATTTCATATTAAGTATTCATTCAATCTCTCGTTCAGAGAGATAACAAAGCAATGCAAAACATGTTGAATTAGAATATGCTGAGTATGCATTCAACAGACATTCTGAAAAAGAAAAAGAATAATTAAAATACTATAAAATATAAATGCTTTTCAAGTTCCCCTCATAATAAAACTATACAAAATTTTCTCTCAAGACTATAGATTTGTTCTCCCTAAACTATTGAGTATAAGCCCTTATATCTTTTTGATTTTGTTTATTTTTTGACAGGAATGTGCAATTAGGTGTAAACAATAAGGATTATGGTGTTTTTTCAGCTAGAACAGGAAATGTATATGCACATGTATATGTTCATTTATTTTTTATATTTATATGATTCGTTGCTAAGAATGATGCTTGAAACTTGTACTTGCAAACTTATAGGAAAGCTGAGGAGAAGGAGGATGAGAATGAGCACGATGATATAATTATTGCTATTTATATTATTTGCTATGATTTGAAAGCTTTAATAATGATGTGGAATTACAGTGTTAATGCAATGTTATTTTGTATTAATTTTACAATAAGGAATAACTTAATTACAGTATTATATTGTTCATAGCTTTTATTGGTATATACTTTTTTTGTGGTGATGGTGATTTTAAAACTATAGACTCTCCCCACACAGAAAAAATCTTCTAATTAAATCAAAATTGCATATCATTTTTTATAGCAAACACTTGCAAAACTCAACAAGACAAAAGGCAGCCTCTCCAAAACACATTCAAAAATTGATGCATTAGATTCAGCACTGGGAAATGCAGGTGGAGGGGATGAATTGGATGCCTGGCTGAGATCAAGACAACTTCTGAAACCTGAGGACCAACTTGACATTAGTGAAACAGTAATGTATTATCACATTATTCCTACATTACTTTAGAATAAATCCTCAAATTAATGAAAAATGAAGACTAAGAACAGTGATGTAACAGCTGGCCTTGCAATGCCTACAGTTATGCAGGAGATCCAAAACTAACTACCAAAGTTAATGAAAATTACCTTTTGCTAGTACAAGGTGGAAAGGGGAGAATAGGTAGAATAGGTTCTTTGTAAAAAATGAATAAGATTTTAGAGTTAAAGCGGAACAAAATAAGAATAATAACCTTGTAATATGTCATACAATTTGAGTATTTGCTAAAGTAGAATAATTTATGCTGAGCAACTTTCTATAATCCGCCAAGCACTTATCCAAAATGTTTTAATAAATTAAATGAAGATGCTGAGGAGTTAAAGGATAAATATTTGAATATTGAGATAGTAATAATGGGATATATTAATCCAGGAGAAGGGAAGAGCAGGTTGAAATAAACACCATGAAGGAAGGATGGAGTATAAGAGATTCAGAGAGAAGAGATAATTATGATAAAATACATAATAGTGAGGGTAAGTAGATGTTTTCTGAAGAAAATAAAAATTAATTATGTATATGTAGTGGTACATGAGGAGGTGACAATCAAATGGAAGAGTATTTTTTAAATAGAAGTGATTAAACTGTAGTAAATTATATGTTATGTTTTTGGGGTGTAGATAGTTGTCTTACAGATTTTAACATTTTAAGGTTAGTTTTCTAGAGTAATCATTTCCCACTGAAAATTAAGTTTAGGATTATGGTTGAGCAGTGGAAGAAAAATTCTAAAGAGTTGGAGAAAACAATAGGGTGCATAAAATAAAGAAAAAAGAAACAGAATCCTATTGTAAGAAGTTGAATAAGTATGCGTTTGACTAACAGAAAAAAGATTATAATATTATATGCACCTGTTAAGTAAGACTAATTCTCAGGGAAAGTTAATAGGAAATATTATTTAAAACATAAATAGTAAAATTAAAGTTAAAGAATCATGAATAAAAAAAGCATAGGCTGGCATGATAACAAATTGCTTTGTTTTGTAACCACCTCTTGCTTGCAATAGTAAAGTTGTTAATGCTGATCAATAATTGTAGTCATGCACTGTATTAGTCACATTCTACATATGATTGGGTCAGTTTTTGTTAAATACATATATTGAAAAATACTACTGAGAACATAACTATTGCAATATCAGGTACATCAGAACATATTTAGCAATTGTGATTGATATTTAAAAGTTTTCATAAAAGTGAGTCAACTGTAGAGGTGAATTATTTTAGTCATGTTGTGAACCTAAAACTGCATAATGTCAATAAAATGCTCCATCTCACATTATTTTTCTGATATTGCAATTAAACCAAAAGTTTATGTATTAAATTCGCTAAACTGTAACCAGAAGGTAGAAAATAACATAAACAAGGAAAATCAAGTGGTGTGTACAGACATAGACCCAGAAAGTTATGTAATCTGGAAGATTGCATTCAGGATTCAGTGGCAGTGTATGCATCATCAAGAGGTTCTGATTCTGGTGAACAGGAGAAAGGAACATGGCAACAAACTTCAGATATTAGAGCATGTGATATAGCAAATAGCCTTTGTAATGTTCCAAGGCAGCCAATATTATATTCTCTCCCACAATGTTTGGCAATGTAAAAAGAAGTTTTCAGTCAGAATGGTGCAAATGTTCATGGTTGGAGTACAGTTTACATAAGAAGTGAGCATTTTGCTTTCCATGTAGATTTTTTGTACTCAAACAGCAACTTATTGCCACATTTACTAACATGAACTACAACAACTGGGAAAGGGTGCTTGGTAAGAACTTGCTTCCAAAAACACAATAGCACTCAGACTCACAAAAAAGAATAGATCTCATGGGAATCTTTATAAACAGATGAAGAAACAAGGTTTTAAAGCTTTGGTGTCCACTGCTATTAGTAATTACACTGCTCAAGTAAGAAAAAACAATATATCTCTCGTGAATTGTGGAAATTTTGTTTTACATGGATCGTGCAAGTAGTGCAAACAGGACATGGATGGATGGACCAGTAAAAATAAAGATAATTTCCAACTTCTACAGCTTATGAGTAAGTAGGTTCACTAGTGAAAAGGAAAATGAAGAAGATGGAAACCAAAATTCAAAATTATTTGCCTAATTCTATTTAAAATGAGAAATTAGATATAATCGCTAAGCATACTATAGCAAACTTGAAATGCTAATTGGAACTTATATAATAAAGTTAATCATATAATTAAGACTGTTATATGATCAAGTCAAACTACACGCTCTTATGACTCCATTTACTTGTTTAAATGTAGAATATGTTTCACAGACATCGCCCACATCCTCATCTAACTGTTGATTCAGTTGAGTTAGCTGAGGATGAAAATGATGATCTGAGAAACATGTATTACATTTCAACAAGTAAGTGCAGCCAACAGGAGTGCGTAGTTCAGCTGAATCATACAACAATCTTAATTACAATACCTTAGCAAGTTTCAGGGAAGAAGTTGCTCGGGCTAAGTACTTTGCATGTGAATCCAAAGATATGAGCAAGTCAGAGTAATTTTCGGTGGTAATAAGATATTATTTGAATTGCATAGTATATGAATGAGTGCTTCCTTGGAGCCAAAAGGCAAATAATTTGGATGCTAAATTCTTGCCATTGTATATAAAAGAGGCATTAAGTGCAGCGAAGTCAATGTTCAGTACTCCATTGCTCAGGCATAATGCAGCCAGTGTGATGAGTGGAAACTGCAGTGGTGTTCAAACTCTCGCTAAGAAGGAGGTTCCACAAGCTGTGTATGTTCACTGCATGAGTCACTGATTAAATTTTGTAAAAGTTGATGTGTGCAAGAGCTTCAAGAAATCTTGAGACTTTATTATCCTGCTAGAAAATAAGTACATCTTTCAGTATCAGTAACTCATGCCATTTTTGCATCAAAAGAAATGAACTTCCCCAATATTGCATTATAATGCCTGAGTAATACAAGATGTCAGTTTTCAGTGCATTTGGCTGTGAAATGAATATTTTCTGCAATATTGGTTACTTTATGATGTATTTCTGAAAGAAATAACAGTGAAACGGGAAATGAAGCAAGAGCAAGAGAAATTGAAATTGTAAAAAATTTTGCTTATTTAGGTGTTAAACTCAGAGTGACACATGGGTATGGGTTAATGAAAGGTAAATTAGTAATGAATTTGATGAGAAAATGTTTGTATATAGCACCAGTATGAAGGTGGTATAGTGTCCTGGTTGAATCACGATGAGCAGTGCTTGAGATGGAATGAAAAAAAAAGAGACTGTCAGTAGTTTAATAATAGCATGCATTAGAATAAAATCACACATGCATTACATATCTTTAGAATATTTTCCAAATGTTTTCTTTCATTGTTTTCTGAATTGGCAGGTCTATCTGCTGGGGCTACCAAATTCATTTTCAATAACTAATAACACAGACGTGACATCAACAATAGAAATAAATGACTGATCTATTGGAGACAGGCTATCACTGCCATGGAATGAGATGGGATGCACGATGCAAGATAAGAGGACAAACCATTCAACATTGTAAAATTAATTGACCTTAAGAATAAGGAAATGAAACTAGTACTATGCTGATATAAGTAGTGAAAGGTCATCAGAAAAATGATAATGATAATAGATGACCGGATTATATTCCATTCCAGTAGTGTGAAATAATGCAAATATTTTGAAATTAACACATCTATACACTTATAATAATACAAAGAAAACATTTTGGAATGCTGTTAATGATGCTAGGAAGTGATGGGATGCTTTTAAGTCATTTAAAAAAAGAGCAGGATGCCATTGCACTGCATCCCAACCCACCTTAAGCACTGAGGATGAGCATCTGGAATTGAAATTTGGGGCACTAATGAGCAAATCCAGAAAATGGATCTCATTCCTAGATCCTTTTGCAAGTTAATGTTAGGTATGCCTCAAAACATAGCCAATGTTGAGACTCTCCTAGAATTAGAGAAAGTTGGCATGAGAGAAATGGTGAAAGGATACTGAAATATTGGTACTAAATACATCAGATGCCAGAAGACAATATATTGAAGGTTTGTTTAAAATATCAGGAGAAACAATGAAATAGTAATAATTGACTAGCATTAAGAATCAATTTGAAAAGAATGGATTAGGTGATATACATATGATTTGCATGGTAACAAGGTTTTTGAGGGGTATTCAGTCCAAATTCAATGAAAGGATAGGGAGGTTCTAGGTTCATTATTATATGAGAAAAAATATTTAATACATTATAAGCCTCTTAAATTAGAGTTTATTAAGAAGATGCATATTGAAACATGCAACAGGCAGAAAGCAAATGAATAGCCTGGTTTAGACTAGAAGTTTGGAGGCTGGATTTGAGGAATGATGTGCCTCAGGGTGTATGGCCAATATGTAAGGAAGTTGCTGTACACTGTTAAAATGTAAGATTACTGAGGAGTTTGTGATGAAGAAAATGTTTGATGATGCGATTTAACTTAGACTGGATGAGTTTTAATGGAAAGTAAAGTTGAAATGGAAATGGTCAGTGGAGAACATGGTAAAAAAATTGAGTTTAGTTAATCAATAGGTAGTTTATAGTTTAAAATAATTGTTACATTTGTTCTTTATTTGTGACATGTAATAGGTTGTGTGAGTATAAAATATAGTGAAATTTTGTAACAGTGGTGTCAAATATTAACATTTTAAAAAAAATTGAGTCGAAATTGTAACATACACACCACTAAAATTCAATAAAATGGAAGACTAGTTTCATTGAGCCATTGCTCCTGAAACTAGTCTTCCATTTTATTGAATTTTAGTGGTGTGTATGTTACAATTTTGACTCAATTTTTTTAAAAGGTTGTGTGAGTATATTTATTCATTGACTATTAGTTGAAAGGGAGCTATATTTGAAGATGGTTAAAGTTAATAATAATATGAGGGTGAAATACCTGTCTCCTAGATATTCCAGTAATACACTTCTGATGAGCCAGAGACAATTACTTGAAGTGAGGAAATTATTATTTGTTTTATAAGTTTGATGTAATTACAATATGAATTTATAATAGGCAACTCCTAGATTTTAGCCAGAGCCAGAATTAGGTGTTTGCCATTTAATGTTAGTAATCAATGAATGCTGAAATTTTGGTAATGGATAAGAAAGTTAAAAGATGGAGAAATTGAGAAGGAGGCTTAATCATGCAAGAGATAAATTGGAAAGAGAGGTGAGGCAGGAAATTACAAAACCTTTTAGAAGCTATTGGAATAAAGGATTTTTAATAATATTTATGAAACTAAAGAGATTAAGATCAGATAATCTGGAGATGTGTCCATTGTGGGAAGAAAAAGAAAATCATTTGCAAATATGGATGTAGAGAAACAAAAGGTTGAAGATGAAAATTGGTTTGAAAATTAGAATAATTTACAAATTGAAATGGTATTTAGAATTAACTGGATAAAAGAGGGGGTGGTGGTATGGATATTATGAAATTAGAAAAATTTTCAAGAAAAAAGAAAGAGAAGTTTAAGGAAAAATAACCAAGAAATAATTTGATTGTGGGTATTTTTTCTAAAAGTAAAGTAGGAATGGTTTTTTTGACTGAATCTTAATATACTTTATATATATATATATAAAACCCATTTTTAAGATGTAAAGTACAGAACAAAGTAGCTCTTAAGGGTATATTCTAGATATAAATATGAGAAGAAGTGAAATATTGTTTGTTAAAACAGCGGTAGAGAACTGAGAAATAGGGGGGAACTACAAAGTTAGAGCTCTTAGACAGAAGTAAAGCTAGAGCCTTCTGGACTGGCTAGTATTAGAAAAAATATTGTACATTCTTACTCTTAATATTGTCATTTAAAATGTTTACTCAATTTAATTTGCATGAAATTGGTTATACTTATATGCACTTTGCATGTAAATTCGAAAAGAAAAGAAAGAATAAATTTGTTTGTTCACTCATTGTACAAGGGGAATGCTGAAATATTTAAAGTGCTACTAGTTAAAATATACTCCATTTTTTTACAACATAAATTAAAATATGAATATGTAAATTGAGTCTTCACATTTTCCAAATTGAATCTGCTGTACATTTTCCTTATAAATGCATCTTCATTAATAAGCTGTAATGTTTTATTCTCATAAAAAATAATCCCAAATTAAATAAAACCATTCCAAAACAGTATATATCAGTATTTATAACTCTGTGTTTCAGGACCTGAAAGAGGACATTGCTCGGGTGCTGCTGACAAACAACAACCAGTTGCCAAGTAATCTTGTGCAATACAACTACAAGGAAGGTTGTTTTGTGCCTGTAATTCCAACCACACAAAACATTATCTTGTATGAGTATGAAGGTACAGTGCTGCACAAAGAAACAGATGAGGCAAAAAACCAAATGATGGGAATAATAGACTGTAAGTATCATGTCCATAGAGCATTATGTGTATATATGTGATGCTGCATTATTCAGAGCAGTTATGACATATTTTCCAGATAACCTAATCAAACAATTCAATGCAGCAACTAAATAACTGAAATAATTGAATGTAGTCCAATACATGGGTAACTAGATAAGCTTTGAGACATGAGCACACAGCACTCAAAATTTCATTTCAACTACTAAATTTTTTTCAAAATAGTCTCCTTGGCATTCTATGCACTATTGTATCCTCTGGAATCATCTCTGGAAGTAACCATACCACTTTTTAAAATGTCGTCAAGTTGGTCAAGAATGGAGTGGATGTCGCTCCGAAACTGGTCCCGTTGTTTTCAAAAAATAGTGTGAAGCATAAGAGTGTTTAGACGACAAGTAGTTGATTATATACAACCATACCACGTTCCTGGTACTGCACTGAGCTCCTCTTCATAAGTGCAACAGCTTCTTCTGTGCTAAAATCTATCCATGTGATACTTGAAGGTCAGGAACAAGAAAGTATTGCAGGGTTTCAGATCAAGACTTTTTTTTTTAAGTGTTTAATGGCCATTTTTACTACTGAGGCACCACAGACGGTTTCACAGGGATGTACTCAAAAAACATGACTGTTGCATTTGCCTTGTGAGTAAATGAATTGCTGTGATGCAGCAGAATCCCTCTCAAGTCTGTCCTTGGTTATGTGTCCTGGATGCTACAGAAAATCTTTAGAAGGCATACCATTTTGCTGTCACTCTTTTTTTATTTTTGAGCACAACAGTCGCAATATGCCCACTTGTTGAAAAGGAAGTAGCCACTATTTTCTTTCCAACTCTTCGTGGTCTCTTAGTATGGGGCTGGTCATCTGGGAAGACTCAGACCAATGATTGGTACTTAGTTTCTGGGTCAAATTGGTATATCCAGATTTCATCACCCATAACAATTAATTGAAAACATTGTATGATTCAGTTGAACTACACACTCTTAAAGCTTCACTTACTTTTCATAAATGTACACTCTTAAGTGAAGCTTTAAGAGTGTATAGTTCAACTGAATCATACAATGATATCAATTAATATGATTAGCTTCACTGTGCAAGTTCCAATTTACATTTAAGTAACCCATAACAATAACGTATTTGTTAAATTATTGAAGCTATTTACAGTGAAGGTCTTGTATATTGATTGATACACTGTGGGTAATTTTTATACACTTCACTTACATGTTTTTAAAATCAGGACATGTTTCAAGAACCGTCGTTCCCATCATCAGCTGTTGACCCACTCTCTGGTTGACCCACAGTGTATCAATCAACCCATAACAATGTTTGACACCTGCCAAGAGTCCCCATTGTTGAGACATTCCAACATTTCTGATCAACATTTCACCTTTGTGTGTTTCTGCCCTTTGGTTAGTGAATGTGGCACCCATTAAGAAGGAATTGTTCTCACTCAGATTCATGCAGGATGGTTGTAACACTCTGCAAGCTAATCCAAGGCTGCACAAAAAATGTAGCATGTAATGAAGCAAGTCTTCAAAAGCCTATGACAAATCATTCAAGTGACTGTGCTTCATTCAAGCACAATCACTTATAATTATAGAAAATCATGGCACAAAAGTGCTCTTTTTCAATGTTCATTATTTTCCCTCAGACCACTATTCAACAACTTTAAAACATCACTGCTAAGAGACAACTGAACTGAACTCCCTTGTACCTATCACCAATGGAGCCAGAAAGGATGGGGCTTTAAAGTGATATAAAGATTAATGGCCTGCCAGGTGACAGACGGCAGTGTCTCAAAACTTATCTAGTGACCCCTTTAATCAATATTCTAAAATTGCAAATAAATATATTTTAAGAGTATCTTTTATGCATTTAAATGCATGTATAGCAATCTCTGACATGTACTGTACTTGATGTACAAGTTGAGTGAAGTAAATACAAAAAAATTAAAGGTGAGCCATATTAAGAAATATGAAATAACAATGCCAAAATTCTGATGGATATGTATGTTCCTGTATGCAAGGATCATTGATCCACCATGTTAATAGCCCAAATGAAATCATGTGATCTTGTTGATTTTGGCATGATGAATTGGAATATATCATTAAAAAGTTTCTACCAGGTTCAATTTTTGGGTTGCAACTACATACAAAGAAGGAATTAATAATAATAATAATAATAATAATAATAATAATAATAATAATAATAATTATTATTTGTACTTTCATCCATATCATTAACAACAAGAAATGTTGCTGATGAATAAAAAATTCATTTTTTCAGTCATGATTGAAATTTTGTCCGATAGTAAATAATAAAATGTATGAACACTTTAAGTTATTGTATTATTACATCACTACTGAATATACAGTGTTCAAAAGATAAGCATATATTACTTTCCATTAAAATAAATGGATTATTTGTAAAGTTTAAAATGAGAATAAATCTAAAATACCATAAAATATATCAGTTAAGTGCAAAAAATGAAACATTACTACAATAACATATATTTGTGCATATATATCTCATCTGCAGTCATTAGCCCATTCAAAACATATGACAAGCTATGGGCATAAAGTATTTTCAGGCTTGAACAAACTCATATTGCAGCACTGCTCCATAGAGTCACATATAATATTGTTATTTAATCATAATATGCTTGCCCATACTGAAAAGAGCAATCCCCATCTCTCACCAGTTTCTGTTAAGTTGTGAATGAGAACTATTGGATAATGATATTTAGCCTGGCTATTTTATTGTGAAAAGTAAGAAATATAGGCAATCAAATCTATTATATGTGAAATGGAGGGACAATAAAGATATTTATTTTATTTCTCTAAATAAAAAATACTATCCTAAGGCATTGGAAAGTTCAAGGAAAAAAGGATAAATACTTCGGGAAGAGTTAAGAAAGTCTCTGTGTTAGAAAGGGATGTGTGGAGTAGAATTATGGACAAAGTCATGATTTTGTTTCCTACCATAAGTAAGACTGGCAAGGGATGCAGAAAAAAATTTATCTATATTTTAGAAATCTTTGTATTCAATGCTTAAATTGTTCTTTGTAAACCCACAGAGAGGGGAAAAAAAACCAGACCTATTCTGACTTCAGAGTAAATGTTGCTCAACAGTTTTTCAAATCTGCAGAAATGCCTGAGTACCCTTTTCAAGGTCATATTTGTGCCAGTTCTATGTCTCTGTGTCTGCAAGGAAAAAATCTGGGCTCATTTTCTGATGTAAATACATCTTATTGATATAAAGAAAAACTTAAATAAAAGATGTGTGACAGGCTACAGCAGGGAGAAAAAAAATGAAATTCTGTGGCAGTGCAAAAAATGTAGGGCTGCTTTCCATTTGTACACTGCTTTGATGTATACCAAACTAAACCATCATACTAGATGTACATAATTGGTAATATGACATTGTTTTTGCTTTTCACGCAAAAATTGAGTCAAAATCTTCATTAGTTTATCTTTTATGATGATTTGTATATAAACATGCTTTCCATAACCTCTGGAGCTGTTTAAATCTCATTTCGTGATCTGGGAAGGGTATTTAAATGTGACATGAATGGGTTTAACAAAGTTATGAGTATTGCTTAATAAATTTTGCACATGTAATAGATCTTTGTTTTCAAAAACTAACAAATTTTGTTCACATTTACTAAGCAATGTGATGTACCTATTCTCCATTGTATTATGTGCAAGCAATTATGCTTTATAGTACATTGTACTGATTCAAGGAGATAAAGAAAACTTGCCAACATGAAATGCTAAAAAGATATTGACAAATGTTTACTAACTCAGAGAGATGTGTCATGAGCAGTAACATTTGTTTTCAAATATTAATTTAATTTGGAATCCACCACAGTGAAACACACATCAATAATCTCTTCTGAGGCAAAATATTTATAAAACTCTTTATGTTTCACTTATCAAAAGAGATTTGTTTTCCACTTTGCATAAATTTGCTAAAATATATACAATTTCTTCTGGCCCAAGTTGATGATTGATTTAAAAGTACTTTTTTATTTGGTTCACCCACAGAATTAAATAATTATATTCTACTTGATAACATCTCTGCAGTTCATTTAAAAATGTTCTTATTGGTGACCCCCCTCTCTTTTCAAGATTTTCTTAGTGATTGATTGGTTTATTTAAGGACGCTCTTTAACAGCTCAGGTCATCAGCGTCCCATTCAACTCAGGGCGTGAAACTGCCGACAAATTTTGCTCAGAGGCCTCTCTTTCAGGCTTGAGGTTCTTTTTCGTGCCGCAAATGTACGACACGGGACCCACGGCTTTACTTCCCTTCCGAAGGAAGCCATACTTAGGATTTTTACGCCCGAAAAAATCCATCGATCCTGGCCGGGTTCGAACCCGCGTTTTGGGTATAGAAGGCAAGTATGGTAACCACTACACCACCAGGACCGACGATTTTCTTAGTGCTTAAATAGAGTTGCCATAATGGTTTTTTTTTTAAAAATAGGACATTTTCAACTTCATTTAAAATAACAGAACAGGTTAAAATTAAGATAAAAGAAATACATCTACCATAGTTCATATCACAAGCATATTCTAATAAAAATGCAACTTCAAAATACACCAAGTAATGGTTAAATTTATTCATCAGAGTATTTATTAGATTTATAAATGTGTTTAAGAAAAAAAATTCTTTTGATATTTAGGCATGGAACTGAATGAATGAATAGTGTTAAATGACCGTTTTTGCTACAGAGGCACTACAGGCGGTGGTACTGATGATACATGAGATGAAATGATATATTGGGAAAGGATTTATTTTTTTAAGGAAGGAATCGTTCCAGGCCTAAGTTTAGAGTACCTCCCTGGCATTTGCCATTTATGAGGACTGAGGAAAAGCTGGAAAAAACTTCAGTTAGAGAGGACGGTCCTGGCGGGATGCAAACCCCAGATCTCCCGCTCATGAGTCTGTGCCTTAACAACCTCGGCCACCCATGGAGGTGACATGGAACTGAGCACTTCAAATCAATAAAATGCATTTTTACAATATTTAAGGCCTTCACTATCTCAATTTTTTATTTGTCCACAGTGCATTTACAAAAATGTACCTGGCATATCAGATTCTTAGTACTTATTTCTTGTTTTTATGATGATATATATTTCACACCATAAAAGGTATTGACAATATCATAGTAGAAACAATGCTTCAAGGATTAGCCACCAGGAGTGCTAACAATTTAAAATAAATAAATTCCATAGTTAACTGTTTTAGGAAGGGTTCTTAAAAAGTAGGCCATTTGGAAAAAAAAATCAGGACACTAGGACATTCTATCAAAATATGGGACAAATGGTAACCCTATGTAAAACAATACAAAACCTGCATATCTAATGTTCACAAGTTTTTAAAAGAGCATGAAATACAAAGTATCTAAATGTGTAACATTGTAACATATTTTGATAACAGTAATAACTTCAATATATTCTTACTATTACACTATGTAGAGGAAAACATATGCTAGGTATCTTGGTGATAACAGGCTTTGGCCTCAATTACACCACTCTACATCATATTATGCATAATCCCAAAGATTGTATGTCAGCCAGCATAATTCATTGATGTTTTATATAAAAAATATTAAAGAGCTTTTGAGCCTTTGAGTGCTGGATGTTTCAAGATCACATATAAAGGAAGTTTACTTGATGTATTGCAGTGGGCGGGGATTTACCTGGCTCTCCAGAACCATCCAAGGCTGAAGATGAAGACAATGGAGGTGAAGAAGAAGAAGAAGAGCCTGTTAAGGAAGAAGAAATTTCAGAAAAACTATCAGAAGAAGAGGCAGTACCTGCTGTTGAGGAAAGTGGTGAGCCTGCAGAAGAAGCTGAAGGAGAAATTGAAAAAGAGGAAAGTGCTGCTTCATTGAAGATGACACTTGGTCCCAAGAAGGTCACCAATCAATTCAATTTCTGTGAGAGAGCTGCACTTACTTACAACAATCCATGCAGGGTAAATTTCCTAGCAGAAACAGTTGTGCCATGAATATACCTGAAAGGCATAATATGGCCAATAAAAATGTATCATTGATTAAAATGCTTAAATTGCCATAGCTGTAACTATAGTATATATAGCTGATAATATTTTTTCATGCACTATATGAGAATAGAAGTATATATATTCTGTTTCTGTTTATTATATTTATTCTTGTGCAAATGACATCCACCTAATTCCGGCCCCAGTCAGTGTTGCCCATTACAACTTCTTATATTTATATCATATTTTAACTGCAGCAGGATTCATTTTTAAAACAAATAATTCATTGCTCAATAATTTTCACAATTTACTTTTTATCATTTCCAGTTCATCAATAGATACCTTATACTGGAATGTCTAGGGGAAGTCATTAATCTTCTTATGATAGTATATATATAATTGTTTTATATGTTCTGTAAAAAAAACATAGGTTGTAACCTTCTTAGGAAAAAATCATATATTCATTTTCAAACCTTTTATTGTTTACTATATAGTACCTGCAGATCATTTACTGTTATGCAAGAGCTGAAAACATGCCTATAAATACAATAAAAGTTAACTGTGCACAGTTTGAATTTAGTTAGATGATATACAATAGGATTTTTACCTCACCATTTGTGACAAAAGGCCTGCCTTTTTATAAAGTTTTAATTGTTAAATTCCATTATTTTTCCATTTTTATATATGTATCTGAATGTTATATTATCCCCATTTGGCAACTTCAGTCAAAAAGTTGATTTTCTTCTCGGAGAAATATTATAATAAATCAGACTAATTTTTATATACTTCAAGATTCTCAGAGCTTAACTGAACAAACTGAATTCATACACAGCTTCATATTTTTCAAATGACAGTCATTTATTGTGCAACCCCATAGAAAGAGATGCTTTAACTGTTTCTCAAAATCTGTTCCTTAAACAAGTTGCAGTACTTTGGAGCCAATGTTAGCATCAGTTCCCAGGTCTTCCCTGGTTATAAAAAGAGTAAGTCTCCTTCTAAACAGAAATGGGCAATTAAACAGAATGTGTGAGGCAATCTCCTCATCTGTTTGCACAATCTGTAAATGGGTTCATCTTTGTAGAACCCATTTCCTGTTTCCTGGTGACCATGTTCAGTAATTAATGCAACTACTTTTCTTATTCCTCTTCTGTTCAATTTTAGGAGACTCAAGGAAAGAGTGTTACTTAGAACTAGGACCAAATTCTTGGCTTGTTTCTGTCTAGGGTAGGTTTCCACCTAAGTTGGTGTTATCTCCAATCCATATTTTTACCTCAATCTTAGCAGTATGTGTACTGATTTCAACTACATGTTCAGAGAGCACCCCGGTAAGATGCAGTGAATCTACCAAGCTTTCGATGGTGAAGAAGCAGTCCTCATCTCCCCTTGGCTCGGATCACACAGCAGCCACACTCATGACTAGAAGTATATATACAGACACAGTCAGCCTCCATGGCACTTCAGCAGCACATCCCTGAAGAAATGGCAGAGACAGACATTGAAAGTATGGCAGGTTCACCGCATCTTACCTGGGTGCTCTCCCAAGAACTCATTTATAATAACATACACCAGGAAAGCTTCAAGTCTTATACATTTTCAGAGCCAACAAAGGATATATCAGTATGTTTACAAATATCAGACTCCACACAGTGAAACTTTTGTTAATTTTATTTTGATTTAAAGTTGAACACTAAAAATCATGTCATCATATTAAAACTCTCTTGAAGTTTCACAAACACACATATCAGTATCTTTTTTTGCCAACTGATCTGCTTTTTCATTTCCATAAATGCTCTGTTGCCCCGGCACCCACCGCAATTCAAGCCTGTTGAGAGATGCCAGGGCATTTAGGCATTCCCATACCAGTTTAGATTTTACCCGGCAGAAAGAAATGCTTTTAAAGCACTTTGGCCATCAGTAAGGATGAGAATTTATTTTACCATGACAGCCTTTCCCAAGTCTTCTAAAAGCATAGTTCAGGATAGCAAACACTTCTGCATGAAAAACTGTGCAATATTTCCCAAGGTTTATAAGGATATATTTCCTTGTAAAAGAATCCATTCATAAACCACACAATTTGGTCACATCCTTTTTCAGACATAATTCCTTCCATCTAAGCTTATCGAGATCTGAGAGTTACCTTAAATGGAGGGGAAAAACAATATTGGATATTCATTAAGTTTGATCTCAAGCTCAATACTGAAATATCCAGGAAATTTAGAATGGAGGTGTGTGTGTTTGGAGTCCAGTAGTTGCACAATTGCTTTTCCAATCCCCTGTCTGCACCAAGCGGTAAGTAGTAAGCCCAGTCTCTGCTTATAAGTAAATGTACATGAGAGGGAAATCTATGCAATGGAATGCAATGGGTGGAATGCACCCTATAACAATTAGACATGCTAATCTCTGTAGCTTGGTAAACTTTCCTGCTCTAGTAGTTTTTAATGTTTTTCAGAACTAAACAGTGGGCCTGTAAGATATCTGGCACCTAACCATTGTGCCATTTGGCCAGTGGCTGATGTATGGCTTTAGAGATCCCAGGTGGTTTCGATTGTGCATTTGATGGTTATAAGAGACCACCTGGCTTTACAGAGAATGTTGTCAATATGGTCGTTCCAGGTCAATTTCTTAATTTTAAATTTCCTAGGCCTTTAAGATCTCTCCTGTTATTCAAAGGAACAACAATTGTTTTGCTAGGATTAATAGATAAAGCCTTCTGCATGCACCAGCGGTGCACATTTCTCAGCCCATAGTTCATCATGCCTGAGACTGTATTGGGAAATTTCCACAAAAATAATTGAGCACAAATGACCTTAGCAGTTTTGCACCCTTCAATCATCATCCCAAAAATAAACAGTCTATGTTATCCACATAGCCTTATATCATTCCTGAGTCATGTCTTTAAGCAGACTGTCCACCACAAGACTCCAAAGCATGGGATGGAGGGCAACCCCTCATGGAGATGATCCCTTTTGTTTCCCCAAGAAGGCTAGCAGTAATATTTCAGCTCCTGAACATACAGTTTATCCAACTGCAAGAGTGTGATTGACTCCATGTTTCTGTGCAGCCAGAACCATAAACTATAATAGGTATTATCAAAAGCAGCCTCTATGTCTAGGAAAGTCCCTAGGGTTATTTCCT
This sequence comes from Metallyticus violacea, assembly GCA_030762175.1. Taxonomy (NCBI): domain Eukaryota; kingdom Metazoa; phylum Arthropoda; class Insecta; order Mantodea; family Metallyticidae; genus Metallyticus; species Metallyticus violacea. The sequence continues at coordinate 46,285,980 of CM060838.1, read as the reverse complement.
TCCTAGCCATCGAATCCCCCAGTGTGCTAACTAGTGTAGCACTGTTATGCAGGAGACTTAAATAGTTGGTAGGCATGTTGATTTTGATGGAGGGGAGTGTCTAACAATACCCTTCTTCAAATATATCTTTTGATCGGTATTTCCAAAGCCTTTAAAAGGAATGATACAAGATTGAGCTTCAGTGCAGTTATTATGACTCGCTTAGGAATAAACACTACTCTGGTAGCTCTCCAGTGCAGGAAAGGTCCTGTCTCCACCTTGTACCTTAACTGAACAACATTTACTTACTGCCCATTTAACATTATGAATTGCAACAACTTGACAAGCAAGTTCCCAGTCCTTCTGCCATACTCTTGCTCTAGACATTTTGCAGTGGTCCATGGATTCACAGGTCTTATCATCATATGTGCACCCAGGGAAGTGTACCTCAAAGAGAACTTTCTTGGCAGAAGGCTTGCCAAGAGAATCTTTTGGCCTTATGTATGCTTTTATTGTAGTCGGTGAGGCCTGTATGATATTCTCCCTATTCTCCAATTCTGTGTGTCTTGTTAAATAGATGTCTTACTCTGCCTCAAGTTCAAGATCTTTAGTCCAGCATAACACTTTTTTAGATTTTTATCTGTTATTGCATGGGCAATTATCATGATAACTGTCAAGTATAGCCTCTTGGATAGAATAGGTGACCTTGTCAATATCAACAAAAGATCTAATCCTACCAATCAGCCCACCTGCATTAAGGGCTCCCACCAGGTTCTCATGGGATTCCTGTACAGATTAGCTTTTTTAACTACATTAACATTAAGTGATATATGGTTATGGTTTAAAAATATTGGTTCATCTAAGATGCTCCATTTGGTAATTTTAGTTAGTAATATACTGCGTAAAAAAAGTAATGAAATATATATATTAATAGAGAGCAGAAGGTCTAAAAAGGTACTCACCCCTTTTGTTGATATCTTTACTGCCCCAGATGATCTGTCTCCTTCCCTGAGGGCAATATGCAATCAATTGTGCTACCTCCCTGGTAGGTGGATTACTGCCGTAGTAGAGACAGACAGAGCTCAAGAGCAAGCCCTTCTTCCTTCCCCCTGTATTGCAATCATTTTCACCGTGGTGATTTCACTAGAGCAAAATTCTAGAAGAGCTAAGCATTGAATTCCATTGCAAAGTGTGACCAATTTGTAAAGAAGAAGAATACAACTCCCGGGTAGATTGCCCCTGTTGCAATGTATCAACTTATCTTGACATTCTCCCAGTCCTATTATTCAGCCCCTGTTAATCCAGGGTTCTTGAATCAGGTCTATACCTTCTTCATTGAGAGTTTTACAGAAAGCTGCCTAAGTGGCCTTATGTTGATCTGGAGGACCTTTAGTGCTATCCTTGGCTAGAGTCACAATTTTAACTCAACCAAGGCCCATATTATACACCAATAACCTGGGTGTTAGTGTGTATATAGTCCTAAGGAAATATGCTACTCATAAGTATAGGACAATAGTTGGATGAAGTGTTTAGAATTAAAATATTGTAATAGAGTCATAATGATATGTATTTATTTTATATTATCAATTAGTATTATGAAATTGATTAAGATATAGGTCTTATGTAATATTTAAAATTGTATGGTGATGTAAAGAGAAATAAATTCAAAAACAAAACCGAGGCCCAAAAGGCTCTTTTGCCAGATCCCCAGAAATATATAATACCAGTTCTGTGTCTGAAGCGCGCTCCAAAAGAGCTTTCTCATCAAGGGAAGTAATTGCTGTTGCTGAGGGTTCACTAATCTGGTTTTCAACAGTGGGTGATTGGTTATTAATTGATTTTCATAGGTCCCATGAGAAGCTAGGGATTTGTAAGATCTGCCCAGAAAAAATCCCTCATACCTGGATAAGGTTTATACTCTGGAGGCCTCATGTCCAGAGGTCTCTTGCAAAACACATTTGCCCTAAGCCCCACACCCCTTCAGCACTGGTCACACTATACTTTCATTTTGAGCTTGATAAGCCACTTCTTTATCCAATATCTCCCCTGTGGCCTCCCTGGCATGAGTAACTCTTCCGGTGATTGCCACTTCCAGTACAGCCCACAGGATCACAGACACATAGAAGCACCCCCATCAACTACAAGGGTATACAGCTTCTAGGGCAGGGAGTCATTCAATAAATAATGCAACACATTTTTTTTTCTTGGCCAGTTTATCTTGGGAAAATATAATATTATATGCTTAGCATATATGAATCTTTGTACATATATTAATCTCTGCAAACTATCTCATGTAGTTTCATTTTCTCACTATGTAGCAGTGATGCAATTAGCTTTAAAAATTGGGTCTCCAAGTGGTGTGCATTATAGACAAATTGCATTTCTTTTAGTGGCAAATCAGACCATTACCAACTTTCATAAACATTCAACAAATGTATATGAAAGATGGATCTGGATAAAAACACTGTCAGTCAATGGACGAAAAATTTATCATTATAAAAGAAAGTCGAGACAGGTTACAGATAAACCTTGTTCTGGGTAATTACATACCTGTAACAATGGAATGTGCCAACATCTTAATTTGGGATGATCAGCAAATGACAATCCAACAACTCATTGTTCAACTTGATATCTCTGTTGGCAATATCACACAATTATCCACCAGTTAGAATATTCAAACATTTGTCCTAATGACTCCCTCAAAACCTAATTGCCTGTTATAGGGAACAGAGAACCATCTTCTATTCAGAATTGTTTCTCATTACAAGGCTGCCCCTCATTGTAATGGGAGATCAAACATGGATTAACCACTTGAGTCTAACCAAAAGACAATTCATGGAGTGGCATCAAATTAAAAATAAACTGTATACTTTGGCTAATAACTTGGCCACTTTATACTGTAAATGAATTTAAATATTGTAATACTATTGACCTTAATTAATATTTTTAATTTTTTCTTGACAATGTTTTATTCAAAATGTATTTCACTGTGGACAAATAAAGGTGATTGATCAGAAAATTTCTCCTTGGGAAATGAAAAGTTGAAGACAACATTTTCAGCTGATAAAGTCATGATCACATTCTCCTGTTACTCTGAAGGAATTATTCTGATCCACATATTCCCTTAGGGTGAAACATAACTATGAAGCACAGAAGTACTTAAAGAAATAAATGCTCACCATTTAAAAACAGAGGAAGATAACATTATGGTTTGCATATTACAAGATTCAGCATGCTCATGCACACCAAGTTTAATGTCAGGAAAAGTCTGATGTTACATCTTCAGAAGAGCAAGAAACATTATCATTAGCATGGGATGTCACAGTGGAAAGTTCATTGTATGCTGTGGTTAGCTGAACAGAAACCTTTTAAACTTGTGCAATACCATGTTAGCCACAAGTGGAATGACTGGAGCCTAAATGTCTGCAGGGCAACTGGAGGTGCACACATCCAGTTGCATTGACTATTCTTTTAAACTACATAAATTTATGTAAAATGATATGTAATAAACCATTTTTACACTTCACACTATCACATTTCTTGATACCTCTAAGCGGAAACCCTAAATATGTCAAAATTCTTTAGAAGAGGAAGTGATTCTGACAGATCAAATTTCATAAAGTTGTAACCAAAGTTCTTTTTCTTCATGACAATGGGAGCAACACACAAGTATACATGCTCCAGAAGTGACTTATAAACTGCATTTCACTGCCATGGATGGCCGAGGTCGTTAAGGCGCGGACTCATGAGCGGGAGGTCTGGGGTTCGAATCCCACCAAGACTGTCCTCCCTGCTGAGGTATTTTCCAGGTTTTCCTCAGTCCTCATAAATGGCAAATGCTGGGAAGGTACCCTAAACTTAGGCCTGGAATGTTTCCTTCCTTAAAAAATCCTCTCCCAATATATAATTTCATCTCGTGTATCATCAGTGTCCACTGCCTGTGGTGCCTCAGTGGTAAAAACAGGCATTAAACATCATTAAAAAAAACTGCAGTTCATCCTATTGCCCAAATCCTTCACCTTCCTCTAAAAAGTATTAATCCACTGAAAATTTGATGATGATGAAAAAATCATAGCCATAGATAGTTGAGTGACCTGCAGAATGGCACACAAACAGAGAGCAGGTTGGGACATCTTGGTAGAACAAAGCAACAGATTTGGAAGGAATTATATTGAAAAATAGCACTGTATAGCCCAAATGTTTAGGACAATTCTGTGCATTTAAAAATGAAATAAAACAAACTCTGAAAGCAAAAAAAATGTATTGCATTAGTCATTAAATACTTGTTACATTAATGCTTTCAGTTGTTAACACTAACTCCACTTACTTATTTAAAACTTTGGACTAGTTTCGGGAGAGGTTCCTCCCATCATCGGCTGCTGTTGAGTGAGTGCCGTTGTTCGAAACGGGGGATGGACGCCCGTTTCGAACAACGGCACTCAGTCAACAGCAGCCGATGATGGGAGGAACCTCTCCCGAAACTAGTCCAAAGTTTTAAATAAGTAAGTGGAGTTAGTGTTAACAACTGAAAGCATTAATGTAACATATATTACCACTCCATTGTCTACAGCTTCGTAAGTACAATTTTTACTTCATTAAATACTTGTTGATTTGGTTTATTTATGGATGCTCTTTAACATCTCAGGTCATCAGTGTCCCATTCAATTGAGGGATGAAACAGGCAATAAAAAAATGCTCAGGCGTCTCTTCTTTCAAGTTTGAGGTTTTTTATGTACCATAAATCTACAACACAGGACACAGCTTTTTTCTCTCCCAAAGGAAGCCACACTTAGGATTCTTAAGTTAAAAAAAACCACTGACCCTGGCCAGGATTGGACCCACGATCTTGTGTCTATGAGGCTGGTTACCACTAGACCATCAAATGGTATTTGAATTTGAAAGAGGCTGCAGTACTCTCATGTTAAATAAGTAGCAGTAGCATTTTATAAGTTAACAACTTAAAACTATTAATGAAGAAAATGAATTAAAATGCAAATGTAATCCATATTTCACCCAGTAACAGAAGCAATAAATAAAATGGTCTATGAGGCAAGTATGATTATCACTAGACCACCGGGACTGATCAAATACTCCTTAAATCTATACTAAAATATTTCTGCACATTCAAAATTTTCTTTACAATACTAGCCTTAAAAAGAGTTATCCTTTTTTTTCACTTATGCATGAGAAATTGAGCCAGATATCTTATAGCTGATGAACATAAAAAGTTCAAAGACTGCCTTCGTAATCTAGTGGTAATATTTGCAGCCACTAATCTGGAGGTCCTGGGTTCAATTCCCAGTCAGGTCAAGCTGCCTGGGTAAGGTTTTTTGGGAGTTTTTCCTTACCCTGAGAAAGTGAATGTCAGATAGCTTTAAGGTGCCAAAGACTCGCAACTCATTTGTGCCATCATTAATTCATTTGATTTTATCCCTACAGACTTATACCTACGGTATTCAGTCCACAGTTTACAGATATAGCAAGAAGATCAATGCAGTCAAAACAACAATAAATAAAATTCAAAATGTAAAAATAAAAAATCATCAAAATTATATTCATTATGGGAATACTTTATGCAACTTTGTCAAATTATGGATAAATTTTATATAACTCCATTCCCCTTTAAAACATTTTAAATATGCAACCAAAACCAAATAGCTGTTTTTTTTTCTTTCTTACAATCTGATGTCCAAAGCCATAGGTTTTCATTAGAATGAATCAGATGAATTAATAAAGGCACAAATTCCCAAACTCCACTCAACTTCATCTACTTGGCATTCACCTTGTTCTGGAAAAGATAAATTTAAAAAAATTACAAAACCAACTGACAGACACTTAGTGATTGAGCCATAACAATAGATTGGTCATTTTTGATTATTCTTCATTTTTAGCTGCTTTATCCTCCTCAATTTGCAGAATTAACAACTCCTGGTACTCGCACAGCAATGCTCTGGTCAGTTGCCTGTTGGGGAGCTAATTATTCAGGATGCACTTAGAATATACATGCACATGAGGGGCTCCATGAATGGTTAAGCCCATGTCAGTGCACCTCAATGACGTCACAAACACAAAAGATCCAGACACACACTTACACAAAAGAAATAGATTGAAGATGAATTACAAAATGGAAGGTGAATGCATGGAAAAGAAATATTAACCTGATATATGCCTTTTTTTAAAATGAACTGATGAAAACCACTGAGAACTGGTTAGGTTAGTCAGCCAAATAATTTGAATCTAAGATCTCTCAATTATGAGTCCCAAGTGCAGCTGTCGGAACCAACCTGTTTGAATGTTAAGAATTCAATTGAAATGATATCTTAACAAGCACCTTGTATATACCTTTTACTGCTACATGATATAATTCCTCCCTTGTCATTAATGGAATCAACCTAAAGTAAATAAACAAACAAACTTATAAGTACTTGATATTATTGTATGACTTAGTTGAACTACACACTTATCAATTATATGATTGGCTTCATTGTGCAAGTTCCAATTTACATTTTAATTATAAGTTCTTGCCATGAAATTTTATTAATGTGGTAAATGAAAAAGCAATGTAGAACATATGCTATTTTGATTAGTCTTAAACTGAATGCTTCCAAGAAGTACATAGATTAAAAAGCATGATAGCAAATATGTCTAGCTTCAGAATATACATAAAGATTTAATCATTTGCCACACATTACAGGAAACGCATACCCAAACTGTTCCACCTGCACGCAACTCATTCTCTGGTCAAGTTATGCAATGGATTATCTATGATGCCTATGCAGAGGACTTTGAGTCACTACAGAAAGACAAAGATAAAGAGAAAAAATCAGCAGTACCTGGTCAGAAAAGTGAAACAAAACCAAAAGAAACCATAACAACTGCCACAACAATAGATCTGGCTGATCGTTCTGCCCTTGCCCTGAGGATACTTGAACGTATGATAAATCAGAACACTTTTGATGATATAGCTAAAGGTAAATATTTAACTAAAAAATGTTATTAATGCTGCCAGTTCACTTAAAATACTCACTTATATATTTATTACCATAAAAATTAGTTTTGGTAGACATTTTTGAAACTTATTGAAATTGGCATTATTATAGTATGTTGCAAAATTGCTAATCTGTGAAACAATTAGTTAACTGCTGGAAAAAATAATGTTTTTTATATCTTTTAATAGAACATATTTAAGCATTTCCAAACCTTTTTTTTATAAGACTACACCTTTGCAGTAACTAGCTGTCATTTTGTGCTAATTTCTCAGATTTCAGATACTGGGAAGATCCAGCAGATGAGTTCCGAACTGAGGAAGGCACACTGTTGCCTCTCTGGAAATTTACTTTTGAGAAAACAAAAAAAAATAATGTTACATCACTGTGCTGGAGTCCTCGCTATTATGATTTGTTTGCAGTTGGTTTTGGCTGCTGTGAGTATTCCATAGCATATGTCGGTTTTAAGGAGAATATATATTCTTCTCAAAAGAGCATTGTGTTTATTCTAATGGGTCTCTTCACTTTTCAGTGAATGAGCTGAGTCATCTCATCTCAAGCATATAAGATAATACCTTCACCAAACTTTACACTTCATTTAAATAATTTAATTAAATTTTATATTATGTATTTAAAACTTGGAATGTCCTGAAGCAGAAACTTCTATCCATGTTGCACTGAAACTTACTGAATTAACTTCCCAATCTTACAGAAAACAACCAGTAAACTGCATACTGCATTACTTCTCCCCTTTCACTTTTCTTCAAATATTAGAAAAAAAAAGTACACAGACCACTCTAACTTATGTTTGTGATGTTAAATTATAGTTGACTTCATGAAGCCACAGCCTGAAGGTGCCCTCTGTCTCTTTACATTGAAAAATCCTTCATACCCAGAGTACACAGCCTACACCAACACAGGTGTCATGTGTGTTGACATTCATCCAAAATATAGTTACCTCATTGCTATTGGAAAATATGATGGAAGTGTCGCAGTCTACGATGTGCATCTTCCCACCAGAGATCCCCAGTATGAAAGTAATTCTGTTTCAAATAAGCATGGAGGTATTGTATGGCAGGTATTAAAGATTGTATTTACTTTTATGCTTAATATTATAAATCCCTCTCTGAAACAGAAAGCTACAGTGAGAAACATTAAAATGAATAATACTATATAATCTAGTGTACCTTTAAGTTAAATGCTAGATATTTTAATAGCATTATTGTAATAGAATAAAACTGAACATACTGTGTTTTCTTCATATGAATGTGAAAAACTATAAGGTCAAATTCATTTTATTAAAATAATTACTTAATTTTCAAGTATCCCATGTGCAATGCAGAGCACTTGCCTTAATCTGTCTAATCACTCTATCACATTCTCTCTTTAACTGCAGCACACTTGCAATTTGCATATATGACTTAAATATTTAGATTATTTTATTAGTAATAAAAGGTTGCAATTGAAAAATACTCACCTACACAGGAAACCAAAATTACATTAATTTCTTTTCTTCTATAGTTAGGTATTTGTGTTATGGGCCACCTAAGTGCTTCTCCCAGGATCCACAGCCATGCTCTGCCAGTTCATAACTCAAATAACCTGAATGTATAAAGCTATAAACCTCTTTTTTTATGTTACATGCACAGTATTCTGCAGTTTTCTTTAGCAAATCTTTCTTTCAGTAACTCTTTTTATTTGCCATTATATGCAATATATGAGACATGTCCAGAAAGTAAAGATACAAAGATCAATATACATTCACATAAGGTTTATCTGACAAAATGTCCATTGTAAATGAGTAACTGATTCGTACTTTACTTTTCAACATAGGTACTGTCATTGTCTAAACACTTAAGTTTGGGTATTTAGATTCTATATCTCAGTGTCGTAGAAATCTAAGACCAGCCTCTTGAACATACTTATTTTATCTCGTCTTCATCAGTTTTTCCATCAAGATGTTGCTTCATATAAAGTGAAAATTGCTGTGCTCAAGGTCCAGGCTATGTGGATGATAAGTGAGAACCTCCCATTTGAATTGTTCCAGAATTTGCTGTGGTTGCACTCACCATGTGCAGTCTTGCATTGTCATGCAGCAGGCAGACACATGTCAACATTCCCCTCCTTTTGTTTAGAATGGCATGTTGAAACTGTTACAAGCTCTGACCTTATGCAGCAGCATTAGTTATGTCAGGAGGCATGAAATCAACCACAAGGATTCTGTGTCTGTTCCATAAAGCAAATGCCATTTTTTTTTTTTTTTTTTTTTATGGAATTGTAATTTACATTTCTTAGCTTTTGGAGAATGCAAATGGTACCACTGAAGTGACTGTTGCTTGGATTCAGGCATATGGTGAAAAATCCAAGTTTCATTCCTAGTCTCAATGTAGCCCGAAATTCATGTCCTTGTGCATAGCATGTAAGAAAGTCGAGTAGGTAATCTATCCAGTTAATTTTGTGTTCATCTATTAACATTTTGGGCACCCAGTATGCACATAATTTTCCGTTCTCTAATGTTTAAGTTGCAGCTTCATAAAATGAGACACTCCAGGAATGTTATCATGCAATTTTCTTATTGTCACATGCCAATTTTGCAAAAATTTGTTCTTCAATTCTCTTAAAGTCATCAAAGAGCATAGACAACTTGCTGCTCCTGTATCCATCATGAACTTCAGCCCTATCTTCAGAGAATTCACCACACCACTTTGTTGCATTTTATCGATTCATAATCTCCATATAAACACCAACAATTTGTCTGTGAATGTCCCTGGGCACTCACCTTTCACATTGAGAAACTGTATGATGGAGTGCACATTGCATTAGGCAGGATTCTGGATTTATGCAGCAACTGCCTACACATTTTACTGAAACAAAACTCAACCTAGCACTGCATCCATGCAGCATTAGCATGCAGCACAACTCATTCCCAAGAATTTCCGGGCTGTTTTAGCATGCAATCCAGATTCCAAAAGGATGGAACAAGTGAGTCATGTTGTTTGTGGCCAGAGGTTACAAGAAGAGCTGTTTTGAAACCATAATTAAATTGCCAACATGAAGTTTACATGAACAGCAATTTTTCAGCATTCAAGTGGATTTTAACAGAACCCAGAAAGAGGTTTAATCCTGAAAATTCTGTCTAAGCATTTGGTTCAGTAAAATGTTAAAAGCATTAATAAGTAGTTTACAGTTAATATAAAGGCACAGGAGCATCAGTAGTAATCTATGTTGCATGCTTTAATTATTTTTTGCATGACAACTTAAAATTTCCTAAATGAAAAAGTCTAAAACCTATAATAACCTAAAACATGGGTTAAAAAGCCTAATTTTAGTTTTTAGAATCAAAATTCCAGGGATTACTCATTACATAATTATTGATCATAGGTTATTAAACCAATATCAAAAAATGTATACACATTTCAACATGAAAAATATCTGTTTAAAGCTTTATAATAAGATATATGAAGATGTCATAGGGGAGCTTTAAATCATGCTTGACCCCTGCAATCCCATAAGATACTCAAAATGTTCACCACAAAATGTCCAGACACTTCTGATTTTGGCAAACTAACTCATGCACATTATTGCCTTCAGTGCCCATAAGGATTGCTTTGGACATTTCATTTTCTTACTGTAGTGCAGCAGCTAGTTTTCTATGGTGTACCACATCATTTAGGATTCCTCACAGGTAAAATTCCAATATCATTTCAGAATGGTTTTTGCATTGCTCAAAAGACAAGTTCATGGCTCCCTTTTTCATTTCATTTGTTGATTCTCATCACAGCCACATGGTTGCTATAGAAACCATTACTGACATCTTTAGAGACATAATAAAACAATTGATGCCATAATTCAATTACAGTTTAAAAATGCATTTTCAATTGATTTGTTTTATTTATGGACACTCTTTAACATCTCAGGTCATCAGCATCCCATTCAATTCAGGGCATGAAACAGCCGACAAATTTTGCTCAGAGGCCTCTTCTTTCAGGCTTCAGGTTCTTTTTTGTGCCGTAAATGTACGACACGTGACTCAATCTTTTCTTCCCTTCAAAAGGAAGCCATACTTCAGATTTTTATGCCCGAAAAAATCCATTGATCCTGCCTGGGTTTGAACCTGCGATCTTGGGTTTAGAAGGCAAGTATGGTTACCACTACACCACTAGGACCAATTTAAAAAATTAGGTATAGATAACCACTATTAAAGTGTGTATTCATTTTTGGGCCCCCTCTATATTTATAAGTATTCCTATATAGTGCTGCATTTCCTGTATCTCTTTTCATGTATTTTAGAGGATAGAAAAGCTTAAAAATTATATGAATCTGAAATGTGCATTGCATTCCCTACCACCATTATTGTAATCGTCATAACCATCATCATTTTATCTTGCTTTGTCACCCATCACCCCCTCTTCATTTACACTGATACTTAATGTGTGCAAATGCATGTGCACATACATGTTCCCTCTCCCTTAGGTGAAATGGGCTGAAGATATGCCTGATGGAGAAATAAACTTCTTTTCTGTGTCCGGAGATGGCCATGTGTTTAACTGGGTGCTGACAGCACATGAACTGCAACAAACAACAATAATTCCACTGCAGCTTGATATGGATCCAGTAGCTGGACCTGATGGGACTCTAGTTTCATTGACAGGTATGTTTACTGCTAACCATTTAGAATATCGTATATTTTCCATATGCAGCAATATCTTACACATATTTATTCTGTTACTGTTATGGTTCACTGACAAAATGTCCTCTGCAGAAAATAAGCTATTGTCAACTACCATATTGCTTCTATCTTGAATTATAACTAATTAAATACAAACATTTTTCATTAAAAATAAAATATTACAAATAGTTTTTTTTTTAAATCAACTAAATTTTTACTTTTTAGGGGAGCTTTAAAAATTATTTGATATAATGCTATGCTATAAGAGACTTTAACAAGAAGTCAAAAGTCTCTCCTATTCTGAAATACATTTCTGGCCATTAAAATTGCAAAGCCCATAAGAGACATATTAAACCGATCCCACATTTTCTAAGAAGTAAGGTTTATGATTCATTGAAAATATGACAGCCATATCAAGGGATCATTAGAGTGTAGGATGTCAGTCCCAAAAATTGGTGTTCGTGTTGGATGAAATGTGTCTATAGCAAAACAAATATGAGATTAGTGGATTGAAGTGGACAAACACCATCAAACAACTGAACAAGAAGAGAGATAATTTCAACATGACTATTATGAACACAATATGTTGCAATTTGCCAGCAATGTATATAATGATAAAACTATTCATGCACTTTACTGCTTCTAGACGAAACTTTAATATTTTATATTACAAATTTATGGTGGCCAATATTAGGAAAAAAACCTGCAATATTGTAAAGATAAACATAGCCAATATTATGATAAAGATAAACATAGACAGTATATACTTAGTATCCAAGGATTCTGCATAATAACACAACTTTTCTGGTAATGTTTTCATAGTAGTCTTTTTCTGATCATTGCTATAGTCTAGCAATAACATTTATGCTTCCCACACAGCAGGCCAGGTTTGGTTCCCTATCAGGTTATTTCTTAAATGACTATGAACTTACTCTTGAAGCTATTAACAGTAAAGTAGTAAAATAATTTTGATATACAGTTGGTTTAGTAACAATTGTACTTCACTTACTAGTTTTTTAATTGGATATATTTTCAGAACATTCACTCCCAATAATCAGAAAGACCATACTCTGTAGGCAGTCAGAGAAATTTATCAAATATATCCAACAATCATGTCTGGAAGTTCATGATGAGGTTCTTATTTTTGATTATGTAAAATTTTTCCCACGTTAATTCCAAAGGTTTGCAAGTATGTTTCAATAGTTTTGTTTTATCAATTTCATGGTTTTTCTGACAAAAGTGTGCTGCCACTGCCAATTACTCTATCTATTTATAATGGATCTTTGATACACATTTCCAAATTTCTTTTCATTTTTTCCATATATACTGATGAGTCTTTGCAAAAGATTTTATAGATACCAGACTTCCTGTCAGGAGGTATAAGATTTTTACAGGAAGATTGTAATAACTTTTAATACTGTTGATATTTTGAGGGACCAAAATTATTTTCTATTTTTCAAACATGTTTTTAAATTTATTGCACATGCTAGGGTGGTATGTAAATTTTTTGAATTGCATATCTTCTTTTATTGTAATAGCAAACTTGTGTCTTTGATACCTTTATTTCTTTTAAGTCTTTTAATCATTTTATCTGCTAATTTTTTTTTATGGAAAACATTATGTCATGATGTGTGGATGATGTATTGGTATTCTTTTCTAATGATTGGAACATTCACTAATCTGTATACAAGATTATTCAGAATGGCATGTATTTGGATTAAAGATTATTTTTAATGTAATTGCCTCTGTGGGTAAGTTTTCTGTTATTCCAACAGCCAAACTGTATTGGTCTTTATAATCTTCAATTTTAAAAAAAAAATCCATTCAATCACTCATAAATAAAACTGCCATGAAAGATTTGCCTTAAATGACAATACAGATAATAAATATCAAAGGAGAGAAAAGGAAATGAAATATCAATATAAGATGAAGACGATTGCATTAATAGAATGGAATCCCTTCTAAAAATTAAGGAATATATTGAAATTAAAGATCAATCAAAAGAGAGCATCATGAAGTCAATGTCACATTAAAAATAGAAAAAAATGTTAACAAATAAATTAAAAAATTAAGCCTAACAATACCAAGAATCTCTTAGGATGTATGGACCATCAAAAATTGACAAAAAAGACAATGGTATTACACCCATTATAAATAATATCGACTCACCAACCTACAAGTTAGCAAAAAGGCTTTCCCAGAAATTCTGTTCATTAATAAAATTTAGAATTTTGGGGATAAAAGAGTCATTTATTTTATTGAAAAAGTTTAGTATGTAAATATTTCACCTGAAGACCTACTTTTATCTTTTGATGTACGAGGGTAGGTCCATAAGTTTCTGGCCCAACCATTTTCTAGATATGTTAAAGGTAAAAACTATATTTCATTTTTCAATATAGTTACCCTTTATCGCAGTACTCCCACATCTTTGAATTAACATTTTAATCCCTCCCCAAAAATAGTCAAAACTCTTGTCTGCAAAATGTGCATAAACAGCATCCACCACTTCTTCATCACACTTAAATTTCCTTCCTCAAGAGTCCTTCTTTGGTTTTCAGAAGAGCAAATAGTCGCTGGGAGCTAGATGTGGGCTGTAGGGTGGATAGTCGATCTCCTTGAAGCCACATTTCTTCACAGCTTCCTTTGCAACAAGAGCTCTGTGCATACGTTGTCCATGAAGGTGCAACCACCACTTGGCTTTCCTTGCCTTTTCTCTTTGATGGAAACACATAGTCTGTGCAGTAGGCCAGCATAGTACTCCCCATTTACTGTTGTGTTCCTCTCCTTGAAGTCAATGAAGAGTATTCCTTCACAGCCCCAAAAGATTGTGGCCATGATCTTAGTTGACTGAGTGACCTTGGCCTTTAGAGGCAATGCTTAGCCAGGTTTGTGCCACTCTATTGATTCTTTTTTGGACAAGGGATCATAGTGGAGGACCATAGTTTCATTTCCTGTAACAATGGTGGCAGAACTTCTCTCTTGTTGGCACAGAAGAGCTCCAAAAATGCCTGACAACAGGTGACTCATTGCTGCTTTTGGACTGAGGAATGAAGTCTAGGCACCCATCTTGCACTAACCTTATTCATGTTTAAATGTTCATGAATAATTTGAAGGACTGCTGTTTTAGAAAGGCACAACCTTGTTGCTATTTATGTAACTTTGAGCTGTCAATCCTCCATAATTTCTGCTTCCACAATGTTTTCAGGAGTGAGCACCTCCAAGGGCCGACCTGAATGCTCTTCATCTTCAATGCTTTCTGAACCCATTCGAAAAAGTTTGGCCCATTCTTTTATGGTAGAACACACTGTCCAATCGCTGTTTAATTTCATTTGGAGTAAGCCCTTCTTTTGTGAAGAACTTAATAACAGCTAGAAACTCCATTTTAAACATGTCACAATCTTCTAAACATAGCCTTCTTTATGCAACTATATTTGAACAACTGAACACAGCAGAGCAGAAGTTACAGTTGCAATTATTTATTTAACAGATGAGATATGGCACTAGATAAGGGTTTTGTGAAGGCAATAATTCTTAACAGCGAGGCTGGAAACTTATGAACCTACCCTCGTATCAACATTATTTCCTAGAATTCCTACAGAAAGAATATGTAAATTATTAAAAAAATGGCTTATATCCATACCAATACCTGCTGAAATAATAGATGATTTTTATTAATTTGACAGAACTATTCATTGACTAACTAACATTTTAGTTTTAATGATAATTTTACCAACAAAGTTCTGGATTGGTTATGAGTAACGCTCTTTCATCTTTTTCGGCAGATTTATTAGTGAATGATTTTGAAATTTATCTGACGCTTTTCCATTTTAAAACTTAGTACCGACACATGGATAATATATTTGCCATTATACTTGAACATCTGGTTAACAATACCTTAAAAGTATTAAACTTGTAGAAAGATCAATAGAGTTTACATTAGCAATTGAAAAGAATGGATGGATTCCCTTTATAGATTTGAAGATTATGAAAGACAATAACAGTTTTGCCTTTGGAATATACCCACAGTGACAATTACATTAAAAATAATAGCTTTTATCCCAAAACACACCAGCAGGTCATCTTAAATAGTTTTGCATAAATTGCAATCAGTAGAAAAAAATACAAAGAAGAATACAAATACACCAACTAAATAGCACACATAATGGTTCCATAAAAATTAGTAGATAAAATAATAAAAAAGCTTAAAAGAAATAGGACACAAGTGTGCTATTACAAATTGAAGAAGATATGCAATTCAAAAAATTTACCTACCACCCTAGCATGTTCAATAAAAGTTAATTTTTTTTTAAAAAATAGAAAATAATTTTGGTTCCTCAAAACGTCCAAAGTATTAAACATTTATTATAATCTTCCTGTAAAAATCCTATATATTCTGACAGAAAGAAGCATTTGCAAACGCTGAGAATATATTGGAAAAATGAAAAGAAATTTGGAAAAGTATGCCAAAGAATATTTTAGAAATATATTATACAAAGAGATAGAAAAATTGGCAATGGCAGCCCACTTTTGGTCAGAAAGCCATGAAATTGATGAAATAAAATTATCACGCTCTTGTCAACTTTTATAACTAACAACATGAGAAAAAATTTACATCATCAAAAATAAGAACAGCATCATGAACTTCAATACATTATGTTAGATATATTCAATAAATTTCTCTGACTGCCCGTAGATGGGAGTGAATGTTCCTGAAATATGTCCAATCAAAAAACCACGTAAGCGAAGTATGTCACCAAACCAACTCTATATAAATATTATGTTGAGGTTTTTTCAGGAATTTTCCCTCGGTTCTTTAGGTGAATGCCTGGGAAACTCAGGCCATAAGGTCCTCTAAACTGATTTGGCTAAATTATCATCTATCGTTCTTCATTTGGCACTAATAGATCTTAGATGATGTCCAATCATTAAAAAAAAAATTGGCCATAGTGAGCATATTTATTTCTGCAAAACTTTCATTTCTTAATTTCTCTTATCTAATTTTCAGGATGTGGTACAGCTCTAACTTTCCATCCAAAGGAGGATAAGATCTTCATGGTTGGTACTGAAGAAGGATACATATATAAATGCAGCACAGCATATGCTTCCATGTTTTTGACAACATATGATGCACATTATATGCCAGTGTACAGAATAGATTTCAACAAATTCTATCCTGACATATTCCTCTCATGCAGTGCAGATTGGAGGATAAAAATCTGGGAAGATCAAAGGAGGTGAGATTTACAGTAATTTTAAGCACCTATATGAAATAATAAATTTGCAAGCATAACAATTTACAAGTATATGTATATACATTAGTCTGTATCAAAAGATAAAGTTTCTAAATCATGAAATTATACAAATTTCTTTTATAAACTGCATTTCACTCAGGAAATGTACAAACATTTATTTCAATGCAAAAAGAAGAAGAAAAAGAAAAAGAAGAATAATACAACTTTTCATAATTAGTTCCTTAACATAAACACTAAATAGCATATAGTTTATAATTTGACTACCAGAAAAAGAAATATTTCTCCGAGGAAATGAAAACAGTTCAATCTTCTAAAATGTCTTAGGGAATCATACATTCCAATATAACTATGAAACATTTTTCACATATTTCTATATCCAATTTAAGCACAAGCTGATTCCTAAAATAAAAGAAATACATTAAAATAAAGAGTTGTTACTATATGATTTCAGCTCAGAGATAGCAAGGACAACCTAATTTGTACTCTTTAAATACAAGAGTCAGTCAAAAAACACATCTCCCTATTTTATTGTTACAATGCAAAGACATGGAGCTCTCTGCAGCAACTTGTGTACCTGCTAGCATTAAGTCCCACTCATTACTATTTGGTGAACAGCGACAATGGCCTATAAAAAAACATAAATGTAGCAACAGTTACAAAATGCAAGGGTACTGAATGAATGGCCAACAGAGGAAGTGCACACAATATTTTATTTCTGTGGGCAAAAAGTAAGAAACATGTAAACTCTCCCAAATAAACACACATTACTACGGCATTCCCTTTAACCTTCAAAGCATGGTTTCATTATGTGGATGACATTCTGGCAATAGTCCTAAAAAACAAACAGAAGATGCCCTAAAATTACTAAATTTGCAGGACCAAAATATTAAATTCACTGTGGAATTGGAGGAAAATGGTCTTTTACCGTTTTTGGACCTAAAAATATACAGGATAAATGACATAATTTCATTCGTCATATATAGGAAACCAACACATACAGATAACCACATAAAGAATAACAGTTTCAACCCTAAACCACACCAACATGTCATTATAAACAGCCTTGTCCATAGATTGGTAAACATCCCACTTAACAAAGAAGAAAATTCAGCAGAATACCGTTATATCATCAATACAGCCCTCAACAATGGATTCAACAGCTCTTTAGTTGATAAGAAGATCAAACATTTCAAAAGACAGAAAGATATTAAAAACACTACAACTTTCTCCACGATAAAAAAGGACGTGGTTTTTAAAAGATTCATATATCATCCGTGGGCAACCAGGGCATTCATGAAAATCTTTAAAAATTATGATATATGTTTGGCTGCACAAATTAAATTTAGTATTGGAAAACTTCTAAACAGCAACAAAAAAGACATTATTCCACCCAGCAAGAAGTCAGGAGTGTATCAGATAGACTGTTTGGAGTTGATCAGATGTATATAGGCAAAACAATACAAAATTTGGAGACAAGGACCAAAAAACATTTCAAAAATTTAAGATATAAACAAGTGGATAAATCGGCAGTTGCAGATCACTTTTGGACTTACAATCATAACATTGCAGGAGAAGCCAAACTGTTAAAAGTTACCACCAATCCCAAGGATTTAGCAATATGGGAAAAGATTTATATTTTAAAAAATAAACATAGAGTGATGAATTTTGACATTCCACCAATGGACTTCCTTTTCCGTTATCTAATGGAACCACCAGATGCCACTACGTCACCTGCTAGAGTTAAGTCAGTCCCCAGCTGAAGATGAGAGCGAATACTCTTGAAACATGTTTTGAAGAATTAATCAGTTAGTGAAGTTTTAGTGTCACCTAATACTGACTCAGTTGTATATTTTCCCAAAGGATTTTGTCTTTTGTTTGGAATTGATGTGATATTCATCCAAAAGTATGAAAATTAAACCACAAATTTGCAGAAATTCAAATGAATATTAATGGCTCTTTAGACAACTGGCTTTGGCAATATATTCTCCACCCACCATTAACATTCACCTATTAGGGAACTGGGAGAAAAAATCTACATAGTAGACAATTTCAACTCTGTCAAAAATGAAGTGTTGAAATGGCTCAATGACCAAGACATCAGTATCTATTGTATGAATATAGAAAATATAATTTTACATATGACAAACTCTTAAAAAATATAGGTACTCTCTCAAGTTCAAGATTCCCACAGCATCAGTCTAAACACTGTTTCCTACCTCCTTAAGCCCCAGGTTGTATGGTTGTAAGAAACCTCTTATTCTTTCCTTCTTAAATTATCTTCTTTTTCTTTCTATTTCGATCCCACTTCTCTTAACTTTTCCCACAAACTTCCCCATTTTCAGGATGCTTTTTACATCCTTATTTCTTAACATTTTTATTATCGCTATATCCTCCGATAAATTATCCCATTTACTATCCCAAACTTCTTCCCTCCACCCTTTAACCTTATCACATTGCAATAAATAATGGGACACACTAACTATTTCCCCACACATATTACATCCTTCATTGCCACTTCCTCTATATCCTTTCATGAGTATTACTCCTGTATGCATCCATGCCCAACCCATCCTACTCATTTGATTGCAAATATCAATATACTTCTCTTGTCCCCAATTCTGTTTAATTCTTTCATATACAACCAAGGAACTTTTACCTTCTAAACTAGCCCAAATCTCTTGTTTTTCTACATCTTCTAACCTCTGTCTCATCATCTTCCAGAATCCATTCACATTACTTTCACTCATTCTCCATATATTCCCCAAACCTATTTCTTCTAATACCTCCCCCACCTCCGAAGACCTCTTTTTGATAAATAAGACATTCCTTTTGAACTATTTAATTTGATGGTACAATACCAATACTTCATTACTCTCTCTATAATTATATTTTCCTCCCTATCCTTCCTAATTCTAACAAACTGACCCCCTTCAGAGAACTTTTGGGTAATCCCAATACTTCCCTATAACACATTCTGTGAACATTCTACCTTCCTCAATCCCTTTTCTACTTCCCAGATTTCCATTGCATACAACATCCTGGCCATTTCTCATCTTTGCTTAACTTTGTACCTTTTTTCAATACTATTATCTTTGATTTTTTCCCATTTATGCTTAAACCCCATTCTGCACAATACTTACTAATCTCATCAATAGCTCTCTGGAGTCCTATCACCTTCTAGCAGCTTGGATATTATAATGAGAACAGAAAATTGCAATAGATGGCCTATTTAAACAATTGGTAATGTATATGGCCATATCAAGAGATCGTGCAGTGCTCCAGCCCACACATTTGCTGCAAATCCATATTGGTGATTACTGCAGACATGAAAGGGGGGATTTTCATCTGCCCATGTATGGCTATTTCTACTACTGAGTATGTCATTCCTAAAGAAGCATGATTCATCAGAAAACAATTCAGTACTTGCAAAATAGAATTCTTTGTTACCAGTATGCAAAAATCACTTTTAAATTCCACTCTAGGACTGTTATCACCTGGGCTCAATTTCTGGATCTTTCAATTGTGAAATGCATATGCTATACCTGTGTATAATTCTCCATATTGACATATATGAAGAACTTATCTGATTTGCAAGTCATGTGTCTGCTCATTCATACAATCCAGCATTTCCTTAAAGTTAGTTGACCTACAAATTCTTGCTACACCCTTGTTTCTGAAGTTTGGTCACAAGCTTCCTATTTCCAGCAATCATTAGTGAAGTCTCATAAACATGGTATGAGGTGGCACATGAGCAGTCAATGTGCCAACAGGTAAAGCCTTGCAGCTCATCTTCCATTTACATTTGTTTTTACTTTTCCATACATGAAAATCATATCGTACAATTCTCTTAATGTGTATCTTTCATTACACTAAACATCACCATGGCAACATCATAGCCTATTAAAGAAAAAAAAACTTATTTATTTTACCAAGATTATTCTTTAATTCTTAGATCAATAGTCCACACACAACAAATTGTCTGGCTCCAAAACAGAGCATTTCCAGACATGCATTTCTAATGAAAATTATTCATATTGATTTGCATATTCCCTGGGAGTTTGTAACAAAGTCACAGATATATCCTGTATAAAGTTTTAAGATTATCAGTCACTTGCTGGAGCTTAGGCACAAAATTGTAACTCATTCTTTTTTTTTTATTTCCAGTGAGCCACTATTTATGTTTGACCTTGGATGTGCAGTAGGTGATGCTGAGTGGTCTCCTTATTCAAGTACTGTATTTGCTGCTGTTACAAATGATGGGAAGGTCCATGTCTTTGACCTCAATTTGAACAAATATAAACCAGTATGCAGCCAATCTGTGATATCCAAGAGAAGGAACAAATTGACACGAGTCACTTTCAACCTTAAACTGCCCATTCTGATTGTCAGCGATGATAGGTAAATATTTTGGTTTGATATTTTATACACTATTATTTCATTTTAATCATATTTCATTTTGTAATTTAGTTGCAAGTGATGCTCCACTTACAATAGGATGCATGAACTTACAATGAATTCAATGCTGATGCACAAAATACAACATAAATCCTTTTTTGATTCTTATTACAAAATTACATTTTATGTTACATTGATGCAAACCTTAGGTACTTAAAAACAAAATAAGTTTATTATGTATCATGAATCTGTATACCAGATCTCTAATGCATATTAGTGTATCTTGTTAGAAGTTTCAACCCTATCATAAATTTCAAGTGATTGTTTATATATATATATTTATTGTTGCTATGACTGCATTGGTCTTCTTGCAACATCTGTGGTTATGGGCTGAACATTATAGATGTAAATTTGTAGGGTTGAATGAAATGAATTAATGACAGCGCAACTGAGCTCAGAGTCCTTGGAGCCTTAAAGCTATCCAACATTCACTTTCTCAGGGTAAGGTCAGAAAAAAACTTTGCCCAGGCAGCTCGACGTGACTGGGATTTGAAACCAAGACATTCAAATTAGTAGTAACCAATGCTATTACTAGACCACAGAGGAAGTCTCAAGTGCATTTGTTTCTACCACTAAACTAGAAATTCCCTCTCCTTATGAATATCTCATCTTAGCTATCATATGATGATAAGCATATCTATATTTTAGTCAATTACTGCATTCTTACCATATAATCAGAGGCTAAATAGGTATTATGAGGTCATTTTTGAAGGCTTGTTTATCCAATATCAGCCTAGTCACCTTACTAAATTATGTAGTACTCTTAATTTTTTAATAATATAAAATATAACACTTCAAAGCCCATATACAGACAAATATGAACACAGTATAAAAAGTTTGTATAGAAATGTATTTTCTTATTACAGTGCTTATAATAATAAAGATATTTTGAAGATTCTAGCTAGTATGTAGGAAAAACCTATTTTACAAGCACTATGATTCACAGCTGACAGTATTGAATAGAAAAATGAACAATTAGCCTCCGCTCTCAGAATGTTGCATTTTTACACTAAAACTTTATGCATTAATGGTTTCTTTCCTTTATTTAAGAATTGGCACATTACTCATTTACACACATCTCATTATACACAAATAATTTTTTATTCATATTAACACTTTATATATGATTTTCTTGATGAAGTTTCTTAACAAATTAATTTTTCTTCTATGTTGATTTCCCGTAATATTTCCCTTGAGAAACTGGATGTCTGAGATCCTATTCTAAAAGTGTGCATAACTTCTAGGGAGTTTGAAAATATACACACAGGAAATTAATTAAAATCCTACCTAACTCTACAAGCTGTTTCATATTTTTATCTGGAATTTTTTTTAATTTATTTTGTTGCTGGCATACAGGATGCACTTGTTTTACTCTGAAAACTTATCTAAAAACAGAGTGCATCCACATGCCAATAATCAAAATTACAAGTGAATCTTTAATCATAAAGTTATTATATAATCAGACTTCTCTTGTTTCTTATCCTTTTTTAAAGCAGCTATTATCAATTTCCATAAGTTTTCCTGTTTTGTAAGAGCATGATTTCTTGCTTGCTTCTTGGCTGTGTGCAAGAATTCTACATAACTGGAATGCAAGAGTTCAGTAAATGCATCTGCTTTGATATCTTGATCCAGCATAGAATGTATCTTATAATGAGTACATTTCATGGTATAAACAAACAACAAACTTAGAAAATGATAAGTGCATGGGAAAACAATAACAGTATGTATAAATAAAAAGCTGCTCATAGTAAACATGCCCTATGATGCGGAATTTTGAAACAGTTAGTACTTAAAAAGCAAGAATAACTTGGATATTATACCAGAGTGCTTGGGTATTTCAGTTTCTGCAAAAATAATTACTCATAAGACCAATTAGCTATTAAGGCATCCCAGACTTTACAAAGATCCACATTGCAGTATTCTAGATTTGTAAACAGAAATTATCTGTATATGCAGATTAGAAAAAGTCATAAAAATGCAAATTAAATATGAAGAAAAAATCTAATTTCATGTTACATTAATGCAAAAAAAAAAATAAATAAATACATAAAAATGTCAAAACTTTCACAGAGAGCAATTATGGATGAGATTCTATTGGCATTTGATATGCTCTCAAACAAAATACTAGATTCTAAAGGAGAAAAAAAGTAATATTGTTAAAACATGTACTCAAAAAGTTAATTCATAATTGCAACATGCTGCACTGATGGAACAAAATTGCCTTTTTTTATTGTTAAGAGCAAGGACATTTTTGGAATAGTGTTTAATGCCCATTTTCAATACTGTGACATCATAGACATGGACAATGATGATATACGAGGTGAAATGATAAATAGGGAAAGGATTTTTTTAAAGCAAGGAAGTATTCCAGGCTTTAGGGTACAACCCAGCATTTGCCATTTATGTGTACTGAGTAAAACCTGAAAAAATCTCAGTCAGGGACAATCATGGTAGAAATCGACCCAGGACCTCTTGCTCACAAGTCCATGCTTTAATGACCTGAAGTGTTTGCACATGCTGGTACAAAAGACTGAATGGATGGAGAAGGGACAAAGCTATGAATAAATAATGCATGGTCTTGGTGCCAAGGTGGAATGCTAAACTAAACCTGCTTTGCTAGATATGGGATCAGTTCCAGTTGTTGTTGATTTGGTTTATTTATGGATGCTCTTTACCATCTCACAGGTCATCAGTGTCCCATTCTATTCAGGGCATGAAAATGCCAACAAATTTTGTTCAGAGGCCTCTTATTTCATGCTTGAGGCTCTTTTTGTGCCATAAATGTACAACACGGGACCAACGGCAAAGGAAGCCATACTAAGGATTTTTACACCCAAAAAAGTCCATCAATCCTGGCCAGGTTTGAACCCACGATCTTGGGTTTAGAAGGCAAGTATGGCATTACACCACCAGGACTGACTAATCTAAATTAGTTCCAGGTCTAAACAGCCAGCTTCAATTTTTAAATGCCTGGATTTAAAGGATTCATAATGAAATGGAATAACTAGATGCAGTTTTCAGATTATGAAATGACATCAACAAGAAAAGAAAGAAACTCTATACATTGTTCAAAGCTGTCAAACATAAGACAGTTGTTAATCATTTTAGAAATTTGACCTTAAGATAGGATATATTAGGGTATTTAATGCATGACAAGTCAGTTTCTTACATAAAGATGGTCACAAGTAATTCTTCATTTAGACCTGGAAAGAAATTTATGGTTTTTGAGGATAAAATTAAAAGGTAGGCCTATAAACTGATTTGTTTTCTGGTGCTTTATTATTGTTAGTAAATTTTATGTTGTGAATCTAAAAAAAAAAAAAACTAAAGAAAATGAGTGCATCCTTATATACAGATATGCTGGCAAATATGATATTTATTTTTAATTTAAAGGTTTTTCCCCTTGACCAGCTTCTCTGGCCTACCCAAGTGCCTTCATTGAACTAATATGAAAGGTCCAGCTCTACTTTTCAAAAATTAGAACTAATTGGGAGGTGAAAGAGGATTTAAATCTTGATTGGCAGTGCCTTATAGAAACCTGTTGCTATGGACACCAAATTCTTAATAGCATTCTTTACAGAAGATGAGACTTTCAGTATGGCAAGAATGGCAAATGGGACTGTCTGATATGTTGAATTAAAAGGAAACTGCTGCCTTGCAGTGAAGCTAAGGCTAAGAAAATAAAATTCAACAGAAAACCAGTTCTTCAAGTTAAAGATCTAGCAGTGGCAGTAATCCAGTCTCATAAAAGATAACTTTTTTTTTTGATTGATTTATTTACGGACACTCTTTAACATCACAGGTCATCAGCGTTCCATTCAATTCAGGACATGAAATGGCCAACAAATTTTGCTCAGAGGCCTCTTCTTTCAGGTTTGAGGTTCTTTTTCGTAACGTAAATGTACGGGACCCATGGCTTTACTTCCTTTCTGAAGGAAGCCATTCTTAGGATTTTTACGCCCGAAAAAATCCATCGATCCTGGCTGGGTTTGAACCTGTGATCTTGGGTTTAGAAGGCAAGTATGGTTACCACTACGCCACCAGGACTGACTAAAAGATAACTGTTAAACCTATTAAATTCCATGTTATCTTTTGCAGTAATTTCCTGTACTTAAGTATGTGACCTCAACAGTTAAGATAAACAATGTACCATAGCTGCCAATGTTTCATTATGTAAAGGCAATGTTTATCTTGGCAGGGGAGCTATAACAACATTAAAACTCTCACCCAACCTTCGCTGTAAAGTAAAGCCTGCAAAGAAAGGACCCGTGTATACCGAGCGAGAACTGGAGATCATGAAGCTGGAAAAACTGCTGACTCTTGTGAGAGAACCAACAACTTTAACACTACCTCTTGACCTGCCTGTACCAACTGAAGATTAGGCTATGTCCATTAAGAACATTAAATTAGTAAGCATATAAACTAATAAAATGAAATAATTTTGCCTTCTACCATTTAAAAGTAAACATGAAGGCAACAAATCTATTTGTAGCCTAAAATTCTCTTTTTCTTCTCACTTATAGTCAACATTACACATTTCAAGAAAATGAGCAAGGTACACATGCTTGCACTCTCATAAGAGGTGATTTATTGACAATGGCACTTACTACCATTTTAGGAATAACATTCTTATATGTGATATACCTTCCATCTCTTACTGTCTTCCTGGTATAAAAACAGTTAATTTTCAACGTAGCATGTAATGTAGGCTTTAAAGAATGGTTACTGCAAATATGACTGCACTATCAGCACTTTTCCTTAGATACAGTCAGCTATTATTTCTTTTAGAATTGATTCTTGGACAGACCATGACTAATAAGCTCTCTATTAATAAGAACAATTGCCTGGAAATTAATTTGGTTCTAGGGGAGAGAACTGGTGAGGATTCAACAGAAATTTTTAACTTTCTGGAGTATCCCTAAGAAAGGTTCACATAAATACTCAATTTTATAAAAAAAAAAATATATATATATATATGTATGTATAAATTTTTTTTATTCAATCTAAAACACATTAATGAGTATCAGTATTTGGCACCAAAGTAGTTATTACAATATTTCAACTGAACACGAAATATGAAAGAGTATCTTATCACATCAGCAGTACTGGCAGTTATAGTAAATTTAAAGTGCCATCTTTTAGACAATGTATGACAATAATACCAATAATCAGTCCTAGATTGTCTATGCTACTAAACTATATTTTGCACTGTGAAGTGTTTTTAAATGCCTACATTACATTGACTTTCTTAGATCATCTGAGGAATTTATACTATAATGATCTATAAAATAATCAGTTAAATTCAAGGATCGTGAAATTATCAGCATCTTTATACTGAACCATGTAAAGGATTTTATTGCCACAATTTCTGACTAACATTCTTTGAAATGGAACACAACAAATCAATTAAATAAATTATATGCTTATGATTATTTAGTATCTACCTTTAAGTGATGAAACAAAACTCTAGGTATCACCAGATATCACAAATATGAGATTAGACTTGACATCTCTGAACTGCACAAGCATTTACTACAACATTACCATCAACTTACTGAAGGGGAAAACTTTTCACCAGTTTTTAATTTTCTAGACTAGATAATTTACAACAACTGATCTTGTTTAATTGTACATAAAAGGGCATGTATCTGTATCATATGTATTTGTGCATGTTATACATGTTTTGTTCTTTACTCTAAATAAATGTTTAACAATCTAAATATTTTGAAAAACTAAGTATTTTTATCACCTTCTGTGCCTTGATATAACACTAAACCTTTCACATTAAACATTAAACTAGTTATAATAACAAAATCAACAAATGCATAAAGAAATTTGCAATCCTACTAATATAATTTATTAACATAATTATTAAAATTATGATTTTCAATGCCATCTCATTGTCAAACAAAGTACTAAAGTTTTATAAACAGATGGCATAGAATAACAGTAAGTATACACTGGGATTCAAGATTAGCCATAAAGCAGAAGTGAAGTACAACAGTAGAAGGCCATCATCAACATAAAAATTAAGAGAGTTTCATTAAATATGAATTATTTACAATCTGCTATGAACTGCACACATTATTGTATGCTGAAAGTTATTACAAAAATGTAAAAGGCATGTACTCCATTGGCTCTTAGTAGAATTACACTACTCTTAACACAATATAAGTTAGAATTTTAATATCAAAATTACACAAGCTGAAAATAATTATAATTCATTATTGCACAGCCTTTTTTGCCAGTACTAGTAATTAACAGAACCATAAAAATAATTTTAATGTACCCATAAAAAACAAATTATGAATATAAGCCTGACAATATACATTCCACCTTATAGTGAAAAAGTATATTTTGTACTAAGATCAATGATAAAATTTAAGAGACTAAAAGAATTATGCATTTTGAAATTAGCTTATATTTCTTTCAGTTTAGTTAACAGTGAGCTATTCTATTCATTGAGAGGTTTTAAACAAACAGCTAGCATTTTTTTAATTTTATTTCTCATTAAAACTCCAACTGCATGTACTACAAACTAGACAAGGTCTTGCATTGTTATGCATTAGCACAAAGTTATTGCTAACTTGGGGAGCACTCATTCACAGTGTTCTGCCCGAGTAAAGGTACTGCTCACTGAGCATCATCATGCCATGTTTACAGTTTTTATGGGGATATACACTGAGTAGCTTCCTGTTGCTTTCTGCAATGATGAAGATAAGATGATTGAGCAATGACAGAATGAGCAGCAGAAACTGGGGTATCCAGAGAAAACCTGTCAAGGTGCCACTTTGTCTGCCACAAATCCCACTTATGGCCACTGAGATCGAACCCAGGCCGTCTCATTGGGAAACAAGCAATCTAACCACTTGGTTATGACACAGATTTTGGGGAGCATAGGAAATGGTATAGAGGGAAACATTCTCAATATTGTGGGTTAATTTTCAACATGAACAATGTTGTCATTAATGCCAAAGACAAAAGACACTCCAAACCATGAAGAAGCCTCCACCATATGTTCTTCTAAGAAAGAATACAGGGAGCATAACGCTCCCTTGATCTTCTCCACTCTCATTTATCTGGAGATCTGAGGTTGAATATGAACTTGTGTGTAAAAATAGATTTGCTCCAATGTTTTTTCTGCAATCCATGTGCTCTCAGCAAATTGAAGCAGAGCTCTTTAGTGATATCAAGTTATAATCACTGTGCTTGTGTACCCAACTGGCTTACTTTGAGTAGGTAACTTGGTATGTAATTAATAGCCTAATTTTTCTCAGAGCCTTTGATAAGATTCGATAAGAGATTCTCTATTTCACCAGACCAATAATATTATAGCTTCAGTCAATAGGAGTCTGGGATTTAACAACAGTAAACATGGAGTGGTGTTGAATGGCAGCCTATAATAGTTACATATTTCTCAGAGCCTTTGAGATTAATTATTTAGCAATAGGCATACTCTGTCTTACCACAACAATAATATTTTAGCTTCAGTTCAATAGCAGTCAAAGTTTTAACAGCAGACAAACACCAAATGGAGTGATTTAAAAGCTTCAGCCAATAGCATTCTACGATTAACAGCAACCAAACCTGCAGTTGCAGGACAGTTTATCAGTGTTATTGTTGAGATATCAAGTAACAGACACATATCAAATGTTTGCTCCACCTTTTTGATACTGGCTGGGTATATAATGAACAGAATTTACAATCCTGTTCTGCTGGCAGGTGAGCTCAGATTTACTTCCGATTCTTCTTCTGGATGTCCTTTCACCAGTTAACATTTCACACTTGTTCAGTTAATACTTTGCCTCAACAGACATTAATGTTGATCTCTCAAGCCCTCCAGAACTAAAACAGCAGCCATCTCTGTCTTATGTTCACCTGTGGCACTTCCAATGTGTGCAATAAATGTTCTAAAGGTATTTTAAATTGAATTTTTTTTTTCTTGAAACTGTAAAACATGCTAACAAACTATTAAATATAAACGTAACACATCACTAAACATTAAACATATACCAATTTAAAATTTAATAAGGCACACAAACCAGATTAGTAAAAGCATAAGAATGGTCTTCAGAAACAAAATGTTTGCATGTTTTTATTTCCAAATGTAAGAAACAAGATTCTCCATGCAAATTACCAAAGTAAGGTATAACAATGTAATCTAATTTTTTTAGTATTACTTTTTATTTCCTAGTATATTTGTGCTCCTTAGCACATTAATTAGATTGCATCAATACACAATCATAGCATTAAAGTAACAGCTACAAAACCAAAGAAAATTACAATGAAGTCTGTGTTTACCCAATTTAAATGAAATCATTGAGAAAATGCATTATTAAAAATGGCAGTTTACATTTACATTATTGTACTTTACCATTCATCATTCATATTCTGCTTACCTGACATGATCACATGATATTGCCAGCAAACATGCAACATTCAAACTGCAGTGGGGAGGCCAAGCTTTTGCTTACATTCAACTTTTGTTGAATTTTCCGTTCTCAGCTTCTTAATCACTGTATACCAATGCAATACTGAATACTTAAAAATTAAAATTTGTTTAAAATTTAATTCAGATAACAGTCAGGTAAACAGGCTGCATTTGTGTATATCTCACACAAAATTCACAAATTTATTTCATTGAAACACAAAGTGTTATTCTACAAAGAGTCAATACTGCCAGGAACTATTCCCAGCATATAAAATGTGTGAAATTTAAAGTAAATCACTTCTGCTACATAGCTTTCTAAACTTAGCCAGTAAATTTCATTTTCCTAGGATCAGGATACTGAGGACTTTCAATGACACCTTTACCAAATTTGAACTCTAAGAAGTCTCTTATATTATTTGGAGCTGGAACCTCCCTTCCAACAAATTCAATGCTGGCCATTGGATGCAGAAAATGTTCTGGAAATTCCTTATCTTGCCTATGGCTTGGAAACCATGTATCTTTAGTCATTGTACCATTACGTTGATAAAAGGGGAAAATATCAACATGTAAGTGATTAATGCGACTAAATTGTACTCTGAAAAAATCACCTTCCAATGCCTTCTCCCATACAAACCCATCATTATCTATTACAGATTGTGTGGTTGCACGTGATAACCATGGACAACGCCCAATGTCCTCTCGCAGCATACCAATATCAACATCATAATCCCAAGGCAGGATGTCTCCATTGCGCATAGCACCCAACAAGCTGCCTCCTTCTAGCCAGTAATGTGCCCCTGCTTCATCCAGACGATCAAATACATGACGAGCTGTGCGTCGCAGACCAGCAAGACAACATGGTGGGGTCCATTTTCCTTCCCACAAATACTGGGGCATATCATCAACCACTGTGCCAAAACACCGTGGTGTTTCTCTGCTACAACCATACCATTCAAGTGTTCCAGTCTCTCGTATCACTTTCTTCAGTCCCATTTTTCGAAACATTTCCCGTTGCTGACTTAGCTCCAGCTGCTGTAATTTCCACTGTGCATGATGGCTTTTAAATAGCTGTCTTCCCTCACTTAGCAAAATATCTCTCACAAGCTTAGTCTTAATGTTTAGAGAAGCTGCTTGAATGTACAAGGAATCTGGGAAAGGAAGCATAAGTGGTTCTGGAAACTTCTTTAATATCTCTGATTCCACCAACAAAACATGTTTACCTCTCACAGCATCACACATATCATTGTCTGAAATATCATACTGTAATACCCATTCCCTTATATTTAAATTTATATTTAGACAATCAACAGATTTTGAACTAGTAAAAGGAACAGATATTATATTCTGAGAATGTTTCTTCAGTTCCAAAAATATTGTGTAAATAAGATTTTCTGAAGACAATCTTGTGGAGTCTGGAATGAACAGCACATACTTTGTATCGATGAAGTATAGAGGATTTCGTTCTTCATAATTAACATTAAACCGAAACTGAGTATTTATTATTTTGGCACTTCTTAGATTAGTATTTGGTACAGCAAAATTCAAAGGAGGGTACGGATGCCCATCACTTACTACATAAACTGAAGCATTTGGAAGATTAGATTTGACAGATTCTACTGTGGCTACCACATCGTTATCAAAAGCCTCAAACTTTCTTATCACTATAGTAACGGATTTTTCCAAAAGGTTTTTAATATTTATAATTGGCGGAGCGGTTAGTACAACAGCGTTCACTGGCAAATTCCGGGATTGGTCACCATTCCGAGAGAGTAAACTCCAAATGCAATACAACAGAAACAAATTAAGAAAAACAACTACTATAGCGATTAATTTGGCAATTCGAATGCGCATAGTAAACCTATACATTGATATTTTAAAAGGTTGATATTTCTTCTGCACACATATTTACAATGCTAGGTCTACATTGTTTACAAAAATACACACACAACATAGTTTCTCTCATCGTTCGTCTTTCTTGAATATAAATCACTAATTACTTTGAGCTATATTTTGTACATTCTGTTAGGAAATGACATTTGCGCTGCGAGTACGTAAACACGCTTGACTGCCATGGAGCTCCTAACCTCATCATCAGAATAACACTGCGTCGTACGGATACACAAACCAATTATGTGATGAATACCAAAGACATTTACATCTTGTGGGCAATTCCGTTATAACAGGTCCTAGTGTCTGAATAAATAAGGTATTTGTTCCTCTCTCTCTCTCTCTCTCTCTCTCTCTCTAACACATATACTTTGCCATTCATTTCTTCCTTTTCTAATCCCGCCCGAATAACAATTCTGAAAAATTAACCAGATGAGTGACTATATGACTCTGTAGAGAATTGTCTGTTCTATCGAATGGTGTCAATAAAAAAAGGTTTGAATTTAAAAGGGATTAAAATTATAGAATTGTGCTAAATTAGCTACGAGTCTAATTTTTTGCAGCTATGTAACTCAAGATTACAAGTAAGTCAATAGTTTATCTACACCAAGAAAATTTCTTAAATTGATATGGTTATAATAAACATTTAAAATCGCGCTGGAGCGTCCCGACCTCAGAAATTCGCTACAATACCACCATGCCAGGGAGGAATACCCACAAGTTCATGATAACGGGCTGGCATTGAACAAAAAATTGATCTCAAATGTAATACATAGAATAAGAAAGGAACAAACCAATAGTCCCCTAAGAACGTCGGCAAATAGACGCACATAAGCATGCCAAAAATAATAACTATAATTCATTGCATACATTTGATCAAACAAATGATATAGGACAAAAATCATTTAAGCTAAACTTGTTATAAAATTATAACAAACACATTAAAATAGCACATAATTACGTCTTCCACAGACTTGTGTATTCAAGTTGGTACAATATTAACAAATTTAAAAAAACAACCTCAGCTTGTGGATTGCCAGCAAGATATATATTTGTTTCTTCCCTACCTTTTGAACCATAAGGTGATTGATTCAGCTATGAAATTATATGATACAGTACCTGTATATATTATTTAACATGGTAAAAATTTCCATTTACAACGTAATTAATACAGAATTATCCACAATGGATTATACACAGGATACAATAATAAAACATTTTACACATTATCACATAAAAGGTTTCCATGTAATCAATAATAACATTTTTCTTGTAGAATTTGCATATTAAGTCTTCGTTTTATTCCTTGACATTGCCCTCTCGTTTATATATATATATATTCATTTCTTGGATCCTTAGAGTTATATTAAGACAAGTTTATAAACATCATCTTGTGTAACTGTCAGTATAAGACGAATCGGTCACAAAGAAGTAAAGCAATGTGTTCTTATTTGACCTGCTACTAAAAATTATTCCACACTACGTAACAATGGTTAATTAAATATGAGTACAGAATTATCTTAAATCTGCCCAGTGCAGGCATTTTAATACTTTCTGGATGACGGTTAAACGTAAGAAATCCAGTATGAATTAAGCTATTTTTGCATAAATTTGTATTACAATGGGCAATAAAGAGATTTGTCTTATTTCCTGTATTGAATGTATGAACATCTGTGTTGGTAGAAAGACACTGAATTTTATTTTTATAAATAGTAATGTTTCATACACATGGATGCAAGATAAAGGTAATTAATATATGTGTAAATTTTGAAGGAAAAGAAAACTGTCTGCAACTGGTACCTGAATGAAATTGCATTATAGTTTTAATTGCTCTATTTAGCAGTTTGAAAACCTTGTTAGCATTATTGAGTTACCACAACAGAATATACCAAATGTTAAAATGGAATGTAAATGGTCAAAATATAGTATTCTAACAGCTTTTAATCCTAACATATTTCTAACCAGTCATAATGCATAGCATAGTTTACTTAGATTTTTTTAATAATGTTTTAGTATGTTATGGCCATTTTAAATTTTCATCTAACCAAACCCCCAGAAACTTGATATCATTTGAATAGTTGATTATTTTTCCCTGAAACGTAGAAACTGGTTTAATGATATTTTTGTTTTGAACATAGTGAAAAAAAATATGGTCATTGATTTATCCTTATTATTAATGGATATTTTCCTTTCAAACCAGTCGGTCGGCGGACCCGTTAACTTTGGAATAATAATAATAATAATAATAATAATAATAATAATAATAATAATAATAATAATAATAATAATAATAATAATAATAATAATAATAATAATAATAATAATAATAATAATAATAATAATAATAATAATAATAATAATAATAATAATAATAATAATATCCTAATAAATTATCTTATTTATAGTTCGTCCATTAGATTTTGAAAAGCTTCTGTCCAATTTAAACAACATTCTATATTAAAAAAAACTTTAAGCTGCTAAGTATGGTTATCTGCTTTTAAGGTGACCAGTTTGTATCGTCAACATTAGCACAGTTTTATTTAGCTCATTTCCCTGTTATTTATTTTTTATTTGTTTTATTTACGGAGCTCTTTAACATCTCAGGTCATCAGCGTCCCATTCAAATCTGGGCGTGAAACTGCCGACGAATTTTGCTCAGAGGCCTCCCTGTTGTTTATGAAAGACTAATGGCGGTAAGATAATTAAGTTGTCATAGTTCCCTCGGTTTTTAATTTTTCTGACCATCTCACTAAGTAAATAACAAAGTAATCTGATGTTTGTCTAAATATTAATTTAAATATAAGGGAAGTGGAAGGACTGGTGATTTGAGAGAAAACATGTTTTGTTGGTGAAGCCTGAGATATTGAAGAGTCACTTATACATACTTTCCCAGATCCTTTATATACTCTAAACTTTAAGAATGCACTTATGATTTGGTTTATTTACGGACCCTCTTTAACATCTCAGGTCATCAGCGTCCCATTCAAATCAGGGCGTGAAACGGCTGACAAATTTTGCTCAGAGGCCTCGTTTTTCAGGCTTGAGGTTCTTTATCATGCAGTAAATGTATGACACGGGACCCACGCTTTACTTCCCTTCCGCAGGAAGCCATACTTAGGATTTTTATGCCCGAAAAAAATGCATTGGCCCTGGCCGAGATCGAACTCGCAATCTTGGGTTTAGAAGGCAAGTATGGTTACCACTACACCACCAGGACCGACCGAATGCGCTTGTGAGAGATATTTTAGGAAAAGAAAATGAACCGATGCAGAATGTCGAAAATTTGTACAACAATCTTCAACTTATATGAATAATATTTTCTGAAGACGATACTGTGGAGTCCGGAATAATCATTATATTATATACTTTGTATTAATGGATGCCAATATGTAAATAATTAACACAACTAAACTGCAACCTGAAAAAAAAATCTTTCAACGCTTTCTCCCGTACAAATCCATCATTAACTATGTCGGTCCTGGTGGTTTAGTGGTAACCATACTTGTCTTCTAAACCCAAGATCCCGGGTTCAAACCCGGCCAGGATCGATGGATTTTTTCGGGCATAAAAATCCTAAGAATGGCTTCCTTCGGAAGGGAAGTAAAGCCGTGGGTCCCGTGTCGTACATTTACGACACGAAAAAGAACCTCAAGCCTGAAAGATGTGGCCTCTGAGCAAAATTTGTCCGCCGTTTCACACCCTGGATTGATTGGGACGCTGATGACCAGTGATGTTAAAGAGCGTCCGTAAATAAATCAAATCAAACAAAAGCATTAACTATAATAGATTTCGTGTTCACACATTATAGCCATTGATCACGCCCAATCTCGCAGCATACCAATATCTACATCTTAATTTAAAGGTAGGATATTTCCACTGAACATGGCATCCAACTAACAGCCTCCTTCCAACAAGTAATGCACTCCTGTTTTATCCAGACGAGGTGTGCATCACAGACCAGCTAGAAATGGAGAAAGATATGCTCAGTAAGGCAAGACAATTTAAAATCCATAATGTACAATGGAAACTACAGCAACTGAAACTGGATCTACAATGGGAAGTATTTGGAAACTAGAACTGAAAAAAGTAATGCTAGAGACTGATGCATATGCATTGTATGGCTGTAGCACAGAAACACTGTGGTGTTCCGTCATTGTGGTCGATTATATTCTCCAGCAATATTTTAAATTTCATATTTACATTTTCAAAATACAATTACATTTCATGTTTATTGGTATTCTGCGAT
This sequence comes from Metallyticus violacea, assembly GCA_030762175.1. Lineage (NCBI taxonomy): Eukaryota > Metazoa > Arthropoda > Insecta > Mantodea > Metallyticidae > Metallyticus > Metallyticus violacea. The sequence continues at coordinate 46,250,075 of CM060838.1, read as the reverse complement.
GCTTAAAGATGTTATAGTAACTTATTCATTGATACAATGTATATAACTTTATTTTTCTTTCTATAATAAAAATATTTAACAAACTACATTTATACTATTTTTAAAAACAAAGTTTCAGATTTACCAATATTTTGAACAAATTTTGAACGAGTAAAAGAAACAGATACAATATTCAAAGAATGTTTCCTTAACTCCATCGAAATTATTAAAGGGGCAATATAGCCAGAAAATTTAGAAACAAGTACCGGACTTAATGTGTGCGCTGTTATTATAAGTAGTTATTAGTAATCATTCAACTTATTAATTTACGTAAACATTTCAGAAAATGCAGTGAATATATCTCTAAGATACGGAATCAAATATAATAAAATTTGGAAATAAATCAATACATAAAAAGGGTTGTTAATTGCCAGATTAAGCATAATACCTTTTACATTAGGGTAGATACAAGTGTTTTCCATGTATTATAGTTATAAAAGTTTTAAATGTGCGTCTGTGTTTTCATATCTATAGTAAAGAGTGATCCGAAAGTAACACAGGATTTCAATTTACAAAGTGAACCTAAATGTATACATGGATTGATAAAGGTGTGACATAGTTTAAAAGAGTAGACACTCCGATTAAATATGGAAAGTAATATACGGCCATTGTCCTCCATGACACTCGTGACTCTTTTGACAATTTTGTAATTACATATTAACAGACTTTTGGGTCAATTGTTGCAATAGCACGTCGGATTTCTTCTTTATGTTCAGTAAAAATTGATATGCATTTGTTGTAAACCTTGGATTTTACAAATCTCCAACGATAAATGTCATACGGTGTAAGATTGCATGACCTTGATAGTCATGTGTAACCACTGTTGCGCGAAATCGGCCGCCCATGAAATGTCTGCTGTTACAACTCAATGGTTTCGCGCGCCGCATGACTTTGCCGACATCCTGCTGGAACAATATCTCGTCACATCAAAGCCAAAGTTCAGGCTTCAACTGATGCCACACAAATACTGTTATCATCACGTACATTGCATCTACAGACTCGTTTTCGAAGAATTACGGCCCAACAATTGCACCACACCAAAGTGCGCGCGCGCGCACACACACACACACACACACACAGTCACTCGTTGGAAATCAATTTTTCTTCAATATGACTGGGTTTTTCCGTGCCTCAAATGCAAGAGTTCTGTTTACATACCCATCCAGATGAAACTGTGCCTTGACACTGAAGGTGAACTTCATAGCGAAATCTCCACTCGTAGTTTCTCCATGACCCAGTCGACGAAAGCCTATCGCTTCACATGGTCGTTGGGTGTAAGCTGTTTAGTCATATGAATCTTGTATGGGTGCATGGTCAGATCTTTCACCATAATCCGCTGCAAGGTGCTCCTCGAGTTGTCTAACTCAAGAGATCTACGGCAAATTTACATTCTCAAACACTCGGCGACATTAGCGCTTACAGCAGCAATATTTTCGACTAAGCGTCCGATACGAGGGGACCCACTTCTTTTGTTGTACATCATCGAACTGTTTGTTCAAACTTTTGAACTAGTCTTTTTACAGCCGTTCTGTTTGGTGTCTTTTCCTGCCCAAATATACCACATAATTTGCGCATGGTTTCAGCACAACACTCCATTTTTACAATATGTTTTCAGAATAGTTATGCGCTCCAGCATCGTTTATTTCTCCATCATGACTCTGGCATATCTTCCTATCCACTGAAATATATTTATAATGTATATTTATGTAAGCCAAATCAATATATTTTGGCTTTGTAATGTTTCTAGTGTTTGTCCATTGCAGTAGCTTGGAAAATCAACTAAATTTATAAAAGGAACCCGAGAGTCGCGTGTGAAGCTCCCTTCTTTTTTAAGAACTTTTAAATTCGTTAAAGGGCTTTGACCCCGACAAGCATTGTACTGTTAGTCTTTAAACTAACCAATGCTAACAAAATGTTATAAACTTTCCAAAATAGCGAATGGTACATGGGGCAAGTAAATTGAACCAGCCAATATATGTTTGAACTTTTAAAAATGTGTGCGAAGCTTGCGCGTGTCTTTGTGACCCCGTGGCAATCGTTAAGCCAACGATTACTTGGTTTTAATTTAATACATAAGGAAGCGTTTGCTCGACTAGGACACTCAGTTGTAAGTTTTATACGCGGCAAGATACCAGCAGCTTGCAGAAATGTTTAAGTTCGACGTTGCTGATGCACGCAGTTCTACACGCGACTAGAGACAAGCAATTCCGCAGTTCTCAATATGCATCACTCGGTTACAGTTTTACACGCGGCGATACAGGCATCCTTAAGTTTAACATGCAGCAAGACATGCGCATTTTTTACTCATTTTGAAGTTTTACATGTGGCGGGACGCAAGCAGTCTAAATTCCAGACGCTGTCAGACGCAACTCAGTTCTCAGACGCAAATAACAATTTCTCCTTTGGACGCGGGCAAGCAGTTCTGATACATATGATAGGCAGTTTTTTTTTTTCAATTGATACTAAGCTGAGAAGCAGTTATCAGTTACGCAGTTCAATTACGCAATTCCAATACAATGAAGCAGTGTTTATGAGATGCCGCCCCAATTAAAATATCACTGAAATTAGTATAATCAATTACATACACTATAAATATTATTACAATTAATATGTACAATTTATGTGTATCCCTATTAGTAGTTAGATTATTTGTGTATTTCATGGGTAGTGAGAAGAATAAAACTGGTGGACAGAAACTTTAGAAATAAACCAGAAAATGTTGATTGTTAATGTGTTTTGGGCTGGACAATAAATAGATAACCATGTACCTCCTTTGTGTACGAAAGGTCGCCCCTTTAAGGTTTCTGGAAAAGCTTAGCTTTGTTAAAATCTGAAGGCAAAGCGTAATATACAACAGACTAAGAACAAGTCATGAGGATGAAATAAACCAGAAAGCCCGACATAAGGGAGCCAAAGGGGAAAGAGTAGGTTAAATTTAAGGCCTAAGGAACGTCCAATAAGGGATCTTAGGAAAAGTATATGCACGCCCCTCGGTCAATAGATTGAAAGTATTCAATATTAATAGTTTGAAATTGTAGGAGATGGTCACCGACCGGATGAAGGAATATTTAACAAAAGATTAGGATTTGGAGGCACTGATCAACAGAACTTAAAAAGGCTATACTTAACATTGAACAAGCGACACAAGCAAATAAATAGTGTCATCTCCAGTTTTAAGATTTCCTTTTATATATTACCTAGTTCCCGACTATTTTCCCCGTTGACCTGAAAAGGTCACAAAATTCCAGCGCTCTACCTAATCTAACTGTGGCATAGCGATACTTCGAGACAGCGGCGGGAGAGAAGAAGAAGAACTTAATTGATTCTACAAATATTATGAGTATTCTCATTAATTAAAACGCATCAACCAGATAACTATCGTTTCCTTCCTTCCCCCCAAATAAAACTGTCGCAAATTGGCTGGAGGAAATAAAGTCGGTGAATTCTTAGGCTGTGAGAGAACTTCAAGACGACCTAGGGAGCGAAGCAGAAAACAAACTACGTCACGGAACCAGCATCGCAAACAGCGGGTGACGAGCCTGGTTAGCATAACAAGCGCTACCTGGGCGACGCCAGCACGGAACTGACTGTAGGCAACGGATCAACTCTGTATGAAAACGATAACGCTTTGGCAGACGATGGCAGGAAGAGGAGAACACCACCATTGGAATTAAGTAAGAGAAAAGTAGATGATACAGACAATTACAAATTTTTATTAATTTGAATCATTGTAAGCATTGCAATATATATATAAGAATAACATGTTACTGAGAAATAGAAAGATAACAATGGAAGAACAGGGAATGACAGATGTAATAGCAGTAGATGAAACAACGACAAAAGAAACAGAAGTAGATAGCATTACAGATAAATAATCTGTAAAAGGGTAAGAGACAGAATGACGTTAACACAATAGAGGGATTAAGTAGTGAAGGTAGATGATAGGACAATTGATGCAGATGGAATTAAAGAAATCTAATGACGAGTTTAGTAATAAACTAGAGAAAATAGAGAAATTTCATGACACGCTTAGCAGTAAATTAAAGAAAATAGAGAAATCTCATGGCGAGCTTAGCAGTAAATTAGAGCAAATAGAGAAATCTCAAGATGATTTTGATAAAAGAATGGAAAAGTCACAAAAGGAGTTCCGCGACATTAGGGAAAATTGAGAAGTCTCTTAACAATAAATTAGAACAGAAACTAGATGAGGTTCAGAGGGCGCAATCACACTTGTTGTTAAAGCTTCAGGAAGGACAAAGTAAATGGGAAGATGAAGTAGATCACATTAGGCAGGATTTTAGTGCAATAAGAAAAAATGTGACAAGATAGAGAATAGAGTAAAAGAAATAGGAAAGGCTAGCGAAGACTTGAGTACAATAATTAATTCTAAGTGTTCAGGATTAGAAGAACACGTTTATCCGGAACTCCGTGCTGTTAAGTTAATAGTTCAAATTCTAGATTCGAACCAGGGCCAGTTAGCAAAAAGAATTGAAGAAATGAAAGAGGCTAGAAAAATAATGATGTTATAGAACCTAATGTTAATTCATATAATGAGAGTAATGTTGCAGTAACGCCCCAGCATGTCCGGACGAAAGGAGTGCGCCGGAGGTCAGGGAACCTCCGTCGAACCCCGCGGGCAGGACTCCGTTACCTGTAAATGTTCCAATACATGACATGCCTATAAATTCTTTGAATATACAGGATGTTAATAAGTCTGATAGAAATTTATAAAATTATTGCATACCCAATTTTCCGTACAACTCATGGCCACACCAACTGAACGAAATCAGTCCCCCCGGAGTTTTATGAGGAACGCGGAAACGATGCCAGGGTTTTCTTAATGGAAATGGACGAGTACTTCCGATTAAAAAACATCCCAGAAGGGATGAAAATCATTTTTATCCAACGAAACTTAAGAGGGCAAGCGGAAAATTGGTATAGGTTGGCATTATCCGACTATACACTTATGACCAATTCAAATTACTTTTCACTAACCGATACTGGGGCCCATCCTAGCAGAATTTTATTCCATTGGAGCTATCAAACAGCAAATGCGACCCAAGAGCGGGAGTAAGCATGGTGGATTGCTTTTATCTATTGGAAAAAAATGTAACTTACTCGACCGTCCCATATCAGACAGAGAATTGATGATGTTGATGGCTAACCATTTCCCAGAAAACATCCGCAACCACCTGATTTTCGCGAAGCCAAGCAACTTCCCCGAAATAATAGAATTACTTACAGCTTTTTATATGCAAAGGAGCGGATACCAAGACCATCGGTGAGAGGAAATGAGATCCCAGCATTACGGCGGGGATTATCGACCACGCGGCGAAAGAACGAGTTACCAAGGGACGGGGGCATCGTCCCATCGGAATAGAGAAAATAGGCAGAACCAACCTAGGAGGCCACAAATCAATGCGATCTGGACATCCCACTGAGGACCCAGCAACCGGGAGTACGCCCCGAGATCACGCCCCTACCAATATTTTATGGATTCTGAGGACTTTCCCAGGAGACGAAGGAGGGATTCCAGAACGTGGCAGCCATCCCCGAGATCGCCCTATAATCCACAAAGGAATTGGAGAAACTACCCAGAAAGGGCAACGCGACCCCAGGAAGAAGGCGACCGTGTAAGACTACGATCACCAAACGTCACGAATCAACAAGAATTGACACAAAATCCCAGTTCTTTTTCATGTAACACAATAGTGTTGGTTAGTATGTTTAAGTGAACTGTTAGAGCTTAACTAATAAGTAACAGAATATTAGTTTTCATTATATCTAAGTGTGCTAGAATCGATGAATTATCCACACATAAAGAGAGGGGGGGAATGTGAATTCAAATGAATATGTACTTTCAAAAGAGGAAGAATAATGGTGGAATAACTCTAACACTCCCTTTAAAACGGACTACTTGAAAAAGGCTGCAATCACAAACGGCAAACGCATTTGAATAAGTCAAGTTGGGTATGAGTAACCAAAACAAATCTTATCTGTTCAAATTGTCCAATGACAAAATGTAACTCAGAATAAAGTGTCACGAGTAAAGCATGACTTGTCACACTTATCCCTACCTTGTGAACAAAACGGCTGCTCCATTCATGCCTCCTTTCACGAACGGCATGGTGGGCACCGGAGAAAACCGAACATCAAAACTGCATAGTACGGTGTTTTTTTAATAGCGCTTATCGCTCTTTTTACCACTGAGGCACCACAGGCGGTGGGCACTGATGATACGTGAAACGAAATGATAAAATGGGAAAGGATTTTTTTTTGTTTTGTTTTGTTTAAGGACGGAAGCGTTTCAGGCCTAAGTTTAGGGTACCTCTCTGACATTTGCCATTTATGAGGACTGAGGAAAACCAGGAAAAAAACCTCAGCCAGGCAGGACGGTCATTGTGGAAATCGAACCCCAGACCTCCCGCTCACGAGTTCGCGCCTTAACGACCTCGGCCATCCGCCAGGGTCATATGAGTAGGCAGAAGGTGGACTTGTGGACTTGTAGTGTGACATCAGGGACGGCAGTTGACGAACAGTAGAAGTGTAGCCAACAAACGCAGGCGTAAATAACAGTCTTAACGCAGGTAAAGCAATCACAATATTGTCAGAAACACTATATTTTACAAACTATGACCATTTTGTTTCCTCGATTTCCTACTTTCAGTTTTTAAAATCATCAAAGGATGAGAAATGTAGTTCTTTGGATTTTTCTTTTATTTCATAAACTGATTCTAAATGCTAAAATAAAATAAATTCCGTCGTTGCTTAATAACTACGTGAGCGGCACGTCATTGTTTGATTTTTAGCTCATAACTCATCATGATAATCTCGCTGATGGAATTTGAAATTGGGTGCATCATTGAAATTTTTTTTTTTTTTTTTTTTTTTTGCACACTTCACAGTGATAGGCATACGAATGTTGTGTTTTTAGAAAAGCGCGATAACTTCCCACTTTTCCGGGTGTACTTTAGAAACTTGTTTTAGATTTCTATTGTACTCATATACCCTTCCACCTTCCAGGCATACTAGCTATTTTGTTGCACTCATTATAAACAAACCAAAAATACAGCACAGTACTTCCACACTAACACTTTCATTCACATTCTGCGCTAAAAAGAAATATTTTTTTAACAACCGCGACGATAAAGGCGCAATAACTTTCACAACTCCTGTTGCTAAGAAGGTGACTTAAACTGGAGGCATTCGGTTTTCCCTGCTGCTCTCCGCACTTGTTCGTGAAAAGAAGCGTGACTGGAGACTTTGGAGCAGCCGTTTCGTTCACAAGGTATAGAATTAAGGATAAGTCTCGTGAGCGAATCTGGTAAAAGGGATTTTAGACGCCAGGGCCGTCCTCCAAAACAGAGGTTCTTTCCATGTCTTTTCTAAGTAGTCCTAAATGGTAAATGCCAGGGAGGTGCGTACTCTAAACTTAGTCCTGGAACGCTTCCTTCCTTTAAAATACACCCGTTCTCAATTTATCATTGCTCTTATGTATCTGCAGTGCCCACTGCCTGTGGTGCGATAGTAGCAAAAAAACGGGCGCTGAACACTTTAAAAAAAACTCATGATAAGGACAATCATTCATCCACTTTCATGTTGAAGTAGAGGGAAATTAGTTCGTAATTCTCATTTATGTGAAGCATTTTTTAAAAAAATAATTACATTTATGTCGCTCTTAACGATATATATGGTTTTTCAAACTGCCATGCTGTAATATTATAATTTAAATTGGTTATATTAAACGATATATAGCTTGGCCTTATGAGGGATTTCTGACGCTTCTTAAAGGAATTTTCTTTTCAGTGAAAATCACTGTACATCAGAAGTACGATCACAGAACTACATAGAACAAACAAGTAATAATCACTTATCGTTACAGTCACAATACCTTCCGAAGTGGTGAGTCGTAGCGAAGAAAGCCCAGCGATTGCTTAATGGTAACGACAAAAGCATAGCAGTTACTTTGAAACTGTGACACAAAGTCGCTGTACCGTGGCGCCATATGAGGTTAGCACCACTGCGCCTTGCGATTGCCTCCGAATTAACGAAGACTTAGAACAACATTGCTGCAAATCATAACGACACCAGCATGGCTTTCATGAATTGCATGGTCTATCATAATTAACTTTAACAATGAAATGCCAAGTGTCAAAAGTAGCTGGGAAAGAAGCCCAAATGAATTTGAGTGAGTATTTAGAATGGAAATATTTTTGTTGCTGTTAGGATTATTCTAAAAGGTAGAAAAATAAACGTCTGTGTTTGCTTTTAGTACGCAAGAATATTAAAACATTTCAATATAAACGGTATTTTAAAGTGCAAAATAACAGGCTAAAGCATATTAAAATAAGAATTAAACTTGAGCATGGATAAGCAACGCAAATAAAAGGTTACATATCGAAGGTTTTGTTAAACCATTTTAATACAGGTAATATGGAGGGGGGAAGCTAAGTGAACATAAGTGCAAATCATAATTCTATGTATGATTGATCATTAGCCATGCTCAAAACTGTCATATATTGCAAGGCAAAGAAGCATTCCTGTACCCCTGGGGTTTGTAAATAAAAAGTACAGGATTCTTCAACCACTTTTAACAGTCTCATTTCAGAATGGTGAAATGTTGGCAGAAGAAGGCCACAAACTTAGTTGTGCAATATATGTAGAGAAATCAAGTGGCAGAAAATTAGCAACAGTAGCCAGCGACGATGGGTTTACATACAGAGGCTACGAGAGGACAGATGTCAACCAGTATGCACAACTTTTGCTGGCGGTTCGAAACAAGACTACTAATAAGGTAATATTGTACAAAGGGAATTTTGACATGAATATTTGCTACACAGTTCTATTAGATTTGCTTATCTATTGTAAGAATGTGCATGTTTTACTTAATTCCTGCTGTAAAAATGCTTCAAACAGCTGAGCACTACAGCTAAAAGCATACTAAATTATCCATCGTCTGATAATTCTTAAATAAATATCATAAAGGAATAAGATTATTATATAAACTAGTACCAAGGAAATTCAGACACGAATATTCACTACGCAGTTCTATCAGATTGCTTATCTATTGTAAGAATTTGCATGTTTTACGTAATTCCTGCATAAATAAATGCTTTAAACAGCTGAGCACACACCTTAAAGCATACTAAATTATATATTTTATAATCCTTAAATAAATAATATATAAAGGATTAGATTATTATTTAAAAAAAGTAAATGTTCAGATTATTTAAAGAAATTAAATTTCTTCCATATCAACCTCATCATAATGACCATCCTCTTCCTCCAAGTAATTGAAAATTCTATTCTACTGCCATAGGTGGCCAAGGTCGTTAAGGTGTGAATTGGTGAGCAGGAGGTCTAAGGTTCAATTCCCACCAAGACCACCCTCCCTATCAGGTTTTTTCCATATTTTCCTCATTCCTCATAAATGGGAAATGCCAGGGAGGTATTCAAACCTAGGCCTGAAATGTTTCCTTCCTTAAAAAAAAAAAAAAATCCTCTTCTAATTTATCATTTCATCTCTTCACTGTCCATCGCCTGTGATACCTCAGCAGTAAAAATGGGAGTTAAACACTATTAAAAAAAATGGTTTCAATTTTATTATTAGTGTGCCCTTTTGACATAGTGTGATCAGCATTTACCCATGTTTCATTCAACCGCACTATCTGATTTAAATTTCAATTTTTATTTCTAAAGACTTGTATGTCTACATTTAATTCAATTTTTATTTCTCTTAATAATGATGCTCTTAGGACTACAATATCTTATCTTTCAAGTTATGTTTGAACTCAAATCTGAGATTATAAAGAATTTTGTTTAGAGTTAAGGCTGGGCTAAAATAACTTTTTCTTTAAATAATAAAGCAGCATGCATGTGATACGCTCTTTTGCATGTGCGTATACTGCCGTCTTAAGCCATCTAACTGAAAGTTGACCAGTTGTGTGATGGATGACTCTTGCTCTGTTTTTCTGTGCAGTTAAATGTTGCAAAGGGCTGGGCTGCAGTTTCTTTTCCTTGGAGATTCTAGAAACATTTATTGGAATAGGTTCCAAAGAGAACAGATAATTTTTCTAGTTTGGCTATGTAATATACCATCCCAACCAGAAGTTGAACTCTATCTTGAACTGCAAATCTAGGTTTATTGATTGCTTCTATTACAATCTAAGTATTGGGAAAATATTCTAATAAAGAAGGCAAACAACACGCAGAGCAACTGAATGCACAAATAAAATCAGCTTTCTGCAAACTGGCCTGCAAAATTTATGATCACCTAGTATAAGCAAAGTTATAATAGTTATTTACTTTTCATAGCAAACATCTTATTCCTTTTGATTTAATTTTATGTCATCTATCTAAACACTCTTAATGCTTCACTTACTTGCTTCTAAGTACCAAGTAAGTGAAGCATTAAGAGTGTTTAGATGACATAAAATTAAATCAAATGATTAGCTTCACTGTGTTTAGTTCCATATATAATTTTTAAATATCTTATTCCTTATCTTTCACTTACCCTTGCTTGATAGCTATACTGTATCTGCTTTTAAATCAGACTGTACTTGCAGGTGCGGTTATTCCCAACATCCAGTTTTCTTCTCGCTCCTGTATTTCAAGAACCTGAAAAGGTTTCTGACATACCAGTTGAAGAGGAAAGTAATTTGCACAAAGCTCTTGGCCGAGCTTTTGGCTCAAAAAAAACCAAGAGGAGTGTAGAATATGCTGCACGAATGGCTACTGGTATGGAATCTTTAAAGTCTCAGTTGAATAGTGCTGTTTTACAAGTCAGTACAAATGAAAATATGCTCCAGAATTTCTCTTCCTTGGAAAAAGATGAGATAGCATTATATTTCCCACCATGCAACAGGGAAGCAGAAAATGTTGCAGATGTGTACAAATTGTGTGATTTGGTAACACCAGAAGAAATAGATTCTTTGAGGCAAGAGGCCATCAGGATAACAAAGCAAATTGACCAGAGCAGTGCAGGCCAGTAAGTTGTTTTTCTGCATTTAAAACTAAGCTCAAAATTGCAGACATGCTTCCTCTTTGCACTTTAAAATAATTTTAATTTTTCAGTTTTTCAGAATTTTTTTGCAAATGTCTTCCCACTTTGGTTAGAATTTCTGGTACTGAAATGCTGGAAAAACTCTGTATACTATTGTATATTGAGTCTCTTATTTCCTTCTTGAAGATACCAGCCAAACGCCTCCAAGCAAAGAAGATTATAATTTGCCCATATTCCAGTATAATAAATCAGAAAATTCTTACAAGTTTCACCAAAGAATCAGACAGAGGAAGGTGAGTTAAACATAAAAATCTGCCTAATATTTTGTAATCTCCCTAAACCATAGTTTCTAATTTCACCCTCAATTATCAAAGCAATGCTGTTAACTACTAGCAATCTGCCATAGGAAAACAAATACATCAAATCCATTAAATGCTGTAATCCTAAACTCCCAAATTTCCATTGATGATTTTGCATTGAAATTTCCATGTACTAAAATGTTTTCAGGGTGCGGCCAAATTCTTTAAAGGACAAAACCATTTGTTACATCATTGTTTTGGGTCTTCTCCTTTGTAGCTATGAGCTTGACCTACAAATGCTGTCTCAGTCTCTAGGTGCCCCGGTGAAGAGGTATGGCTCATGGCAGTTTTAATACTAGTTTAGGAATTCCAGAAATCAGTAACTTTAAAATATGCTATACTGTTCTCTAATCCAAAGGAATATGTTAAGGTTTTCATAATCATGTTAATTATCTAACAATTGTTATTCATTTTTTCATACTTTTGTAATCATACTGTAAATTCTGTTTAAATTAAACATTTGTATAAATATTGTACTTACGAAGCTGTTGACAATGCAGTGGTAATATATCCTAAACTTAGGCATTCATTTTTTACACTAAACTCCACTTACTTACATAAAAGTGGAGTTTAGTGTAAAAAATGAATATACCTAAGTTTAGGATAAACATTCGTAATTCATATAAAATAAACTTCATTTGAGTATCACTTCTGATTTGCCACGTCATAAAAGAAATAGCTCAGTGCATTTCTTGCATTGCATTTAATGAATTTTCTTAGGTTTTTTCACGCTTAATTTCTGTGCAAGGTTATACCCAACAACAACGTATCATGGAATTTTTTTTACGTGTATAAATATGGAATTGATAATACTACAGACTAATGCTTGTTCCTAATTGGAAATGTAGTGGTGTTTCTGTATTAAAATTTTTCCTCCATGTATAACTGCACAAATAGTGGTTAAAACTAGTAAAAGTTTTAATACTTAAATATGTCCTACATAATATATTACCCTCCATTGTCAACAGCTTCATAAGTACAATACTTAAATATGTTTACGGAATTTGGGAATCCACACAGTGAAACTTTTGTTAATCTTATTTTGATTTAAAGTAAAACACTAAAAATCATGTCGTCACATTAAAACTCTCTTTAAGTTTCACAAACACAAGGAGTCGTCGTTTTGGTTGACAATGTGAGGAATGTACCTCACGAAACATGTACCAAAATTACTTTTATAAGTGTGTTTGTGAAACTTAAAGAGAGTTTTAATGTGACGACATGATTTTTAGTGTTTTACTTTAAATCAAAATAAAACTTAAATATGTGTTTAAAAGCTGTTGACAATGAGGCAGTATCTTAAAAATTGGATATGTTCAATGTTGACCCAAATATGTAAAGTTTGGATCAACATCCAAAACACATTCATTTTAGGAAGGGGGAGTTTTAGTGTTAGAGTCACCTTGCTTCATATTCGCACATTTCTGCTTTGCAGAGTGAAACAACAAATGTTTATGATTTTTAATCAGAATTTTGTCTTGTCAAAATATTGATTCTTAACCTGCATTGCTTATTGCAGGTTGCTGGAGCTTAGTCAGGCAGTAGGAGCAGTTCTAAAATCAAGGGAGTCAACAGTAGTGGTGCTGAAACTGCCTTTATCACAGCTGCGGCCGTTTTCTAGAAGAATGAAACGTGTCAAGAAACGATAACAACCCAGACATTAATATTTTGAGATCTATTTTTTGTAATCATCTAAAACAACAGCCATCTTATGAAGTGTATACTGTAAAATTAAAAGTCATAGTTTCACTTGTCATTGCATTTTAGTTTATAACCCAAAACAAAATTGAGTTAAGTGTCCTTACTGGAGTTTACTGAGTAGTGTTTAAGCAGAAATGAATAAGGGCAAATTAATACTATATGCACTCTGAATAGCTCTAAATAAGTGACATAAATGGTAATGGTTAACAAAAGTGGAAAGGTCAAGAAAATACCCAGAGAAGAAAAATATAGTTAAAAGGAGTAAGAAGAGAGATAAAATATAATCATTTTATGAAAGAAAAGTATTGAGAGTAGAATTAGTCAATGTTGTTCAAGAACTAAAGCATTTCCTTCCTATACAGTCAAAGTTGAATTGGAACATACTATATTGAAACAGATGATTAACCAAAATCAAAAGATTCGAGAAACTAAAAAGAATTACACAAATAAAAACTTTTGAGTGATTTATCAGGGGAAAATCATTTAAAAAGTTCACTTACCACCCATAAGCCAATAAGAAATTTCAAAAAAATGTTAAGCAATACATCATCTTACCACCCTAAAACTGTTACAGTATAAAAAATTTATTGAAATTAAACTAAACAGATTCCAGGCTCAAAGAGAAAAGATTTGGTATTATCCGATTAATTGTAAGGATTATGAAAAAATCTACATAGAAAAGACAAAGAGAAATATAGGCATTAGGTTGAAGGAACATAGGAGAAACATCCACCATAAACAAATAGGTAAATCAGCTGTGGCAACACATTTTTGGAATGAAAACCATGAAATAGAAAAAGGCATCAAGTTATTAAAAACTGTTCAACAACCAAATGAACTAAACATAAGGTAAAGGATCCTAAACTTAGGTATTCATTTTTTACACTAAACTCCAATTACTTACATAAAATAAGATGTGTTTCGGGAGAATTTCTCCCATCTTCAGTTGCTCACTGAACCGCCGTTACTCGAAACAGTGGCTAGATACGTGGATGTTCCTGTGTTGGCATCTGTTGGCTGAAGTAGGAAATGGCTGAGTTCATCCATAGGAGGAAACTGGAAGTACATTAGGTTTTCTTAATTTTTTAATATGAAAATTTTTTCCTGAGTGGATAACTCCATTGGGGTATGAAGATGTTTCAGCATTTTAATTTCTGTTTTTATTTCATGGTTTTTGGTCCAAAAGTGAGCTGCTACGGCTGATTTATCCACCTGTTTAAACCAAATATTCCTAAAATGTTCTTTCCTCTGAATTTCCAAATTTTTTTTTGTTTTGCCTATGTAGCTCTGTTCACAATCTGCACATTTTATTACATAAATTCCTGATTGTGCAGATTGTGAGCAGAGCTACATAGGCAAAACAAAGAAAAAAATTTAGAAATCCGGAAGATAGAACACTTTAGAAATATTCTGCTTAAGCAAGTGGATAAATCAGCAGTAGCAGCTCACTTTTGGACCAAAAACCTTGAAATAAAACCGGAAATTAAATTACTGAAACATCTTCACACCCCAATGGAGTTATCCACTTGGGAAAAAATTTTCATATTAAAAAATAAAGAAAACTTAATGAACTTCGAGTTTCCTCCTATGGATGAACTCATCCATTTCCTACTTCAGTCAACAGATGCCAACACAGGAACATCCGCATATCTAGCCACCGTTTCGAGTAACGGCGGTTCAGTGAGTAACTGAAGATGGGAGAAATTCTCCAGAAATCCATCTTATTTTATGTAAGTAAATGGAGTTTAGTGTAAAAAATGAATACCTAAGTTTAGGATATATTACCACTACATTGTCAACAGCTTCGTAAGTACAATATTTATAAGGTAAAGGATTTATATAAAAAAACATGAACATAACCTTATGAATTTTGACATTCCAGAAGCAGACAGCACTTTATTTAAGTTTATCACTAGACCATCATAATCAACCCAGATACCTACCTACTCAGCTCCCAGCAGTCATTTAACAGCTGATTATGTGGACAATAGTTCTACGAAACATATGTTCTGAGCAAATCTCATTTAAGTGAAACCATAAAGTGTGTTTTGAGCATCTGACTCAGAAGAGATTAAGTAAAATCTTGCTTCAACAAACTTAAATAGCAAAATTCCATAGGTAAGACATCTTGTTACTTCATAGGGATTGATTAAAGGGATATCACATGGCCATTCTGGTTTGTAGTAGGTGAAGGATGATCTGGCAGTGTGGCTGGATGCCTTATCCATGTAGATCCAAACTTTCAGGATATTGTCAAAATACAATTAAGAAATTTCTGTGGAAAATGCAGTTCATAATGTTCTACTGGAAAGTGTCTGCATTTGTCTTGACATTATTTGTAACTTTTTGAATCTTGAGTTGTCCCTGGGTGCAGTAACCTGCAACACCATATACTCCTTGACAATGTTTTCTTTGTAAATTATAATTAATCTACAATGGAGTTATAACCCCATTCCACATAAATATGCAGTTTTTCACAGTTTGGCACAAAGATTGATGAATATTCCTCTCACAGAAGCAGAGTGCAAAATAGAATACAAACAAATAATGACAGCTATAATCAATGGTTTCACAAAGACACAGTGATAAAAATTATCAATAAATCTAAAAGACAAAAAGGGATAAGGGAAGTTTCCACACTAAAAACACAAAAGAAGAATACAAATTCAAAAGTTTCACCTACCATCCAATTTACCACAAGTTCAAGAAAATTTTCAAAGAACAGATACAACATCAAGAATTTATTAGGTTGCGCAGTAAAGACTCCACACCAACAGAACAGAAATCAGGAATTTACGGAATAAAATGTGCAGATTGTGAACAGAGCTACATAGGCAAAACAAAGAGAAATTTGAAAATTTGGAGGAAAGAATATTTTAGAAATATTCGGTTTAAGCAGGTGGATAAATCAGCAGTAGCAGCTCACTTTTGGACCAAAAACACTGAAATAAAACTGGAAATTAAACTGCTGAAACATTCTTCACAACCCATTGGAGTTATTCACTTGGGAAAAAATTTTCATATTAAAAAATAAAGAAAACCTAATGAATTTTGAGTTTCCTCCTATGGATGAACTCTGCAACTTCCTACTTCAACCAACAGAGGCCACCACAGGAACATCCAGTTGTCCAGCCATATTTCCAGTAACAATGGTGCAGTGAGCAATTGAAGATGGGATAGATTCTCCCAAAACACGTCTTACTTTTATGTAAGTGAAGTTTAGTGTAAAAAATTAATACCTAAGTTTAGTATATAATTAATCTGTCGTCTAACACACTCTTATGCTTCACTTACTTTTAAATATGGTGGTCTTATTTTTTGAAAGTTCTTAAATGAATGTTTCCTTTGTTTCCCCAGATGAAATGGGAGCACCTCCTTTGGCCTATTGGAGGGCAGTAAATGGCATGGGGTCAGTTTGTATACTGGTTATCAGGGAATGAAATAATTAATTGGGGGAAGGAATTTTTTTGAGGACAGATCATGATGCAGTTGTCTTTCTGTTCTTATGCCAAGCTGAGAGGGATGAATTTCACTGCAACACTATACATATCACATTCTTCTGTTGGAATTTTATGACAATACCCCACAAAAATACACACTATTTCCAAATTGTCACCACCAATTTTCATAAACAATTGCATTCTGGTCATTGAGCCAGCTGACATTGATACATCAACCTGGTTGATCTATCATAGATAGATTGGATATAGATCAACCGCATACTTGACCACTGTTATACTACTTACACCAATCATAGCACTGAAGATGACTTAATGATCATTACAGGCTTCCTTTCATCATTTGACGAGTCTCAGAAAAGAATTTGCGAAGTTTTACACAAAATTTAATGTTAATGTGCTGCTGCTCCCCCCTCCCACCCCCCAGGTCATCAGCATCCCATTCAATTCAGGGCTTGAAACGGCCAACAAATTTTGTTCAGAGGCCTCTTTTTTCAGGCTCGAGGTTCTTTATCGTGCCGTAAATGTACAACACAGGACCCACTGCTTTACTTCCCTTCCAAAGGAAGCCATACTTAGGATTTTTACACCCCCAAAAAATCTATTGATCCTGGCCAGGTTCGAACCCGTGACCTTGGGTTTAGAAGGTAAGTATGGTTACCACTACACCACCAGGACCGACTGCTACTCTTAAAAGTCAGTCATCTGAATAATTGAAAAATACTAACAACTCTAATACAGAATGCAACATGGAGCTTAATTGAAATTAGATAGCAATTAGAATGTTTTAGAACAGGCATTGTGTATTCTTAATGCTGGTGTGTTCTGAAAGTGAAGTAGGACACAAAATCTTTAAAAAAATCAATTATGGAAAGATGCATTAACAAAATGTAATGAAATAGAGCAACGATAAGAACAGCATTATAAATTGATAATTCTGAAAGAAATAGTTTCTCTGAAAATAATAAATTTGTGTTATGTTGATGTGAAAGTTCGATAAAATGCATATAGGGTAAACTCCTCACATATAATGCTGCCCTGTTCCCCAAGATCCTGGCCAGGGCTGATGGATTTTTTCAAGTATAAAAATCCTAAGTATGGCTTCCTTCGGAAGGGAAATAAAGTCACAGTTCCATGTCATAGATATACGGCAGGTAAAAGAACCCCAAGTCTAAAAGAAAATACCTCTGAGCAAAATTTATTGGTTGTTTCATACCCTGACTTGAATGGGATACTGATGATCTAAGATGTTAAAGAGCATCCTCCACCAAGACAAGATAACATTTATGCTTGTAACTCAAACTGCCAATGAATGTAAAATGTTTTTCCATAGTAATGAGTCACAACAAAAGGAAGTATAATGACATTAAACAATATTGTAATATATTTGAAGATATAGTATTTATTTTCTCAAAAACTTTAAGAGAAATAGAAAAATTATTTAGACTTTTTTTTACCTCTTATTAAGTTGTAGTCCTCTTTATTTATGACACTTGAGTTTTCTAAACATCCAGTCTCTATCATAATAAATTAGATATAAATATTGCAAAAGGAAATAAAATGAAATTTAGAAAATGAATGATTGACTGAAAAAATAAAAACTATTTTGAAGTTGTGATGCTTCATTAAAACTTTAAGGGTATAAGCAGATTTATAAGCCATATATATGTCAAAAAAGGACCTTGGCTGAAAATTTAAATATTTTAGTATGTTTTAACAGTAAGTATGAACTATAATTACAACCACAGAAGCAGAAATAAATAAAAACAGATAGCAAAATTTTCAAATAACTTGTGCTCTTCTTCAAAGTTGATTATAAATACTAAAACAAGGAATTAACAAATCCCAATTTTCACATTCTTTTCCCATCGGATTCTTGCTAGAAAGGGGAACAAGCCCAACAATTTTTGAAGTGGATATTCTACGACTTTCCTTGAATAGGATGATTCTTTATGATGAATAAAACATGCCATTCTGTCCTTTTTCTTGCTAGAAAGGAAAATAAGTTGAACAATTTTTGAAGTGGATGTACAAGATGGAAGGGAACCTCGACTTTCCTGGAACAGAATGATTCTTTGTGATGAATAAAACATGCCATTTAGGCCATTTTTAAGTGGTTTTTGAGAAAATGGTGGTAATTAGTTTCTTTTTGAAAAACACATTGTTTACTTATGGAAAATGTTAAGATATCTCCATTACTATTAAAACTTATTTTGCAGTCAGCATTTCATATTCGTCCCCCCCCCTTTCTTTTTGACATTACAAAAAACAACATTTTGCAGCCATGATAACACCACAGATCCAAGACAATTATACTTGTGTGTGTGTGTGTTTTTATAATAGCCCTCTTACATCGCCATGTTTTAATAGCTAATTTTAAATATTTGTTTTTTAATGTGAAACACTATAACAATTAATTGATATCATTGTATGATTCAGTTGAACTACACACTCTTAAAGCTTCACTTACTTTTCATAAATGATCCGAAGTTGAACTTTAGCCTGGCTGAAGATGGGAACTAAATGTTCTTGAAACTGGTTCCATACATTTATGAAAAGTAAGTGAAGCTTTAAGAGTGTGTAGTTCAACTGAATCATACAATTATATCAATTAATATGATTGGCTTCACTGTGCAAGTTCCAATTTACATTTAAGTATTTAAAAACTATAACAATTTGAAAGGTGCTCAAGTTTTGTAGTGGAGGGTATTTTGAAATGTTATTGATTTATAATAAAATGCATCAGGTTTCCAAACAGAAGAGTCATATTCTATTGGTGTTTATTAACTTCTTCTGTCTATGCTATTGTGAATAGTTCCATTAACCAATCAATTTCAAGCTCTTATTTTTACTTATGTTCCATCTAGTTTTCATTGTTAATGTTATCATGTGCCAGAAAAAAGTTATTTTTTGTTGTGATAGCTGCAAAAGCTAAGGAATTATTAGCAATATTGAATTTTTGGATTGCAAGGTTGTGGAAAATAAAACAGTGAATTTCAAGGATGAATAGTACTAGGGGAAAAATTTACTTTAAGGAAAATTATCAAATTTTTCTCTTATAAAAAAATTTATAGACCTCATATAATATTTTATTATCTGAAAAGCATTCAATCTAGGTGGTTTGGAAAGAAAATTTGTTATATTAATTTCTTTTAATACCATTCACTGTCTGCAATATTTCAACAATACATTCAACTGTCAATGAATCCAGCAGTCGATTCACAGCTGATGATGTGGGCAAAGTTCTTTGAAAAATGTTCCGTATAATTCAATGGTAAGTGGAGTATAAGAGTATTAAATCAACTCACTAGCTATTTAAGAATATACGGCTAGAATATATATATAAAGCATGGAACTAATGTTCAATGTTACAAAGCAGGTGCTAAACAGTATAGCACAAGAAAATATTTTGAGCAAACAAGCTTCTTCAGATAGAAAGTAAAGTGTAAAGGCTGGCTACAAAGACATAACTAGAAATGGCAGTATTGCATATCAACCAGACAGAAAGATAAGGTCAGGTGGCAAGCCCATAGGCAAATAGAATGATATCTATTAGAAAAGTAATCATAAAAATCACATAGGTGAATGATTACACCTAGAATTCAATATCAAAAAGGAGAAATAAATAGACAAAATCATAACTTGATTCAGACCCTGGGGGTTTGGGCTATTTGCAATGCAATTGTGGCCATTTCCCTATTGCTGAGAGGGGTAAAGCAAGTATTCAACATATTAGTCAGATATGCTATACAAAAAAGATGGTGGCAACTGTCTATGGTTGTTTATTCTTAGGGAAACTACAGTCAAAGATAAACAAATGTAAAAGATATCAGAATAATCTCCTTTGATGATGTGGACAAATGCTCCAAGAAACAAGTCCTGAGTAAATCTCATATAAGTGAAACCATAAACAGTGTTCTAAATATTTAGATGCAGAAGAGATTATTAACGCGTGTTTCACTGCATTCGATTCCAAATTGAATACTGAAAGAAGGTATAACAATTTACACACACAAGGCATTAATGAACTACACCAAAATAATTTCAGAGAGTATAGAGATATAAGCAATTTGAGATATGAATGTATGGTTCACAACTAAACAAGGCAGTTTATGGTATTAAACCTGTTTGCATCAGATAGTGATAAATCAGTGTTAGAGCTCAGCCAGGTGAAAAATTGGTTTAGAATGTCTTTAAAACTGCCTTATGAGCATAGAAATATCAATTTTCTGCAACTCATTATCAGCATTTTCAAGATTTAGTCCCATAAAAATCCCTCATATCTCCAACTAATCATGTAACAGTGAGACACTGAGTATATCTATTAACTGCCTTATTGTATTATGTAGCCCACTCTAGAGGGAGTTATTTAACTGTTTGTGTGGTGTAATGCATACGCAAAAGCTGATGTTATGCAGGGGGCAGATTCAATTTTTGTAATGTCATTTTTTTTTTATTTAATATGAAAAGCTGCGATATGTATACTAAAGAATTATAAATGAAATTTATTTAATGTTTCAAGCTTTATTCCCTTTCTCAACAATACTACCAACATATAATGGCTAATAAGTTTACTACTAACATGATGCCTAAAACTTAATTTATGTAACACATCTGCCTTTTTGAATTATTGTAGCCTACTCTAGAGGGAACTCTTTCACTGCTTGTGTGGCGTAATGCTAATGCAAAAGCTGACAATTCGCATGCAGTGGGTTCAATTCTAGCTATGTTGTTAACTTTTTTATTTAATATGAAGTGCTGCGATATGCACACTAAAGAATTATGAATGAAATTTTGTAACCTTCATTAAGGTTACCCATAATTCTACCATTTGTAACCAAGGTTTGTAATTATATGAATTGATGTGTTCAGATTTAAGTGCATAAATTCAACCTAAAAAGTAGGCTAAATGCTGTATTATTAGTCCCTAGTAAGAAAACAAAAAACAAAAAGTGATGAACAAGACTTGAACTCGAAAACAAATGACCAGCTCTTTACATGAAAGTTAATGTCATAACATGGTGCCAGAGTGATATGTTCAGAAACATCCCTTCATTACCATGTATTGTGCTTTTGAGGGGCATCTTAATTAGCCAGTGGTGTACTGGAGCTTTAGAAACTTACAGCCATAGCGTCAAAATTTGAACAGATAGGCCATACATTATGTATCCCAAATTGCTTATATATATGACATCTGTACACTTTGAAATTATTTTGGTATATAGTTCATTAACACCCTGTGTGCATATATATATATATATATATATATATATATATATATATATATATATATAAAAACATCTTCAAAGCACAATTTGCAGAGGAATAAATTCTGAAGAAGATTAAGATTAGGGCTTCGGTAGATGGTACACAGCATAATGATAGACCTGATTTTGCACTTCACAGAATGACAAGGACACAAGCCAGGAGATGGCCCTTTACTTGTAAATAGTTTCCAGCTAAAGGTACTCTAAAGGTTTAGAGCATTTCTGACATTATCCTTTGAAGGAAGGTCAAGTAATAAGAGGATGTGTGAGTAAACGATGTTATAAATCCTTAAGGACAAGCCATGTGTGTTCAATACAAGTAAATTGATAAATACAGTCTCAGTGGTTGCTTTAGCATTCTGAACAAAATTTTTGTTAGCTGGGGCAACATATGAATGCAATAAAGACATTGGTTAATTTGGTCTGGAATGTTTCCTTCTTCATTTCATTTCATCTAGCACAGTGTCCACTGCCTGTAATGCCTAAGCAGTAGAAATGGATGTTAAACACTATTTAAAAAAAAGTTTCCTGTAGTTACATTTTGGAGCAATTGTTAATAACAATATTAATATAATTGAAAATATTTTATGATACAGTCGAACTACACACTCTTATGCTTCACTTACTTGTCATTATTGTAGACCGGTTTCAGAACAGGTTGTTCTCATCATCAGTTCAAATCTCCGACTCCGACTGTAGTTACATTTTGGAGCAAATGTTAATAACAATATTAATATAATTGAAAATATTTTATGATACAGTCGAACTACACACTCTATGCTTCACTTACTTGTCATTATTGTAGACCGGTTTCGAGAACAGGTTGTTCTCATCATCAGTTCAAATCTCCGACTCCAATAATGACAAGTAAGTGAAGCATAAGAATGTGTAGTTCAACTGTATCATAAAATGTTTTCAATTATATGATTGGTTTCACTGTGAATGTTCCAATTAACATTTTTAGTTAACAATATTAATGTTTGCCATGTTGCCTTGGAACAATTTTTAGCAAATAATATTATTCACAATGGAAATCAATT
The DNA here is from genome assembly GCA_030762175.1 of Metallyticus violacea. Classification (NCBI taxonomy): domain Eukaryota; kingdom Metazoa; phylum Arthropoda; class Insecta; order Mantodea; family Metallyticidae; genus Metallyticus; species Metallyticus violacea. Next base: position 46,227,209 of record CM060838.1, on the reverse strand, counting down.
CAATAATGGTAATTAGGTACTATTATTGAATAGTACTAGTACTATTGATAACTGGGAAATATTCCTAAACCACATACATTATGAACCTCTCGTGCCGATCATAAGTTCATTATGTAACTTAACCTTACTCTCTGAAATTATTCTTGCGTTGATCTCGTCCACCAGTGACTTTCACAGATACAGGTAGATAATTAGGCATGATAATTCAGATGCTTAGAGCATCTTGCTGTAATACAAAGGTAGCTGGTTTAAATACTCATTTTTTTTTTTCCCCCCCCTGGAGTTAAAGGAGATTTTCCAACATTACAACGATTTAATGGCTAACATATTTACATTTTTTTTTTTTTCAGCTGGAGTCAAAGAAGATTTCCCATCATTATATTGATTTATTTTATAATGATCTGCTACTTAGTACCACACAACCCCCTATCAATTTATATTTACAGAACGGAGGCGAGCATAGGCCATCCCAACCATTGGGTACACCAGTTTTTAGGATTTACATGAAGTTAGGTTAAGGTTAGTATGTGTATATGAATTAATTGCAAAGTTCAATAAGGCAACATAATGATAAAATGAAACATAGCTGAAAAACTCAGTTTTGTAATAAAAAGACAACATACTGCAGTCAGAAAGTTACATAGGACAAAGTATAGGTTACATTACAAAACAATTAAAAATGCAACATTTACACTGTTACAAGGGGATGCCTTTTTCATTTTGGTTGGGTTCCAGTTATGTTAATCCCTTAGGTGACTTAACATTAAGGAGATGTCCGACTTTCTCAGCTGCCATCCGGAAAATCTCGTGCTGGAGCACACTTCCTTTCACGAGTTCAGAAGAAGGCGGACAAGATTGGTACAAGAGGAGGTTCATAATGTAACATTAAGTGAAATATATACTTGGTAGTGAATAACAAGGATAAAAAAGGAGGTTTAATATAGTTAGATTTATGGAGGTGAGCTGCTAGGAGCCAAAATGACCACAAATAATGGTTATAGATAGCAAGTAAAGCAGCACACTATAAACAAATTAAGGAATGAAAATGGCAATATGGCTTTCCACCACTACTGGCAGAAGTTCACTGAACCAAAAGATCTTTGTGGATAATTACTTGCTGAGCAGTAGTGTTAATACAATTCTGGAGCTGTGCAAGATTAAACATGGAAATCTAAAGTTCTGAAGGTGATGAACCAGAAGTTGTGATGAACTTTACCAAAAGTTATAATCATTTTTAGGCATAAAGCAACAGTGATGGTAACCATGATGGTGTTCTGCACTTGGAGAGATTAATCTCTGAACTGAGACACCAAGATTTTCTTATATATATTTTCTTTTTACCTTCTCCATTATTAAAACCAGTAATTTTAATAAGTGCTATAGAATATAACTGCCAATAAACAGAGGCACTTAAAGTTTTCTTTCCATACTATATATATATATATATATAATTTTTCACTGTTGCTCTATCAGCTCAATAATATTAAGGCTTCAGAGTGTTATTGCTACTACTAATGGTCGCTATAAATAGTTTATTCTTATCAGGATGAACAAAGATATTTTAAAATGCCTTCACCTCAGCACTTACAATTTTCTGTTAATGAAGCAAGATGTGAAATAGTATTTTTGCTGAATATCCTATATATTCTATTATTTACATTCCAAACTTACCAAAATAGCCCTAAATGTTGTATGGTTTTAATTCCTTCAGGATTAACATATTTGCTAACATGCTAAAGCTGTATGCAATTTGGCGATGCATCAAATGTTGAAATCGATCTAATCATTAGCAATTCAAAATCGCAAAATACAACAAAAATAGGGACATTATATGTAATCAGTTTAACTTATTTTGTAGTCAAAAGGGACATGAACTCCTACCAGACACCATAACTGAAGATGTTGCAACTATTTTGAAAGACTGAGTGATCAATATGAGAAAGACTAATGGAGAGGAGTACATAGAATACACGGTGAAAACTCTGTGGAACTTTACAGCGAAAATGGTTCAAGAAAAATACCATGCTGAGCATAATCGGAAATTTAACCCATTTTCCAATGTGGAATTCGGAGGTGCCCAAAATGCAAGAAATGCCAAGAGAAAAGAAGTATAGAAAGTACCAGAGAAAAGAAAGGTTAGTTCTGTTGCATTAGAAGCTAGCAAATATAATGCACTTATTGATACCTGTGATGAAAATACACCCATAGGCCTACAAATGAAATCGTTTCATATTGCTTCGTTGGAGCTGGCGTAGCATGGGGGAGAAGGGCTGAAGTGTCTGACTCACTACTTCCAATAAGAAATTAAAAAATAATGGAACTCAACGGGAAAAATAGCATATAATCCCATATTTTCAAAAACTTGCCAGGGTGGCGATCACAAGTTACGGATACTAAATGGCTTATACCAAATTCAAAAATCCCAGACAAATGCCCTGTTAGATTGTATAAATTGTTGGTGAGAGCATAAATGTGAAAACAGATCGTTCCTTTCTCACTCCCAATCAATCTTACCAGAAGAACAGGTTATGGTACAAGAACTATCCGAATGAAATAAACAAATTGCCTAAATGGACCAAAATGTCAGCAGAGAAAGCTGGATTGGACACAAAAAGTAGGAAAATAACAAATCACTCCAGTCGATTGACTCTTGCATCACATATGGCACAAGTTAGAATCCAGGAACAAGAAGTAATAAAATTAATAGGACATACTGTTGCTTCTGCTCTTAAACCATACATCCAGATTAATCAAGAACATCCTTCGGCAATACTAAATAAAGTACAGAATTCCGCTTCCACATTTTCGTCTACACATTAATGTTAATTAAAATTTTATTGTTCACAATGATAAAATGTTGTCTCCCCCCCCCATTGGTATTAGAAAATTGATTGGTAGCGAATGTAATAGCTGATTTTTGTCCATTTCAGTCTCATGGTTTCTGAATATTATTTTTTTTTTTGATTAGATTTATTTACAAATGCTCTTTAACATCTCAGAACATCAGCATCCCATTCAAATCAGGGCGTGAAACAGCCGACAAATTTTGCTCAGAGGCCTCTTTTTTTCAGGCTTGAGGTTCTTTATCATGCTGTAAATATACGACATGGGACCCGTGGCTTTACTTCCCTTCCGAGGGAAGCCATACTTAGGATTTTTAGGCCCCTGAAAAAATCCATCAGTCGTGGCTGAGATCGAACCCACGATCTTGGGTTTAAAAGGCAAGTATGGTAACCACTACACCACCAGGACTGACAGTTTCTGAATAGAATAGATATTCATAAGTATAACATTTTATACAAGTGCTAATATTCTGTGTGCGAATTTCAAACATACATATATATATATATATATTACTTTCTATTCATGAAATAGTCCCAAACCCATATTTTACTCTTCTCTATTGGCAACACTGAAAACTGGCATTCTTTCATCACAGATTGCTTGAAAAGGCTAAGTACAAATATATAAGTATTACAATTTTGTAAGCCAAGTTTAGTGAAATTATATATAAATGCTTATTTTATTCGTAAAATAGCCCTAATAAATATCATTTGAGGGTGTGAGTTTTCCAGATAAATTCACGAACGTAGTGAGTGAATTTATTGGTAATCTCAGACTCTCTCGTGATATTACTTGTGATATACATATAAATCATTGCTGCATCTTACAGTTTTCAGTTATCAATATGACATATATTTTATGATTTTTAGGGGTGGGTACATTTTCAAAAGTGCTGATTCACAAACAATTTTATGCTAATGAATTATTGCTGATTTTAGTCATTTCCTCATACTAATATGTATAATGAGTTTTAAAAATACATTTCTTATTATAAAATATATCATTCTTAGCTTATAAACATGAAGTACAGACGGCTACAGACTAACAACAAAAACAGCTTTAGTGGAGACTTCTTAAATGGCCACACTTAAAATGTCCTATACAAATGTATTTCTTAATTTTCTTTTATTTATTTATTTTTATATTTTTTGTTCCCCATTTTAATATTCCAAGCATACAGCAATGTTTATCATCTAAATAGCAAACTTCATTTATTTTTAGTTCTTTCTACATTCTACTAAATGGTTGCTATGCACTAAATGTATTCTCTTCTTATTAAAAAAATATCTGCTATTGAAGTTTCCTAGAATGGTGACCAGTTAATTGCAATTGTAACAAGCACAAACTAAATTGGTAAAGAATAACAGTTACATTTCAATAATAAAAAAAGGGCATAGGCACATTGTTTACTTTTTCCTGATGCAAACATAGCCTTAGTTCTCTAGAGGTCTATAAGTAATAATAATAATAATAATAATAATAAAAAAAAACAGCCACAAATGAATCTCCCTTCGGATTCTGGTACAGTCCCTTGTTGCAGATTGTCAATTACCAAAAGAAATGTCAAGTTCATAATGAATGTAATCATTGAAATAAATTGTGAAGCAGATGAACTTATATATTTTTCATCTGCTTAATCAGAGGCCTCTTTCTTCTCATCACCATTTCTGTCAACTTCTGGAAAATTCTTGTCATCACCCACCTTTAATTTCTCTAAATGCTGCACTACATCTTGTGTCTCTTTGTTCTCCTCTACAGATTCTTCAGCCTCATTGGTTTTCTCACTTTTGGCTGTCAAACAGAAGAGATATAAATTGCATTATTTTTAATATCTAGAAATATAAACACAAGTTCTATCTTGTTTCCAATATACATATTACTGCAAGGATTGCTTTGTACATATATAAAGGTTTAGCTAACCATCACACTACTTTTAACACCCCATATTAACTGCCATTAAACTTCAACAACAACAGAATGAAACAAATTAATAATAGTGTAAATGAGGCAGTGTCACCTTACTGCCCTCTCGGGCAAATGATTTTGCCCTGCTGCACCATACTCTGCACTTAAGACCTGAAAGCATGCATGATAATATTGAATGTATGTTACTGCAGTGGCAGTATGCTTATCAGGACTAGGACACAGCAGTGCTTATGTTATTATAAACTATATAGTTATTACAAATTAGAATATATGGATGGTGTTGACTATAATGATGTGATGATGATAATTATTGTTTTTATTGTTATTATCATTTTAGATGTTATATCAATGTGTGCAGCTTTATTATAATGGAATGATAAGGGCATGTTTCAGAATTGATACCAATTTTTTTTAATAAATTAAATAAGTAGCTTGTAGAGTTTACATACATTATAATAATTTATGTAAAGGCAATTACAGTTGAATTGCAAATTGTAAGAATTCAATATTTTTGTTTACTAAATAAAATTAAACAAGTGTCTTTCTATTAGAGCTTATGCACCACAATTTATCCAATGGCAATTACAGTAAAATCACAATTGCGAGAGTACTTACAGTTTCTTTAAATAAATTAGATGTATTAAGTAGAGCCTGGAAGTTAAGACATTTATTTTTGTTAAAATAGGCAGGCAGAAAGGCACTTAAAATACTGAAAATAGATAGTAATATAATTAAAATAGGCATTTATTATTAATGAAAACAGAGAGTAATATCACTCATTATTAATGAACATAGGAATTTAAGATATTTAATATTTCTTGATCATATAATTGAAGTACTTAAAACTTGCTTTTCTTGCTTACAAGCAACAAAATGTTTTTTTCCAAGCATCAATAGTTTTAGTCAGCTGCTTGTCAGAAAGAACGTTTTTTTTATTATGGAAAAAGAGCATTCTTTTTCCAATGAATTGATTGGAACATATTTAAAATAAGCTATTTCGGAAGAACTCATACCAGAGTTAACAGAACATTCAGGATATCATGGAAATGTTGATCAAGACAAAGTAAAATAATTTTGAATAGTCCAGGCAAATGAGCAAAAGATGATCAGTGGTTTTTGGATGAGTTCATTTTCTGTTTATGCATTTATAGGGGAATCAATAGTTATTTCTCTTGCTTCCTTACTAAACACACTGTAAGGATGCTTTATTGCTTAGCTGTACAGCTCTCATCTTTCTCACTTACTATTGTTCGTTACATTTATACAGCTGAGAAGTACGGCCATCACAAATTTCCTTGAATTGTATCATGCAGATCAATACCAGGTCATTTGCTAGGATTATTCAAAACTACTATACTTTCCTTATACTATTTCCTGGTGTTCGTATTCCTGAGGTAACCTTGCATTCTTTTTACTAATGAAGTTTCAGTTAAATAAAGAGCTTAAGTAAATGGGTTGAGGAGAAAGTTTTTGACTGCTTGAAAAGATATAAATGTATAACAAGATACTACATAGACGTTTTTGTAGGTGAAAATGCTATTTAATTTTTATAGATTTTTTTCACTTCAAAGTGATGTTCAAATTCTTTATGTGCTTTTTAAAATGAGTAAATAATTACAGAAAAAATTCCATAAAAAGAGGTTTAAACATTAAAATAGACAACAAAATCTAAAATAAAAACTGGCCCTACAGATCCCAAATGTACAGAAACATGCTTCTTTTCTATCTGGGTGTTAAATACATCCATTCAGACATAAAAGGCATTTTGCCTAACTTCTGGGCTCTGGTAATAAGTATATTCTGATTACAGAGTTTATATAAGTTACATAATTTATGTAATGGCAGTTACTAGAATCACAAATAATCTAGACGTAACAAAATAACTATTAAAACTTAAAAGTAGGGCACTAATTGTAGAATTTTTCGAAAATGCCTACTTTCTTATATTGCAACTGAAATTACTTGGGTACAATTACAAATAAAATGATGCCAGCTGCAGCTCTTAACTGATTTTAATAAATATAGTAGCTATACTAAACGAAGAAACATAATATATTCCATAAAGGCCTACATACATAAAACAAAAGGTTATTTATAGTTCAATCTGCTCTAACTCCTCTTGTGCCTTTGTTTATTGCCTGTTTTCTATGAATTAATCTCTTGATGTTTGGAGGGAAACACTGAACACTGCACAATTGGAGAGCAGATTTGAAATTATGACTGGTCAGTTGGCTTCTTTGATGGGATATTTTAGCTTCATCAGAGAAAATAAGTGCTCATATATGCTAACCATACTGAGAATGCAGCCAATAAGCCTTTGCAATCTCAGAAATCTTTTGAGGGAAATTCCTATAAAAATGAGGCAAACGTTTCTTTTTGTGAAATTAGTCCATTTCTTTATCACACTGTAAGTTGCTGAGTTCCAGCTGTACATTGCTGGAAATTCTATCCATGGAAAATGGCATTATAAACATTTTAAACTCCACCTGCATACTTCTCATATCTAGAAATCTGGAGCTGAATTCACACAGAGAATGTACTTTAATACATGTATATGGCCATAAATATCTCCTATCTTCATATACTGCTCCAGTGTTCACAGATTTGGAAAATAAGCTATTGTTGTTTAGTTGGCATTCCCAAAGCAAACATTTCAGTTTAAATGCTTTCATGTTGTCATTCGGATGAGTGAAAGTTTGACCTTTATCTCAGACATATTTGGGTGATTGAGACGGCCAGTCATGTCAGCCAAAAAAGCGAGATCACACAACCATATTCTCTCATGGAGTTTGAAACAGGCTTCCCTTGCATCTCTGTAAATAAAGTTATTCCTTCATATAACTTGCAAAAATGGTCCAATACCTTGCTGCAACTTAGCCATCTTACTTTGCAGTGATATTCGTACATCCTCATATTCATGTTGAGGTCTTGAAGAAATGCCTTAAACTGAAAGTGATAGAGACTATTAGACTTACTTGTTTTTAACTATTATGTCCATAACATTATTTAGCCTAATAATTTTGGGCATTAGACTCTCTTGGTATAGAATGCATTGAATAGAAATAATATTAACACTAACACGTAAGGATTCAATTTTTTTCTCATATCTGGCTAATTATTCCCATTCTAGTACCAGACATGAATGGCTGTCAACTGCCAATGATATAAGTTGGTCCCAAGTCAGTCCTACATTTTCCATGCTTTCCTCATTGGCAATAAAAATGACTAATGCTGTTGTGGTAATTTTTATAGATACAATGTTCAGTAATTCTTAGAAGATCATTATAAATCCCTCTAGTATTGATAGGTGCTATATTTAAGATGTTGGTGCACTCATCTACTGCCAATGGAAATGCAATGAAATTGTTTGCTAACCAAACTTGAATGTCTTCAGCTAGGTAATGGCAAACTTGTGTGGACGAAATTTCTCCACTGCTACTATGAGGGACTACTTAACAAACTCTCCATCAGTAAAAACCACAGTTTCCTAGCAATATTCTTGTGCAATTTTAAAGTTGGTATGTATTGTTGATTTGCTTACGTTATGATTATGCCCTTTAGAATAAAATTAGGTTATATAAAAATTATAGACCTTTGAGGTTTGCATTATCCTGTTGTAATTTGAAAACAATAATTTTGCAAAATCATAATATAAATTCATAGAATGATAATGCATATATGACTATCATATCTGTATACTATTTGTATACACATTTCTTTGTTCAAATATTTATTTATTAAAGTCACATATGTATTGATTTGTAATACATGATTTGTATTTTTCTACATAAAATTTGTCGGTCCTGGTGGTGTAGTGGTTACTATACTTGCCTCCTAAACCCAAGATCGCGGGTTCGAACCCGGCCGGGACCGATGGATTTTTTTCGGGGCGTAAAAATCGTAAGTATGGCTTCCTTCGGAAGGGAAGTAAAGCCGTAGGTCCCGTGTCGTACATTTACTGCACGAAAAAGAACCTCAAGCCTGAAAGAGAGGCCTCTAAGCAAAATTTGTCGGCCGTTTCACGCCCTGAGTTGAATGGGACGCTGATGACCTGAGCTGTTAAAGAGTGTCCATAAATAAAATCATTCATTACATAAAATTTAAGTAAAGCTGCTTATAAAGATCGACAGAGTCTAACTGTCTAACATAGCTAACTGTTTAATTTAGAAGTTTTAGCCAGGAAATTGAGTATCAGTATCGAATCTGCTCTTACCATTGTTAAGGAGTTATGGTGGGTGCCAAGGATGCTTACTAATGAACACAAAATAATGTGTGTGCAGACTTTCACATCCTTTTTGGCATGATATAACCATGACTTCCTGACAAAACCTAGGTGTATCTTATGAGCCAGAAAGGGAGGGTGGGGGGAACAGTCCTAGGAATGGCAACACTCATCTTCTCCAGCTAATAAAGTTTCAATCCTCCACTGGAAAGGTCATTTTCACTTTCTTTTGGGTTATGAATAGGTTGATTCTGGATCACCAACAGAGAATAGTGCCTGGTACAGCACAATGTTGGAGAACAAACTGAAGTCAGCATTACAGGACTTTGGTTTAGAGGCATTCTTATCCTTTACAACAGTATATACCCTCACAACGCTGCTGCAACTTGATGTCATTCTGAAATTGAGATTTTTAGATCTTAGAGCATCTACCAGATCTTGCTCCTTCAGACTAACATGTGTTTGGACCCCTAAGGGATACTTTGAGGGAATGACAATTTCAAAATGATGACAAGGTCAAAGAAGCAGTGCATTCTTGGTTGAAGACACAGTCAAAACATTTATTTCTGATTGAATAATAAAGTTTGGGCAACAATATGACAAAGATATTGAAAAGTAAGGTTTATATAAAAAAAATGACAGTATCTCTCCAATTTAATGTTGTCAATGGAAGCAAATATTTGGTGCTCATGGCTAAGCCAAGCCTCGCAATGGTTGCAATTTATTTTGAACCTGATAGCACAGATTAAGTCTAAGGTATGGTCAAATGAAAAGGTGTAAGTGTTTCTGATGATAATACACACAATCTATCAAATAATTGCCACAAGCCTGGACATTGTCTGTTCCTCAAATAAGTTCTTGAGCAGCTTATTTTTTTTAAATAGTGTTTAATACTCATTTTCATTACTAAAGCATCACAGGCAGTGGATACTTCAGAAATAAAATGATAAATTGGGAATTTTTTAATATAAAAAGTGTTCCAGGCCTAAATTTAAGGTACCCCCCTGGCATTTGTCATTTATAAGGTGTAAAGAAAGCATGAATAAAACCTCAGTCAAGGAGGGCAGACCTGGCCGAACTGCAGATCTCCTGTTCACAAGACCATGTATTAGCAACTTCGACCACAATGTTATTGTTGGGCTGCTTAATATAAAGAAGACATCACTTCGTTCTTGACATAATCATTCAATGCATATCAACCTTTCAAAGGTTGTTAAGAGCAGGCCGAGCCAATGACAACTGGTGGATGATAGATCGAAACTATATCTGAGTTTCCCAGTACTTTCCGATAGAATCTGTACAGAAAAGTTATAATTTCAATGGATGGGCAGTATTTGGTATAACAATACATGTTAAAAACTCCAGATATTTATTCTTCATTGTTTAATGCAATGCTGTAGTGCCCAACTGTATGCCATAAGGTTGATTAATGTATATTCAGAAAATTCTGTCTGTAACTGTCCCCAAAGAGGAATGCAGCTGGTGATGCTGTTTATAAATACCTCCAGTTTAGATATATGTGACTTCATGTGTACAGGAAGCTTTGCAGTATGACATTACATATATAGCCAATATGGATGTGCATGAGAATATTTTTAAATATCCAACTGGGAATGGTTTCTATAGCCTTGTCATTTTTTCATTTGGCTATACCCAAGATATTTTTTACTTAATAAGTAAATAATGAGAATCTTTGACACTGAAGAAGGGATAAATGAACAGTGGTTTACTGATATATATTACAATTTCATGCTAAGCAGTGCTTTGGAAGCAATATGACAATTGCTAGAAATCTTTTAGAGACAAAAATCTGATTCTCATCTTTTAACAGTCATTAGATAACAATCTTACATCTTTCCTATTTCCTATATACTGCAGGAACTGCTAATTGCTGCATATGCACTAGTGGTGTTATTTGGGGAGGAGGGAATTCCTTTCCTCGATCTTCAATATGATAGTTTTGATGATAATTTATAGGCCAAAAATAAACTTCGTCAAGAAATTTCAGCCAGGCAGGTTTCAAGCCTGTGTCCTTGGCTCCTTGACTTCCTTTGAACTCTTGCTATGAATATATCAACAGAAGTTACTACTCTTAAATCCTGTTGCAATTAGCACTTTATGGTGACCATAACCTTATGCTCAAGCTGAGATTCATTCTATTTGCAAATGACACAGGGATGACTAACCGTTTGATGAAATGAATGTAGCAAGCACTATATGGCTTTTATCAAAATAATTTTACTCTAATGGTCAAGCAAACTAGCTGGGTTCACCAGGCACAAATTCTGCTAATACTGCAATGTGGCAATTAATTCTGTGAATAGGTAGATGATGACTTTGCTAGTTTTTCCAAACAATAAATAAAATGAATTAATGACAGATAAATCTGGAGTCTATCAGCTCCTAAACCCCAGAGGAATCTGTCTATTGGAATGCAGACACTTTGTGCTAGAAGCCATAGCAATGGACATAAACATTTATTGTAAATAAAAATAAAAATTAATAGGTAGAATGTCCCTAATCTCTAATCTAATTTCTCTAATTTATTCTAACATGCAAACCTTTCAAAGCTCTCTCTCAAAGTCAGTGTACTTATGGCTCTCAAGCTGCCATGCAGATTTTGTGACTTAAAACCTTACCCTTGTCTAAATCCTTGAAGAAAAAATGCAACTGGAAATCAAACTGCAGTATGCAAGATACCCAAACCATAACACAGACTAATGTCACAGATGAACATATCATGCAAATAATGCCACTATTCCATCTGATCTGAGAACTTTTGCTATTAATGATGGGCTTATTGCATACTTACCTTTCTTTGCATAGAGTTCACACTGTGTCTCTACTATTGTCTTTGCCTCTTCAAATGCCTCTTTCCATTTTTTGGCATCTGTAAAGAAAAACAAGCAAATTAATAAATTATGTCAACCATTTCTTGTCTAAAGTTTAAGGTCCCAAAATCAGTGACCCAGAAAACATAATGTTTAACTCACAAGGATAATATCTGTAAATAAATTTAAAGGATGTGAGAGCTCAGCAATGCAATGAGGGTAGGTCCATAAGTTTCCAGACCCGCCAATAAGGATTATCACCTTCACAAATGGTTATCTGGTCTCATATTTTGCCTATTAAGTAAATAATTGCAGCTCTAACTTTAGCTCTGCTGTGTCAGTTGTTCAGATATAGTTGCATAAAGAAGGCTAGGTGTAGAAGATTTTGATATGTTCAAAATGGAGTATCAAGCTGTTATTAAGTTCTTCACAAAAGAAGGACTTACTCCAAATGAAATTAAACAGCAATAGAACAATGTATATGGGAAAACATTCCCCTCATATTCTACCATAAAAGAATGGGCCAAACTTTTTCAAATAGGTAAAGAAAGCATTGAATGTGAAGAGCGTGCAGGTCAACCCTTGGAGGTGCTCACTCCTAAAAACATCGCTCTTGTGGAAGGAGAAATTATGGAAGACCGGCAGCTCAAAGTTACAGAAATAGCAGCAAGGTTGGGCCTTTCTAAAACAACAGTACTTCAAATTATTCATGAACGTTTAAACATGAATAAGGTTAGTGCAAGATGGGTGCCTAGATTTCTTTCCTCAGTCCAGAAGTTACAAGTCAACTGTTGTCAGGCTTTTGGAGCTCTGCCTTGCCAACGAGAGAGAAGTTCTGCAAATCATTGTTATAGGAGATGAAACACCGCCTCTAAAGGCCAAGGTCACTCAGTCAACCAAGAAGATCATGGCCACAATCTTTTGGGACTGTAAAGGAATACTCTTCATTGGCTTGAACACAACAGTAAATGGGGAGTACTATGCTAGCCTACTGCACTGCTTCTATGAAAGAGAAAAGGCGAGGAAAGCCTAGTTACTGTGTGCACCTTCTTCATGACAACCTGCCTATGCATAAAGCTCTTGTTGCAAAGGAAGCTGTGAAGAAATGTGACTTCACGGAGATCGACCATCCACCCTATAGCCCAGATCTAGCTCCCAGTGACTATTTCTTCCAGGACCTTCTAGGAAGGAAATTTAAGTGTGGCAAAGAAGTGATGGATGCTGTTTATGCCCATTTAGCAGACAAGACTTCTGACTATTTTTTGGGGGGGGGAGGTGATTTAAATGTTAATTTAAAGATGTGAGAAGTATAAGAATTCCTTATATTGGACTGATTGAAAATAGGATTTTGCTGCATACACTAAAACTCATCATTAAGGCCGTCACTCCACACTAATACACTCAATGACAGAGATAGAATCTTAATTATCGTGTATGTGTTTAATACATAAAATAAATTTAAAAAAATTTCACTGCTTTTATAAAATGAAAAATTGTTCTCCAAAATTCAGTATTATTTCCAAACTATATGCATCCTAAATGCAAAATTAGGCCACAGAAAGAAAAAAAAAAAAAAGTGTGCCAAACATTACTGTTTAATGTAAATAGTAGTTCCTTTTAATTGTGGATGTTAATATTCCACAACTTAAATCTATCACCTTTCTCAGTTTATTATAGTTACTTGTAATTAGGACCACATTTTTCAATCTAACTTTCTTACTAAAATGCTGCTAGAGGAGGGTGTTATATAATGCTGTATTTTAAAACATTAAAAGAATAGGAGTAGGATTGATAATTTCATGACCACAATTTTTTCAAATGTTTATTATACTAATTTAATTTTAGAATATACTTATGTTTAATATTATATAAAAATGTTCCCCAATTAAAGTATAATTTGGCTATTTTGGAAACAATGTTCACACAAAAATTCAATCCTTCACTATGGGAAATTATTTATTTGGCCAGATAAGAAAATTTATAAGATGCTCTCACATTTGGTACACCAAGTACTTATATTTAAATTTGGAAATAAAAAAAATGCAGCAATCACTCATTTCAAATTACAACCAGAATTAGCTGATATTTCAAAATACTGACAATACCATTTACTTATATCTTTTTCTCTATCATGCTCATGCACATGCATGCATTCATGCATGCTGCACGTTGGCATGCACACGCATTGTGATTGATGAATGCACAGGGGAGAAAATAGCACTACCACTTCTTATGCTAGAATGCCCATGAACAGGGTTCAGTGTTTCTAAAACTTTAATAGAAAAAGTTGGCCTTGAAAACAAGACATATCATTTTTTCAAAATTAAATAGTGAGGCTCCATATTCAATTCAAAAAGTTAAAGAATTAGATTAGATGCAGCATCTTGAAATGATGGAAGTAAGCTGTGGCAAGATTCGTTCTGTTTGTAAAAGCCTTCTATAATACTGCGACAAATGTAATACCCTTTCAGATGTCTATACTGTGACTAATATTTTTAGACTATGTTTGGTGTATTTATTGTGTTGCATTTTTATGCGAAAATTGTTGCAACTGTGTAACAAAGAAAAATCCACAGGGTTACATGTGTAGAGGATCAGTCCTATAAACAACTGGTATGGGAAGTGAGTACAATTACATATTAATAAAATCTTTATGGCAAAGTGTTGGAATTTATGCTGGAACACTGTTGAGTCGATCATTTTAGTGACCAGCTAATGAAATGTGAAGATGCATATCAGCAGTAAAAATGGGCATTAAACACTATTAAAATTTGTTTTAAAAAAATAAAAATAGTAGAATCTTCTTTTCTATCATCACTAGGGTGATATCAATAAGTTTCATACCCATGTAAAAATAATTTCAAAAGAGAGGAACTGATTAGTAATGATAACAGCATAAACTGTTATTAATTTTTCTAATTCTGTTTCTTTTGAACACAGTCTTCATTCTACACTGCTGTTTTCAAACTATTCCTTAATCTCTCGTTCCTTACTCTTACTGTGGCCAATTTTTGAACATTAAAGGAAATTCTTCACTTTGGAGTTTATAAATTTAAAAAATGCCCTATAGTGAATAATCAGCTCGTTGCTCTTAAAGTTTTCATGGGTTTGTCAACTTAAGACTTCTGCCTGATTTTATTTGCCTTTTCTTTGACTAAGAGACCAGTGTCCCCATTGCAGTCATTCATCAGGATTTCAGATGCTGCTTTTGTGGATTGTTCTTAGTTCACATTCACTCCAACATAGTTATGCATCAACAAAAAGACATCTTCTAACTAAAAAAAAATAGATGCCCATCCTTCCCTTTTCTCAAATTACAAAAGGAATGAATAAATAAATTTATTACAATGCCAAGAAAAATTACAATATAAATACAAAATATTATTACTAAGGGACCTCCACCCATCTGGCCCAGACCATTTTAGGTGTGACCCCTCGCATTTAAAAATGTTGGATACAGTAATTAATTTTATATTATCCCATTTATCTAAATTCTAATATAACTAAACAAAATACAAAGTTTCCATCTTGTTTACTTCAGTTACCAGTTCATCAGCAGCAACCTACTGGAATTCCAGAGGACCGAGTTCTGATCCATTTCCAACTCTTACATTACTAATACTAATTTTATTAAAGCACTACATGTGCTTATTAATTTATCCAATAATATTTACTCCAGGTCGTTACATCTCTAAATACATTATAAATAATAAGTATATTACAAAACACACTACCAAATTCTTAAGCATGCTTTCCTAGTTTACTCTTAACAGTTCATTTCCATTTATTTTTTACTTTCTCTAAAAATGTCCCTACATCCTTACAATTTTTTTCTATTATTTTGTTTATATTACTTTTCCCCCTAACTTTTAACCTTATACTTTTTCTCCAAGTCTCAATTTGCTTACATTCAAATATTATGTGTTCTACATCTTCTTTACCCCCACATAATCGGCACTTACCTTGTGGATATCCATTTCTTCGACTTTTTAACCTCCATATTCTTGCTCTTAACCAAACTATCCCCTTTCTTTCTTAATTATTAGTGTTGTCTATATCTCTCTCTCTCTTTCCCAGATATTTTTCATTGAAACAAAAAAAACAAGTAACCTCTTCTCAGATAGTTGGGTGAACATTTTTTGGATTTCTATCCAGAAACCTTTGTGATTTGTTTCTCTTTTTCTTCATATATCTCCTATACCATTAACTTCTAAATTATATCTCAGATTATTAATCCAACCTGCAAACTTGATTCTTTGTATTTTAAATACTGTTTTAATAAATTATCAAGTACCAGTACCTGTACCAGCATTTTAATGCTCTTTTCATAATTACTCCCTTTCTTGTTACTCTTTCCAATCTGAGCGACTTCATTTACTGTTGCTATTGGGAACCCTAGGATTCCATTACAGAACATCCTACGAATATGATCTACAACCTCCCAGCCATTATCAAGTCCCCAAATTTCAATACCATAAAGCATTCAAGTCTCAATCACCGAGTTGTGCACCCTTTCCAGTCATTTCATCTCAGGCATTTTATATAGGCACCCTCTTAGAGCCATCATTGTTGATTTTCCCTTTAGATGATTTCATTTATTTTTCCCATTTTCTTCCCCCTTTCATTTCTCATATTTACTCAATTTAATTACAAAATGAACATGCATGCGTGCGTACACACACACATTTTCCAACTGTAGCTAAAAGGCTAAAAACCAACATCCTTCTAAGCTCCAATATTACAGTGATTCTCTCAGGACACAGGAAATTTAGAGCCTACTTTCATTGCTTCAAAACAGCAGAGAACCCATCATGTATATGTCAGGAAGATATACAAACGGTGGAACACATCATGTGGGACTGCAAAATCTTGAAGAAAAAGCGCAAAATATTCGGAAAGGTGTAGCAAAAGTAACTAGGCAATGGCCAATAGACAATAGTGAACTTGTTTTAAAAGATAATAAACAGTTTAAAAATTTTGTAAACAGTATAAATTTTGACAGTTTTCAAATTAACACAAATTGACTAATAGGATAGAAAATGTGGTAATTGAGAATGATAATGTAAATAATTTAAAAATTACATATATAACCAATTTGGGCAATTTTTCAAAATATAATTAGATTAGAATAAGAATGAAACTGTGTTCACAAATAGTATTAAGGATAACATGTAACAATGAAATGATAGCAATGCACGTAGTATTGCTAATTATTGCAGTAATGGAGCATGCAATAAATAATGAAGATTAAAAAAAACACACACACATTCCTTGAAAGGTTATTTATTAATAACACTGGGCAACAATGAAAATGTTTCGGGCTTAAAAATAGTGAATTTACATGTATTTCCATCTGCTGAATTCAAAAATCACCATAAAAATGATAGATTAACTCTTGTTTTGAAGATAAAGTGACATTTCATTTTTTAGAGTGAAGATTTTAAATTTGGGGGGATTTTTTTTGGGAGTTGGCACACCTGTCAAATAACAAAACACAATTGCTCTTCAGCTGTTTGTAAGTCATAAACATAGATACTGTTGCTGTGACTGTGAATTACATGTAGTTTCTACTCAAATTAATGCAAAATTTCTGGTTCGCGAGTGCTTTTTTAGTGTAAAATTTGTAAAAATGCCATGAAAATGTGTAAATATGGTGAATAACTTTTGTTATATTTGTGGTGAAATAACATTTTCCTCACAGAAACGCAATCTGGCACCTCTTGTAAAGACTGCCAAGCCTCTTGTGGACCCAAAAGACGTTCTTCTTCCACCCCTGCATATCAAGCTGGGTTTGATGAAAAACTTTGTCAAAGCTATGAACCGAGAAGGACGGGCCTTTAAGTACATCAGAGAGAAATTTTCGAAATTAAGTGATGCAAAAGTTAAGGAAGGCATTTTTGTCGGACCACAAATAAGAGAACTTGTAAAGGATCCTGCATTTGACCAAGTTTTGGAGGGGAAAGAAAAGGAAGCTTGGGAAGCCTTCAAGGGTGTTGTTCATGGATTTTTAGGCAACAAAAGAGATGACAACTACAAGCATTTGGTGACAGTGCTCCTGCAAAAATACCGTAACCTTGGATGCAACATGTCCCTTAAGATCCATTTTCTCCACTCCCACCTAGACTTTTTCCCTCCTAGTTGTGGAGCTGTTAGTGATGAACATGGGGAGAGATTCCATCAGGACATTTCTGTTATGGAACAAAGATATCAGGGCCGTTGGAATGAAGTAATGCTTGCGGATTACTGTTGGTCTTTGTATAGGGATTCTGCGGAACTCCATCACAAGAGGCAAGCTAAAAGATGACGAAGTCAATAGGCCACCACATGATTCTCTTCAGACACGACTATCTGCGAAGTATTTTTCCAGCAATTTAGAACTCTTAGCATGTAATTACCAGTTAAAAAAATCAAATGCACTTTCATTGTTGTTAGCATGTATGTAATTAAAATGTATCCTTTTCTATCAATCCGTTAATATGTAATACTTCCACCTTGTGTATATCATAGAAACTAGAGCTAATAAAAATTTTTCATTGTCATATTTGTTTTTCTCAACCCAAAATTAGTAGGAATTGCCTCATGAAGTGCTCGAAACATTCAAAAATTATTTTTTTGTTGCCCAGTGTAATTAAAAAATTTCATTCCTACAATGAGTTTTCAGCTTGGGATTTGTTGACTTAAGTAACAGCTACCAATATACAAGGGATGTACAGAAATGATTTACAATAGCAGTGTTTTACGAATCCCACATAATCTATAACCAAATCCATTCATTGGGCAATAGACTGATACTAGTATGCTTTGCAGATGCTAGATGGCAATAATAAGCAGTTGTGTAGTAAAATGACAGTTTTTATTTGCTGTCAAATAGAGAAAGACAAGGACAAGATCGAGGGTGACTATCATGGACATCTTTGTCCTGCATGGTTTTTATACAAGAAAAGTATCAAAAGTGCAGAAATTAATATATGTTTAACTTCAATATGTAATCAAAAAGCTCCTGCATAGAACACTATTTACAGTTGGGTCAATGGGTTCATCAACGGTACGGAATCTGCATAGAAGAATGTGAGTATTAGTCATTCATTAACATTGCGATCTCCCATAAACATTGAGGTTGGGTCTGAATTGATTATGGTTGATAGGCACATAAACTTTGATGAACTGGAATGTCAGACATGCCTCAACTACGCAACCCAGCACATTGCTATTCATGACAATTTGAATATGAAAAAGATGGGCATACATTGGGTTCCAAAGAACTTTGACATAGCATAGAAGAACAAAAGATTTTAAGTCTGTCGTCAGTTACTGGAAATACATTATGAGGATCCAAATTTTTTTGCAGAAGCTGGTGACTGGTGAAGATTCATGGTGTCACTACCACATGCCAGAGAAGAGAGTCCAATCCATGCACTAGGGAGTCACTTGCTCAAGAAGATCTTGCTGCTCCATCTGTGGGCAAGAAGATGATCACTGTCTTTTGGGACACTTCAGGCATACTGTTAATAGACTGGCTACCTCAAGGAACAACAGTCAACAGTAAAGTGTAACTGTGAGACCCTTACATGGCTTAGATACAGGATTCAAAGGGGAAGTGTTAAACAAGAGTATTCATCCACCATGACAATGCACAACTGCTCACCAGCAACATTACTACCATTACGTTTGCAGCACTGGGGTTCACTGTTGTACTATACCTAGTATATTCACCAGATATCGCTCCATCTAATTATGCCTTAATCAACAACATGGACTCTCTGCTAGGTGTAAAATTTGTCAACAAAGAAATCAAGCAGCTGTCCATGAGTGGTGATCAGTCTTCCAAACAATGGTTTTGAAATCTCATGTGCACTCAGCCATGATGCATAATAAATAAGGTACAAAAAGTTATTTTTTCCACAATCATTTCCAAACCCCTCTCACATATTCAATTAAATGTGTTCCATTTTTAAATCTCATTTGTATCAATTTTTTTTTCCCTATCTCCTTGCACCTACAAAATGCTTATCAGACTAAATGAAGGGGGAGGGATAATGTTAAAAATAAGTATTTCACATGACATTTTTAAGGTTGTAAAGTTGATGCACAAAGAAAGATTAAGAATATAACTTGGTTGACCAATAAGAAAATAATACGCCTCATATTTCATGAATAGTATCATATTTACGGTAGGCAGATATTGGTTAACTACTTATACATAACTTGAAATGATTATTGGAACTTGTATAGTGAAGCTCAATCATAAAAGGTCTTATAGTTCATACATACTTTCTGTAGTTGCAAATTTTATTGCCAAAAGCTCTGGTCTTATTTCTTCATCTGCAAAATCAGCTGGCACACTATAAACCCATGCTCTGTCACTACCACAATTTGGTTTCAGTTCCATCCAAGGTGTCACTGGAAAGAATAATTAAAAAAATAAGAGCATAAGAGTGTGTAGTTCGACTATATCATAAAATGATTTCAATTTTACAAAAAAATTATGTTTATGTATAAAAAGCAAGCATGTTAATAGTATAAAGTAAAATTAAAATTGGAACAAAGTAGGTCCAGTTCATATTTCAAAATGGAGTGATAGTGGTGACAGCAGCAGCAATAGTACAAGAATAACAATTACAGCACAGAACTTTCATATGTATTATCTGTTTATGTAATGTTTACCAATGCTTAGGAAGAAATTATCATTGTTTAGGACCAAGTGTTGGCGACAAGTGATAAGGAATGTAGGGTTCTCTCAGCTTAACCTGAGCATTGAAGCATTTGAAGATTTGTTATGCCCATTAACAATGCAGCCTGTCAAAGTTGTTTATTCCTTAAATCAGGCATCTGTTCATTTCCTTGCAGAAGTGACATTAATTTGCAATGTGAAACCTTATAGGAACATTATTGTTAGGTGTGTTAATCATCTGTATTTGTACCTTCTGTTGGCATCCTTACATGCCAAGCTAGCTTTATATGAAGACAGCAATAGGAACAGCTGTAAACAGACTGCAGCATTGCACCAAAATTGGTAAATACTAGGTTACAGCAACTGTTTTTTTTTTCTTGTGAACAAGGGACAACGTGAAAAATTTAAGATATACAACTTAAAGTGTATGGAATGCAATTTTGAATGAAGGCATTGTATGTGATCTGCATCCCCCAAAGTTTAGTTGGTGAACGAGAGTTATCAGGAATGGAGATCATATGCATATGTGAAAAGTATTTCTCTGCAGCAAAATGCATGAGAATGCCACACAGAGCTACAAGAAGCACCCATGCCCTGCCCTGTTGAACAGTGGCAAGGTTGACAGAGGCCTTCCCATCACTGGCGATGAACCATCAATATACTTGGAGACTACTTCAAAGGCTGCTAAACACCATGGATTACCTAGGAGACCCATCCCATGATGGATTTGCAACCTGTGTAAGTAGTTGTGTGCAACTTTTGCTCATGCCATAATTAACCAATGTTGTCCGATTGCCTGTTTTTTTTATTTGTTTATTTAAGGACGCTCTTTAACATCTCAGGTCATCAGTGTCCCATTCTATTCAGGGCATGAAATGGCCGACAAATTTTGCTCAGAGGCCTCTTCTTTCAGGCTTGAGGTTCTTTATTGTGCCGTAAATGTACGACATGGGACCTGTTGCCTGTGTTTTGCTTCTTTCCTACGAGGGCCACCTACATTCAGCCTTTCATTGTTGGCACCATTTGGCAGTAAATGCCATATACTTTACATTTTATGTTTTAAGATTTTTTGTGTTGTCACTTGTTTGTGAGAAAAAGAATATTTGCCATAGCTTATGACATCCCTCATATGAAATATATAAGTAATATATATTTAAATAATTTCTAAGTTTCTGAATTATCATTCATTATGATTATATATTTTTTTTTACTAAATAAATTTACCATTATTATTTATGAAACATAATATGTTATAAATGATTTCATCCCATGCATGATAAATCAATCAAAGAATGTTCTGAGCAGTCATAGTTGACTTCTCACTGTCTTGTGGATAAACTTGGCTTTATTTTAGTAGCTCTGCTAAACTATGCAATAACAAAAACAGTGAAACAGATTAAAATCAACTTTGGAGTTATGATGTATTGGGACTGGAAACAGTTTAGGTAGGTAATTTTTGAGTAGGCTGGATATGTTATCTATTTTGTTATATAATTGGTGCTAAATAAACAAAAATAGTGTTGGTTAGTATTGAAATCTGATCCCCTGGATAATCCACTAAGTTACTACTGACAAACCAGGAACTAGGGCTCAAAATTAATAATTGTATTTGGTTATTTGTGAAATAATAAAAAGATAAATTTTAATTGAAAAGTCGTTTGCATTCATTAAGAAATAAAACTAAAACTAAAAACAACTTGCAGCTGAAGTAATAACAGTATATTTTATGGAATTGTGAAAGAAACATGGAAAGTACTTTATAAGTATAACTATTTATTAACAAATGGTTTCTGTAAAGCAAGTCTACACCACCTACCTGGTTAGCTGCACAATTATCACCGGCACAGAACTACAAATGTATAATTCTTAATATACAACACAATTGGAACTACTAAAGTGAAAAGAATAAAATAATTATTAATTATGAATATTATGAGTTTAATTAAACACTTCTGCAGCTTCACTAACTTACTATTTTATAGGAACAAGTTCTACAATTTGTCAAATTTCAGAAGAATTGCAATAATCTTTAGAGGATATACTGTTCAGCTCTGGTGGACATCTGATGCTCTTGAAATTTGTATTTTCTTTTCACTGAAGTTTTAAGTTCAATTGCCAATTTTCATATTTGTGAATATAGATATTTTACCCATGTGTTCAGTTCTGCTTTTAACATTTGTACTTTTTCTTCTATTTCATAATTTTCTGTCCAAAAATGAGCTGCTACAGAAGATTTCTCAATTTGCTTATACTTTACATTCATTTTGTATAAAGAATCTGTATTAATTAAAACATATCTTTTAAAAAAGAAAATTATTTTAAAAAATATATGGAACTAACACAGTGAAGCCAAGTCATATGAATAAAATCTTGTGATATTGTCGTACTAAATACTCTTATTGCTTCACTTACTTGTGTGATATTTGCAACTGGTTTCGAAGACCTTTGTCTTCATCTTCGGCCAAGGATACGACTGATTGGAGAATACAACGGTTCTGTAGAGATGATGCACCACCCTGGTGGTGTTTTAATGTACTTAAAATTGGGTTTTCTACCTTTGGAATATCAAAGTTCATTAATCAATCTCTGTATTTATGAATGTAAATTTTTTCCCCAAGTATCCAGTTCTATATATTTAGGTTTTAAAGGTTTCAATATAAAATTAGCACCCATCAATTTAGGAAACATGTTGAAAGATAAAATGGCTGTAAAGACCCCACAAGAGAAAAAAGCAGGTATTTACAGATTAACATGTGCAGATTGTGAAAAGATCTATATTGGAAAAAAAAAAGAGAAATATAGGCTCACAGTTAGAAGAGCATTTCAAGAACATAAAATATAAACAGACAGACAGATTAGCTGTGGCATATCATTTTTGGACTAAAAACCATGCAAATGTGAAGAAGGTGCATTTATTAAAAGAGACTCAGGGACATATAGAACTAGGATACTTGGGAAAAAATTTACATTCATAGATACAGAGATCGATTAATGAATTTTGTTATTCCAAAGGTATAAAACCCAATTTTAAGTACACTAAAACACCACCAGGGTGGCACTTCTTCTTTACAGAGCTGCTGGATTCTCCAATCAGTCGTACCCTTGGCCGAAGTTGAAGACAAAGGTCTTCGAAACCAGTTTCAAATATCACACAAGTAAGTAAAGCAATAAGAGTGTTTAGTACGACACATATCGACAATGTCGAAGTTCATTATGCTGTCTTTGTATTTGTAGATGTAGATTTTCTCCCATGTTGCTAATTCTGTAGGTCCTTGTACTGATTTTAATAGTTTTGCTTTATTTATTATGTCGTGATTTTGTGTCCAAAAATCAGCAGTAGCATATCATTTCTGGACACAAAATCACGACATAATAAATAAAGCAAAACTATTAAAATCAGTACAAGGACCTACGGAATTAGCAACATGGGAGAAAATCTACATCTACAAATACAAAGACAGCATAATGAACTTCGACATTGTCAGGGATGAAAACATAAACTACAAGTTTATCACACCACCACCAGAGCAGAATATACATTCCCACAGCTCAATGAATGATCCGACAGTTGAATTTTAGCCTGGCTGAAGATGGGAACTAAATGTTCTCAAAACCGGTTCCATACATTTATGAAAAGTAAGTGAAGCTTTAAGAGTGTGTAGTTGAACTGAATCATACTATGATATCAATTAAAGTATCACATATTTCTCCATATACTAAATTTAGGTATTCATTTTTAACACTAAACTCTTATTTACTTACATAAAATAAGATGCGTTTCGGGAGAATCTCTCCCATCTTCAGTTGCTCAATGAATACCTAAGTTTAGGATATATTACCACTCCATTGTCAACAGCTTTGTAAGTACAATATTTATATTTCTCAATACCTATAAGTTAAACACCCTGTATTTTAGTAGTTGATGATGCTAAATTAAATGAATTTTACAGATTAATCACTATATAAAAAGATTTGCCAATGTTTTCTTAATGAAAGTAAAAGGGAATTGGTTTCTTTTTAACACAATATTTTGTCATTCAAAGCATGCTTGTATTAGTGTACCCAGCCCTCAGTTTTGTAACACCAATAAATTCGAGAATTACTGTGCCTAAATACAGCATCAAATGTTTATGAAGTCAAGAAAATTTAAGTGCATCCCTTTCTTCATGTGATTACAAATATTGGTTTCAAATTTAAGAGTTTTAAAGCATTTCATTCTCATAAATGTTCAATTTAGCATTCTTATTTTAATACAGGAGGATGGGCTTTATCCTTAGGCAGAAATAGTTGCCTTACATTTTCCTGATCTTGGTTGCAATTCTTCCTGGTGTTATTTCCCAACATTTGTTTATTCTTCTTTGATTAACAGAATTCTCCAGAAGCTGGGAGATATTCTTGACATTGGAAATCATAACCTTCAATCTTTCATCATTCTTTTGCTCTCAGTTTTTCACAAATCATTAGGTCAAGGCATGTTGTTGTATTGGAAAACATAGATAAAATGCAATGAATAGTCTAGTTTATAAAATAATGCAATCCACCCCTGAAAATAATGCAATTTTTGGGGGAAGGAACAAAAAAAAAAAGCATCAAAGTTTATAAATTTAATCACAAATTTTCCCTATTTAATCAGACAATTTTGTGACATGCTTATAACTGCAACTAAATAGCCTGATGAAGAAATCCTTTGTTACAAAGATATGCTTGCTATACTTGTACAGCATTTTCCCCATTTCTTTATATATATTATATATATAAATAAAACTTTTCATAAAAAAAAAATGTCTGTCACATAGAAGCTGCATAAACTATAAATTCCTCACTCAGCAAGCTGAATTTGCAAAGGTTATTACAGAGTGCTATAGCATTTAATGTAGTAAAAAAACAAGTAATGTTAACGGAAAATATACATATTTATTTAATAAAAACATAACTTTTAGGTAAATTCTATCTAATCTGTCGTCTAACACGCTCTTATGCTTCACTTACTTTTAAATACAGTGGAACCAGTTTCGAAGAGACATCCTCTCCATCTTCAACCAATTTGACAACTGGTAGGAGAAATTAACATCTATGAGGACCTGTGGCTCCGCCCTGATGGTGTTTTTTTATAAACTTATTCATCTTATGAATTTCAACATTATGTCGAAATCATAAGATGATCCCTATGTTTATGAATGTAAATCTTCTCCCGTATATCCAATTCTGTACGTCTGTGTGCTTCTTTAAATAACTTTATTTCTCTTTTTATGTCATGATTATCTATCCAAAAAAGATGTACCACTGCTGACCTATCCATCTATTAAGGAACATGGTTAAAGGAATATCTCAGGTATGTTAAGTACAAATAGGTAGGTCAGCAGAGGCACACCATTTTTGGATAGATAATCACAACATAAAAGAGAAATAAAGTTATTTAAAGAAGCACATGGACGTACAGAATTGGACACAAGAGAGAAGGTTTACATTCATAAACATAGGAATCATCTTATGAATTTTGACATTACAGGAGAATGTAATACAAATTTCTAGTTTATAAAAACATATCACCATGGCAGAGCCACAGGTCCTGATAGATGTTAGTTTCTCTGACCAGTTGTCAAAATGGTTGAAGATGAAGAGGATGTCTCTTGGAAACCGGTCCCACCATATTTAAAAGTAAGTGAAGCATAAGAGTGTGTTAGATGACAGATTAGATAGAATTTACATTTAACAAGCTTCACTGTGTGAGTACCAAAATTTTTTTTAAAAATTTCTCATTTTTCGAAAGTTCTTAAATGAATAACTTTCAGGCTTAAAAGTATATGCTTTTCACATATTATTATTATTTTATTTACATGTTATATTGTTAGCTTAACGTTTCCAAATGCACTTAACTGTATAACAACTAAAATGGAATGTGATTAACATTTGAGTTACACAGTTTTAGGCATTAAAATTGCTTGTTTTTCTGTGTTCCGAAACTGTTGTGTTCTCTTCCTCTGCATTTATTGTACACTTTCTATCAAGGTTGATAAAGTACATATCCTATCACTTAAGACTTTTACATTGCTCCAGCATTCCCAAAACTTGGCTTTTTATGCTGCATTCAGTATTAAACCCCAGGATAGCTGTTGTCTGCAAGGTAAGTCCATTTATTTGACCATGCACATGCACAGTTTCACATGCCACCGAGTTTATTGCTTTGCGCGAATACCCAACTGTTAATGCTGACAATAACAATTCCCCCATATGCCACCTTAATCAATGTCCTTAGCTATTACAAAAATTTGATTGTCAGGTATACCCCCACTCCTAATGGTCTTCTAACTTCCCTGATTTTCGGAAACTATTTTATTTTATTTTGTTTAAATTATATATACTAAGTTTTGTAGCAAAAAAAAAAATTAAATTTTGGGTTTCAGGTAATCCCCCACTCACAATAATCTGATTTTGGTCATTTTCAGAAACTATTTTGCCTATTTTATTTCATTGGTATATACTGAGTTGAGTTTCATTATGAAAAAACAAAAGTTATGATTCCTAGAGCAATTTTAAAATTTTAGCTTTAGACTAACCCCCACATTGATGGTGTCCAATTCTCTTGGTTAGCAAACTCAATGAATTATTTGTTAATTGATCATTATATACCTCAATGAAGATTATCGTGATTTTATGAGAGGTATGCAATAAGACAGGAACCTGATGATTTTTGCAAAACAATTTTGCAGACCAATGAGTCAACTTTTAAATTAAATCAGAGAGTGAACCAGCACAACTGTGATTCTTGGCATTCTGAGAATCCACATTTTATATTACAGACTGAATTGAATACTCCTAAATGACTGTGTAAGCAGAAGTTTTTGCTGATGAGCTTATTGGACTTTATTTTCACAGACTATTAATTCTACAATTACTTGACAAGCTTATCAAGTGATGACTGATCTTGAAAACAGTTCAATAATGGGAACATATGCAACCGATTCGAAAATATGTAATATGGCAACAAGATGGTGGTATAGGCATATTGTGAGAGACTTTGTAGTGATACATTTCATATATGGACTGGTAAACATGGAATCAGTAACTGGCCTATTCATTCTCCAGATCTAATTCCAATGTGTGCAGAATAATAAAAGATAAAGGGTTTATTCAGAAAACATTTGGGATGTGGGGGCATTTCAAGGGACTTATTGAGTCTGAATTTATCACATTATCACCCTAAGACTTTGACTCAATATGTGCTTTCATACTAAAATAAATGTTACTTGTGCTTTAAAAATGGAAAAAGACACTTTGAACACCAGAAAAATGTATGTTGACTCCATGTTATTGTTTTGTACACTACTATCTGTTTGTAATAATTTGTAATTATTTGATGTTGAAATGCAATTTTGGTTTGATATTGAAATTCAAATTTGATAAGCCCATCTGTACATCTGATTACTTCAGCTGCAAGTTTGTTTACATTTTTTATTTTACATTTCAGCTGAACATTTAAATAAAGTCAAGTAAATCTATGAAATGGCAAAAAACCAAATGCCAGCACAATGCATTCTTTGGCTGATTTTTCATGACCCACACACAAAAGCCAGAGATGCTGTAAACCATATAACATATACATTTACTTTTTGAAAGACAATATACAGGGTGAAGTATTTATAGTGTTGCAGCCATTTTACTCAGAAACGAAAAGTAATTCAAAAAATGCTTCAGACAAAATTTGAAGTGCTCTTAGGGGGACATAAGATATGACAACTCGTCCTTGAAACGCTATTCTCAAGGTTATTTCGCGGTCAAGTTGGTTTTTTCAAATGGAATGGTTTATTTTTTTCCCGGGAATGGAAAGAGCATTCAATTTTCAATATAAAAGTTCTAGTATATCTATCAGTATGGGTGATAGATGATGAGATATGGACAATTGATTATTTTTTTGATTTGTTTATTTAAGGATGCTCTTTAACTTCTCAGGTCATCAGGGTCCCATTCTGTTTAGGGCATGAAACGGCCGACAAATTTTGCTCAGAGGCCTCTTTTTTCAGGCTTGAGGTTCTTTATCGTGCCGTAAATGTACGACATGGGATCCACGGCTTTACTTCCCTTCCGAAGGAAGCCATACTTAGGATTTTATGCCCAAAAAAATCCATCGTACCTGGCCGGGTTCGAACCCGCGATCTTGGGTTTAGAGGGCAAGTATGGTTACCACTACACCACCAGGTTGTATATATTTGACAAGAAAGACAGCATATTTTCATTTAAGAACTTTCGAAAAATAAAACATTTTTAAAATTCTGTTGGAACTCACACAGTGAAGCTTGTTAAATGTAAATTATAATTAATCTGTCATCTAGTTGGTTGAAGATAGAGAAAATGTCTCTTTGAAACTGGTCCCACCTTATTTAAAAGTAAGTGAAGCATAGGAGTGTGTTAGACAACAGATTAATTATAATTTACAGTATATATTATTCTGCTGTATGCCAGAATATTGCCAGTTCAAACCTATGGGACATTATTCTCATTCCACTTCATTTTCAAGTATGGATGTTCGATACATGATCAATGAGAGCATCAATATGGTTTACATTTATGGCGAAGCTCATACAAACACTAGAGCAGCTTGCAACTTATATGGAGATCTATATCCTGAAAGGAGGCTGCCATTTGTTAGAAATTTTCAACAACTTGTGAATTTATTCTCCAAAATGCAAAGTGTTGTATCAAGAAAATACCATCAAATGAGAAGTGCTATTGGGGAAAATTCGGAAGTTGCTGTATTAGATTAGTTGCCACTAATCTTCATGCAAATTCCTGTCAACTGGAACATGATTCAGGAATCTCTCAAAGGAGTTCTTTGAGTGCTTCAGCATCACAAGTACTATCCATATCACATTAGCCTACACCAAGCCCTTAATGGGGATGATTTTCAGAAGTGTGTTGAATTTTGCCAATGGGCTCTACTACAAATTCAAAACTGTAACTTTTCCAACATTTTATTTTCTCATCAGGCAACATTCACTAATCATGCTTAAGTGAATCGACATAACATGCATCATTAGGCAGTGGAAAATCCAAGATGGTTACGGGAAGTAGAGCATCAGCGACATGGAGAGTGAACATTTGGTGTGGTATTTTGGGACTCTGTATAATTGGTCCATACTTCATTGAAGGTAAACTTATTGGGAAGAAATACAGAAATTTTTGAACCAAGAACTTCCAGTGTTGCTAGAAGATGTGCCCCTTGTGGACCGGGCTGCAATATGGTATCGACACAATAGTTGTCCATCTCATTACTCAGCTGTAGTAGCTCAAGAAATATTAAACAAAGAGCATTCTAGTCAATGGATAGGACACAGAGTACCTGTCCATTTGCCTGCCCATTCTCCTGATCTTACTTGTACCGACTTTTTCTTATTAGGATACATTAAAGATAAAGTTTATGAAGAAGTACCAACTACACCTGGTTGACATAGTTTTATGTCAACAAATAAGGAACATTTGTGCATGAATCAGCGAAGAAATGTTGAGGCATGTATATCAATCTTTTGAAGCACATTTTCTGAAATGCATCAAAGTTAATCGTCATACTTCCAAGCATGTCTGAATTGAAATTGTTGGTAATGTGAACATGACATTGTTTCAATTGTGGTTATAATTGTATTGTACATGAATTGATGCCAGTAAAGTGACAATGAGCAAAAAAAATTTGCTGTCTTATTTGTCCAATATCTCATCATCTATCACCCCTAGCTGATAGATGTACTAGAACTTTTACGCTTAAAATTGAATGCTCTTTCCATTCCTAGGGGAAAAAATACACCATTCATTTGAAAAATCAATTTGACCTTCAAATTACCTCAAGAATCGCATTTCAAGGATGAGTTAAGGTTGCTATCTTATGCCCCTCTAAGAGCACTTCAAATTTCTTGTAAAGCATTTTTCTGATTTTCCCCTTTGTTTCGGAATAAAATGGTCGCGACACTATAAGTGCCTCATCCTGCATAACTGCAGCAAAATCTAGGAATGCAGCCAATTGATAGTTTTTCATTAAATTTAATATGCGGCTGTACTTAAATAATTCTTTACCATAATGATTTGCACATATCTTCAGGGTTCTATCCCTTCGCATTACAACTCGCACACAGTTCTTTTCAGTGTGTCGAAGAATTTTTACATCACCTGTACCTCTCTCTTTCCACTCTGCTGGGCTTTCTGATGTGTCATAGCGAAAAAGTTTGGCTCGCCTGTGAAAACAGAAACAAAGCACATACTTTAGCAATCATTATTCTGATCTTTACATTTAAAAAATGCATATAATTAAAAAATAAAAGAAAAATATTTGTAACAAATCATAAAGAAAAATGTTAGCATTTTTTATATATGCCACCTTATACATATGCTCCCAAAACACCTACGAGTGCTGTGCTATGTGCTAATATTCAAGATATTTTTATATTTGAATTACTGAACTTTCTTAATATTCTGATTTTGTAATCACCTCATTTTTGTGGCCTGGTAAACAATCCAGCAGTTATGCACCATCTGTCACTTTTTTTTTTATTATTTATTTTATATATACATGTGTATATATTTTTTTTTTTGCCAGTTTTGCATTTGTAGAATGTTGCTAATCTTGTTTTTATTGTCATATCAGGCTAGCACATTCAAAACAAAGATCTTAAAAAAGCTAAGTATGCAAAGCGCATATCAGGCATTCCCCATTTTCAAATAGTTATCCTGAAAATTTCAGCAAAATTATGGATAATTAAGATTAATGCACGATTTAGTGGAACTACACACTTATTGGTTCTATTTACTTGTTTAAATTTAGGACATTTTTCGCGGACTATCATCTGCATTATCAGCTAACCGTCAACTGCTGGTTTATTTATTATGCTTTGACAAATTATCCAGAAGTCGATGTAGCTGATGATGCAGATAATTGTCTGTGAAACATTGACTAAATTAAAACCGTTAAATGTTGCTGGAGAACTTGGAACCACCACTTGGAATCCCCGCTATTAATTTCCTCCCATAGTCCTCATCCTCCTGCTGAAGTGGTGCATTACCTATATAGTCAAAGGCTCCTCCTACTAGTGATGATTGCACCAGCATCAGTATGAATATAAGAATTGGCAACATAACTGGGATTCTAACATTTTTAACAGACAGCTGGGATAAAATTAAATTTGCAATTAATTCATGTACACATTCTAACCTTAACCTAACCTAACATTGGGTAAATCCTAGAAATTGGTGAATACAGTGGTTTGCTATGGCTTGCTAAGGCCTGAAGGCCTACATTCGCCTCCTTTTCATAATTATAAATTGATGGTAGACTGTTTGTTACTATGCTAACATGAATCACTGTAATAGTGGCATATCTCCTTTAACCTCAGCAGAAGCCTCAGTATCATCTAGCGACAGAAATCATAAGTTGGACTTGGAAATAAGTGAGTCAACAAGAACCTAAGTGCTGGGTGAATTAATCGGAATAATTATCTAATGAACAGTTTCTTAATATTATTTTTGCCCTTGAAATTAAAATAATTTAAAATTGTCCGCACCCATAATATACGCGACAATCCTAGAGTAACTTTGAAATATGTCTCTCTTATTATAGGGTAATCTCAATTAACAACCTCACTTCAGCCTTTAATATCGCATTTACCTTATTGAAGCTAAATACCATTTCACATATCCTTACAAACATCGTTTCTTAGATATAATTAAAATGACTAAAAATGTTTTCCTGGTTGGAATGTGCATTTATATACTACATAATAATTACAATAACTTACATTTTAAGCATTTCAACCTCATCCTCCTCCAAAGTGGTTACATTAACTTCTGGTAATGAAATTATTGGTTCAAAGTGAGGATCATGTTCTGATGATGTGGAGTCCTCATGATTACCCTCATTGATATGATTTCCCTGAAATATATTTATTGTTCATTAAAATGAAGCATTTAAATTATGATAATAACAACGTAAACACTAACATCTTGACATACAAGTGTGATAATTTACCTTTTCGTCTGCCATATTTCCTAATGTATTAGCACTGATACTTAACAGAATAACACTTTGAACTGCCCTTTTTTTTTTATTAAATAAGTTTTAGAGCCCTTTTTCGATTAATTCGAAATTATTTCATTTATTTGCCGCCAGCCGAAACAGAAACAATTCCCTCCACGGCGCAACCATTAAATATGTGTAAAAAAAATGTAAACTACTCTAACTAGGGGAAATTTTGTGCTGGTAGTTCTACAATATACCATTACGGGAGTGACTTGGGACAGGAAGATATCTAGGAGTTAAATTGGCAATTCTTGCAAAAGTATGGTGACTGGTAGTGAAAAAAAGAACAAATAAAGTAACGCTGTGACTAATGACAATAACTGTAACTCTCAAGATAACATACGATCAACATTCTTAGACAAATGATGAATGATGAATGTTACATTCTCTGGAAAATTGGGGTTGCGGAATGAATGGCATAAATAGCGCACAGGCTTTACATTTTAGGCGTTGGCAACATTTTCGTAGCCTGCAACGGGTCGAGGTAAATTGGAAGGAGATAGGTTGTTGCGAAATATACTTTTAAGTTTAGAAAGTGTTCTAAAACTAAGGCAGAGTACAAATTTAGGGAGGAAAAAAAAACTTAAAAGATGAATGCATTAATTATCGTAACAATCTTTCAAAACAGGTCTGATGCGCTCAATTCCAGACACAAAAGTAGTAACAAGGTTAATGAAGTTCTTATTGGAGGTTTTAGGTTTGCATTGGAATGTTTGGTGTGCTAGGATGATACAGGATTCTAAAAGATAGGAAGGATTTTTTTTGGTCTTGAAAATTTTGAGCTAAGTTTTTAATATACGTGTTAAGGGATGAAAAGTTGTTACAAAGATGCTGGCCACGGATTGAAAGAGAGAGAGAAAAAATAGATCTTTTGTTATGCAGATATCAGGCAATGACAGGTATCAAAATGAAGATGCTGTTGTAAATTGGTTTGCCTAATGTGCACGGACGTAAGAAAAGAGCCATTACAAACAGAAATATCAATATCTAGGAACGTGACAGCATTGGGAGGGACAGAAGAAGTAAAATTAATGGAATATTTGGAGTTAAGATTAGCAAGGAACTGATCGAGAGATTCTAAGCCAGTCCAAAGCACGAATATACCACCCATATATCTCAATCATAATAACGATACCAGAGGTTATAACTTAAGAAATTCATCCTCTAAGCGAGCCAAAGAAAGATTGACACAAGACTGCCTTCTGGTGCCCATTGCAGGGCCTTTAATTTGTAGATAATGTTTATTATCAAAACTAAGCTCATTGCGAGTGAGAAACAGATAAGCTATATGACAAATGAAATCTGTAAATGGGATATGAAATCCTCGAGAGTCCAAAAAAAAGTTTAACATCTGCAAATTTTTCAGGTACGGAATGTTAGCATAAAGTGAAATCATATCAATAGTAGCCAGAAGTATGTTAGAATGTGCCAAAGATCAACTTTTTTAAGCAAAGTCAAAAAATGGAAGGAATCTGTTATATAGGATAGCCTAGACGTAACAAATGGCTGTAACAAAAAATCTATTTGGGCAGAAATGCGTTTGATGGGGAGAATCGCAACTGGCTACTACGGGCAGCAAGGAGAGTTCTTTTTATGAATTTTAGGAAGAAAACATATGACAGGAGTACTAGGGGCATTAGGAGTAAGTATAATGATATCTTGGGGGTTAAGTCCTTCTGCAGTACCAGAAGAGGCGATAAACGAAGCTATATCTTGATTAAACTTGGCTGTAGGGGCAAAGCAATAGTTCATAATAGGTGGCATAAAAATGTCGATAAGCTTTGGAATTGTAAGAGAAAATGTCCTGTAACACTACTGGGGATCCTTTATCGGCCGAAAGAATAATTATATTAGGATTAGGATAACCTTTTTAGTGCTGATATCTCGCGAAAAATTAAATTGTCTTTTGGGATGACCTTAACTAGAAATGTTGAATCACTAATCGAAGTTAAAAACAGGTAAATAAACTTTTCAAAAGATGACTAGAAAGTAAAGAAGGAGATTCAAGATTGAAGGGAGGATGAAACTTGAGAAGGTAGGGAATTACATATGAAGTAGGTTGAATAGATTTTATTTGCCAATAGTAATGTCATCTTAAATACCTGAGAATTTTACGCCATCGGAAACAATTTTAAGAAGAATTTTAGTTTGGAGTCGGAGCAAAATATAAACCTTTTGGATGTATGGGCATCAGAAAGCGGAACAGAAGATAAATTAACAACGCATTTTTATTAGTAGAAGTACAAGGGATGTATTTGCTTGTGGGTTGCTACTATGCAGCTACGGTAACATTTAGGTAAACAAGATGAACTGAGAATCGAAGCCAAGTCAGGAGCTGACGCTACGATCGGCGGTGAAAAATTTCGACAGAAAGAGACGAAAATTTGATTATTGCTCTTATATAATGTAAACATAAACCAAAGAGTTTATGAAGATGATTCTGATTGAGAGAATGTAGCACATTATTCGCGCGCAACAAAATACTATTAACGGAGGTAATATAGGAAAATATACCAAAATAATTTTAATAAAACTAAGTAAATTAAGAAAATGACATTGAAAATACTAACAATTATTGAGGATGGTTTGTAGAAATTGTTGGGAGATGTGATGCCTAAATAAGTGTAATTGATTATGGGTGCTAGGAGCTATAGCGGATAACGGTAAATGAACAAATATACCTTTAGGACAAACACCAGTAATTGTACAGTATGCAAGGAAGCCAAAGTGTCCTATATATTTAGCTAATTGCTTCGAATGGCACTTAAATTTGTTAAACCAAAATTGCATTATATAACTTGAATAGTTGCCATAATATATGAAGTACTGAAATGCACAAATTACAAAAAAGCCTAGTTATAATAATAACGCGTATTAGAAAGCTCAGAGAAAGTAAGCAAAAAATGTAATAGAATAACAGAAAAATAGTAGTAAAGAAGTCAATAGCAAATCACATAAAAGCAAACTCAAGTTAACAAACCAATAAAAAAGCAACACCAGAGGTGCATACAATATAAACGAAAAATAAAGTAACACTTTAAAAAACGCAACTAATAACAATAACTAAAGAAGCACAAAAAAAATACACTCAACTATTCACAATTATCGTTCTTCAAAGGCAAGAAAACAAGTGAAGATGGTAAAAATAAATATTGAATCTAGAAGTTAAAGTAATGCATGGAAAAAGACCAAACAAGCAACAAGAGAGGGATATATATAAACTTACCTTACCTTCGGGATTTAATATATATTTTTATCACCTCCACTTGTCTTCTTCCCTTTGAAGTACACAAGTGATTCGAAATATAGGGAGCGATAATATGTAAATGTTTAAGTGGTTTTCTTTTCTTTTTCTGTTTCTTTAATTACTGTTGTGTGTGTGTGTGTGTGTGTGTGTGTGTGTGTGTGTACATTTCGGGGAAATCTAAAATATTTTTTCATTTACATTATAGATGACTAAGGATAATTGGATTAATTGACAATTATTAAACCGCGATTTTAAAACATTGTTTTATGTATTTATTTTTGTTCAATAAATTTATTGCACCCAGTAACCTGATTCAAATTACACAAGAACGATATTTTATACTTTTGATTGATTTATTTATTTATTTAAGAAAACGAAAGCAATTGAAAGTCAACTTTTAGCATTTTAAACAAAATTGTGTTTACAAATAAGTTTTAATTAAAATGTTTAAACGATTTTCGTTCTTAACTATCATCGACTTTCATTAATTTTCCAAAAGTTAATGCTACGTCCCCTTCTTTGACAATAGAAGTACATACGAAGGAATATGACTGTTCTGGAGAGCGTATATAGCTTGTATGCCAGATCTATGGTTTTGATTGTTACAATTAGAACAAACCTAAGGTTGATATATCTGGAGAGTATGTTGATGATCTGATTGGCCCATTGGTTCTAATATGTGTTTTAAGGAAGTTCCATGTCCATATGCTCATAATTTTATTTTTATTTATTTTATTAAAAGAACATTTGAGTTAACTTGAAAAGGTACTTTTAATAAAAATCCAACTGAAATTATGAAGAAACTGCAGATATTAAAGGCTAAGTATGGGTCTATGAACATTCGTCCAAAATGCCGCACTATACATTACATATGTATTGTATATGTATACTATACATTAGTGCTCCTCAGTTGTAGATGACCGATTTCTAGCACATAATGAGAATTTTCTGCAGCCCGGTAATATGCATTATGGCGATTCACTACTCCATAGTGGCACAATCTTTCTCCACCAGGTCACTAAACGTTTGATAGGAAGCTGGGGTAATAATTTATTTTGATAATTACTTCAAATGCCTGTCGTAAGCTATACGTATAATACTGAACAAAGTGAGTTAAGCTTTCTCAGTTCAAGATACCATGTACAGAATTTTCGATATATCCTATTCTTCTGTAATATTTCTGACTGGACAACAGCTACATGAACATAGGTACTGACTTAACTTCACAAGTAATCTCCTCTTGTTATTCTGTTTCATTTATTTATTTCTCTCGGTATGTTCTTTATTAGTACATCTTAATCCCAAAAATCTTGACTTCAATACTGAATAAGGTGTTTTTAAAAGGCTGTCTTCGTTCTAGATAATATTACGATACAATTTTTGATTATTTGCTGATGAGTTTTCTTGCATCTCCACAAATAAAACTCATGTTCAAATATTCTCATGTAATAAAATGCATTAGTGTTTTAAAATAAAATTATCGGTTATAAAGACAACAAGTTTGAAATGA
The DNA here is from genome assembly GCA_030762175.1 of Metallyticus violacea. Lineage (NCBI taxonomy): Eukaryota > Metazoa > Arthropoda > Insecta > Mantodea > Metallyticidae > Metallyticus > Metallyticus violacea. Next base: position 46,189,900 of record CM060838.1, on the reverse strand, counting down.
ACATGCTACCAGCTAAATTTGAAGTAAATTAAAACAATTTTATTATAAAACGAAAGTCATAACCATATGAGGCAACCTTAAGTATAGAATTCAATTTAAAATTATACACTTTTGCTAGATATAAAAAGTTCAGCTTTGTATAATTTAAAATGAGGTTATTAAATACAACAGATTTAAAGAAAAAAAAGTAATGTGCTTCGAACAAAAAAGGCACAACTTTGCTTAGTATAGTTTTCTGTAATATTCACTTTAATTCATATGCACTACAATTGGTAGGTCCTGGTCAACCTTAAAACATGCTTGTAAATATTGTGCAGTTTGGTAATTGTGTGGAAGTCGGGCGGGGGGTAAATTTATGGATAATTCTCTATTCATCCCGTTGAAGCGCCAATTCGGTGGTGGGTTTTATTAGTTGCAAACAGTTACAAGCTGGGAGCAGATCAACAATGGTGAATAAGGGGATGCGGAAGTATGATGATGTTGCATTAACCAAGAATTTCGTAAATATTGGTGAATGACGTGTGGACTTTCTTCCCCGCCTACTCACGGCTCCTTTGATGGTATCTAGACGGTGTCTTTGAGGGTTTCCTTGCAGCTCCGGCTAATATTGTGCTGGTATTTTGGAAACAATTTTCTTGTCTCGAGGGGAAAGGAGATGGAAAGGTGACTATCGATAGAATATACTTTTTGTGACGATAACATCCTTGATTTATTGAGCTCTTCTGGGTGTCTGTCTCAGGTTCGCATCTGGAAATATTTTATTGAGGAAGTCTTAATAAGTTTTTAGAAGCGCCGGCACTAAGCTCACACGAGCTATTGTCTCTGAGCACTCCAACAATTTTTATAAAGAAAGATCTCCGCGTCATATTTTTGTTCTTTTCTAATTATAAATGATTACCAATGAGCATTACCTAATAACTGACTACATATGACTATGCTTAAATATTCGAAAAGGTTCTTCCCGTAGGTCACTTTTTCTGCTAGCTCGCTTTCAATATCGCCGCTAACTGTTTTCCTGCACTGTCGTCCTCGCCTGCTATGTTCCCACCTTCTCTCGTAGCTCGACCCTCGAATATTGTCTCTCTAACAAGCAATGCTACTTTCCAGTGTTAGCTCCAAAACTTACGGCGTGTTGGCTGGTTCGCTCCTGTAAAACAATTCTTAAGACTTCTCACCCCAATAAAAGTAACTCTCCTTGGTGGGGGTGTCTGAATTACTTTTTGTGACTGGTTGACAGTGTTAAATTAACTGCCTAGTAACACCGGAAGCAACAGCTGGCCGCTCTTTCGCGTCCGCCACAGCGCAACTCGTGCGAAAAAAGGGAACTTTGTGTTTCTTCAAGAACATATTTTCATCATTTTCTTCACTTCTGAGCATCACACCTCCACCAAACAGGTTAGTGCACAACTGTGTGAGTAGTGTAGTGCACTGCACATTAGCTGTGCAGCGCACAGTACCTACTTCTGTGTTAAAAAAAGTGATATTTGTGTACCACGAACCCAAGTGCTGTGAAAACCACTGGAGATGCGGGAGTTTCTGGCAGCCAGAACTCTGCGGTGGACTCAACTTCTATCGAGAAAGTGAAAGACACCTGTTTGGCCCCACCAAAAAGCGTATAAACCTCGCCGACCACGGCATGTAGAAGGTGAGGAAGTCCCCACAACTGCCCTGCGCAAGGACGACAGCCCCTCGCGGGAAAGGTCAGGCAAAAAGGAATCTAATTCCACTAACAATAGTGAGGATTCACTCACGAATTTTTCCTCTGATTCCGAAAAGACATCCATCTTCTCTGTCCACTCCTCCTCTATGGAGGAAGACGACAGCTCGTTCGCCTTAGCTTCTGAGGCAGATGACACTGAATTTCAAGTTATAGCCGGCAAGAGAAAGCGGGATCCCCGTCCTCATTATGAGGCAGATGAATCCAGTGCAGCTGGAAAGCCAATTAATTCGGTACACGCTACCACTAGTAGCAACTCTTCATTTAGACCTAGATGCCTTATTCCACCGATTATCGTGGATTCCTTTCAGGGGGTTACTGGCTTCCTCAAGGAAGTAATGCCGTCCCTGATTGCCGAATGCAAGATAATTCGGAAGTGCAATAATACATTTAGGTTTCAGGCACGGGTGCTGAGGACCACCAGAGGCTGCAAAGCAACCTCAAGAAGCGAGGGATTCATCACTTTTCCTTCGCTGTTGACAAAGCACGCGATATCCGGCCATTAATTAAAGGGCTGCCAGCGGATACTCCGATGGGAGATATCGCTGACGACATCCAACGCCAGAGCATACACCCCAAACTTGTGAAACAACTTTCAAATCCCGCTCAAGGTGAAAACCTTTGGGCGAGAATCCCCATCCCCCTCTTCTTGGTGATAGTTGAGCGGGCCGATGACCCTGAGGGGGCGATAGACAAGCTATCGTCAATATGCCACTTTAGTGTAAAGTTCGAAACTCCCCGACGCCCTGGCGATCCCGCACAATGCCACCGCTGTTTGGGCTTCAATCACTTGAGTGAGCTCAGTTCGTGGAACCCTCGATGCCTCAGATGCGCTGGCCCCCATCCCAATGAGGCCTGTCAGCGTGCTCCCACAGAGACCCAGACTTGTGAAAATTGCAAAGGGGATCACGTGGCCTGCTATGGAAGGTTCTCCACAAGGTTGCGAATTATCAGCTACAACAGCAACCGCAGGACCTATCCAGGTGGAAACTTCGCGCCAACCTCTTCCACGGCACCGCCTGCAGTTGCAGTGACAACCATCTCCACGTCTGTGGCAGCACGACCACCAAGCACTACCTCAACCAACAAGGCCGCTACCAGCAATGGCCAAATCTCCTATGCTGCAATAGCACGAGGACAGCCCTCTGATGCTCGATGGATATCACGAACTAAAAAACAGGGTTTAACAACCAAACAGACAACAGTTCCCAACTCGCAGAGGCAGCGCTGTCCCAGGAGGACTCCAGCTGCTGAGGGGCAGAGTGCCACTCCCCAGCAGAAGGAAACCCAGGAGACGTATTCGCCTCAAAGGTCCTCTCCCATCTCTCCTCAATCCCAACAAGACGAAAGCACCTTGGACTTGCTCCAGTGGCTGTCACAACTGTGGCAGATATATAGCAGGAAGTTACAGGAACTTCTTGGCCGTTTCCGCCAAGCACCAGACTCCTCCAGCAAGATGATGATAATCTTCGAGGCTATCGCCCTTCTTGTCGACAACAACCGGGCGACCCAGAACGGAAGTATCTCTTTCCGGTTCGCATTTTGGAACGCCAACGGTCTTGCCGAAAAGAGGGACGATCTTCATCATTTTGCTGCCCGGTGTACCCTAGATGCCATATTGGTCAGCGAGACGCATTTCCATCAACAATCCATCTTCCTCTTCCGGGATACACCTTCCTCCGGACTAACCGAGGTGCCCCTGGCGGCGGCACAGCGATCTTCATCCGGAGTATGTAGTCCACCGCCCAATCCAGATCCCGCAACTTCCTAGAGGCCACAGCTGTGTTTGTGGAACTTGGTGGCACGGAGGTACTGATAGTTTCTGCATACCCCTCCCCAACCAGAGCCTTTGTGGTGGCTGATTACCAGTCCCTCCTCGCCCTACATACCAGTGTTATTTTCGCAGGTGATTTCAATGCCAAACATCCTCGTTGGCATTGCACTCGCCGCGCGGATACTAGAGGCAAAGCATTCGTTCGTTGAATTGATCAAGAACCACAGTTCAGAGTTCAGGGTCCCTGGTAACCCACCCACCATCCGCTTAGTAGAGGACAGCCATCTGTCATGGACTTTGCGATTCTCAAACACTTCCCACACCATCTCAACCTCACATCAATCAACGCACTACATTCCGACTACAATCCCATGTTGGCCGAAATCAACAATAGGATTGCCAGCCAAGATGTCGTAGGTCTAAACCGCGAGTTCGACTGGAAAAGCGTAAAGAAATGCCTCGGCACTATCCCTCCCAACCCCCAAAACACAGACATACACTCCCTAGAGACTGCAGTCTCATCCTTCTCCCTGACAATCGCCAAAGTCACCCATAGTCTCACAATCAATACCTCCCCTCCTCTTCACCCAGATATCATACCGTTAGACCTTGAGCTCCTCATACGTCGTTCCTGGGCCGCCCGTAGACTCTACCAGCCCCACCGCACGCCGCATCATTGAGTTCTGTTAAGGAACTCGCGCCGCCAAGTTAGTGTCTGCCTCCGCGAGCACAAGAAGTTCGCGTGGGAGGACACTGTGGCAAGACAGAGCTTGATCGATGGCGACGTGTGGAGGATAGCTAAAAATCTCCGCGGCCGATGAGACAAAGCCTCCCGACAAATTCATGGCACCCGGGGCCTCGTATATGATCCTCACGCCAAAGCCAATAATCTCGCTGACTACCTGGAACGTTCATTCAGGCCTAGAGACGACCCCCAGGACGATACTTTTTCAAGTCAGGTTTGTCGCGACGTCTCGATATCTTCGACGGCCGCCGATTGAAGATGAATTAAAGATTCCCATCTTTCACCCCCACGAAGTCCAAGGCGCAATACAGCGTCTCAAACCCCAAAAGGCTGCCGGACCTGACGGGATAATCCCGCTCATGCTCCGCAACCTTCCTTTCAAGGCTGCGCTCTTTGTCACAAATGTCTCAATATGTGCATCAGCATGATCAACTTTCCACAAAAGTGGAGGGAGGTACGGGTGATATGCATATTGAAACCAGGCAGAGAGCCAACCCACTCCCCTAGCTACCGATCAATCAGCCTCCTTTCCACACTTTCAAAAGGTTTGAGAGACTACTTCTTGCCCGTTTGCTTTCCTTGCTGGGAAACATTCAAGTCATCCCCCTTCACCAATTCGGTTTCCGTTCTGGGCACTCTACCACCCAACAGCTGCTGAGGGTTGTGAGGGCCTCAGCCCTGTGTTTCCAGGAGAAGTCTTTCACCCCAGCGGTGTCTTTGGATATAGAAAAGGCCTTCTCGACAACCTGGCATGCCGGGCTCCTAAACAAAATCATTCACCTGGAGCTTCCCAAAAACTACATACCCCTAATACACTCATACCTTAAGCACCGTACTTTCAAAGTAGCGGTGGCGGGAAATAAGTGAACACTAAGACGGATACGCGGGGGAGTCCCCGAAGGTTCTGTTCTATCCCCAATTCTATTTAACATCTTCATGTCAGACTTTTCCCACGCAGAAGACGTCAACACTGCTCATACGCAGATGGCATCCTGCTATACAAAACTAATAGAAACTTAAACAGAGCTATCATTCCCATACAAGGGCCATTATACCTAATCGAAAGGTGAAGTAGGCGTTGGCGAATGTCAATCAACCCGGCAATGGGCAACGCCATAATTTTCACAAACCGCCGCGTACCCACAACCCCCCCCCCCACTGACATACAGACAGCAAACGATAGGGTGGAACAAATACATAGCCTACTTGAATGTGCAACTAGATAAGGGTCTAACCTTCAGGGAACACATAGCCGGGACTGCTCACAGGGCACAGGGAGCAATTGTTCAACTGTTCCCTACGCTCAGTTCCAAGGGGATGCCAGTCCGCCTGAAATTACACCTTTTCAAAGCCCTGGTCATCCCTGTCATGCTATACGCCTGTGAAATCTGGGGTATGGCAGCTGAAAGTTCGGTCGCACTATTGTAAAGGGTACAGAATAAAGGACTCAGGACAATTCTGTATATCGACGCTTTCCAGTCAGGCTACTTATGAGAGTTCTTCCCTCCCATATATCGAGGAGGAAATTAGACGCAGGCCAAAAAATTTAACGCCAATTTACCATTTCATGAGAGCGCTACATCTAGAGTACATATTAAATTTTTATTTGTTCATTATTTTCCATGTTTTCGTATAAGAAAACCGCGCATCTTATCACAGGGAATTATCCTAGGTGAGGCCCAGTAACTTCTTGGCACAAAAGTTTGTTGCGAATTTTACAAGAATTTCCTTTAGATCAGGAAATCATTTACCTTATAGTATTATGGTGTGTGATAGGGCCTGATAATGCAGTAATAATGTGTTTATAATGTATGAATAAAAGTTATGTCAAAATCACGTACACGAAGCGCATGGCATTAGTTCCACGCTATTGTTGCTTTTGTACGCGAGGGGGGAATAAGCTCCGAGCATGCGCATAGTCGCTTATTTGGAGGTTCTCACTACTTACCCTTACAGACAGGTCACTCCTGCGGCCGAAGTCCTCAACGGCAGCGGCGAAAGCCGAATCCCTCAGAGAAACATGTGAGTTCCTTATTGAAATCGTGAGCAGCCGGCTTTCTTCGCTATGGTTCGTCACTTGCCGTTTGGGACTTCGGCTGCACAACTGAGCTGGGTATGGGTAAGTTAAGCAAGCGCCAAAAGTTATTCTATGAGGTTCAATCTACCGGAAGTAGCGGTAGGGAGAAGACAAGCTGCTCCATCTCTCCTTGGCCTTCTTTGCATCGTTGACGAAAAGTAATTTTTGGTAGATGTATTGAGATACTCTCAAAGAATTAAAGAAAGTACTCGATTCAACTAATCTGTCAGTCCATTAATTTTCCTGTTTCCCCTGTGATATCCAGTTTAAGAATATGAGTTTGTCCCTAGTGCTCAACCGGTGCCAAATTAACTAAAAAGAAACGAGTGTTCTATTGGAGGTTCTGATAGTATTGTGTTTTATTGTTCCCTAATTCTTTCACAAACACGTTGTAGCCTACGTACAATACATGCCACATAGTTGCAGTTGGAGTACATGCTTTTTAATTGTCAGAAAACCAAAGGCATATATGTTACTCAATCAGTGACCACAAGCCTGACATTTTCTCATTGTATGCCCTTCAGCCAGTTTCGTTCATGCATTTATCTTCTCCAGTTAGTATATCTTAAACAGCACGTGTTTCACCTTTTCAAGATAATGGAAACACCATCACATTCAATTGTCTTTACAGCGTATTAGTAATTTCATCTAACATGAATCCCACCTTAAGTTTACCGACCATCTCTTTTATTTTCTCGAAATCATTCTCATATATTGGTTTTATTTATTTTTTCCAAGGGTGCTTTCATCCTGTACTGAACTTTGCCTGTACGTCCCGAGGAATGATTTGAATGTAGAATTGTTTAACTTGTGGATTGAAATTCCTGATTGAACTAATGCATGGTAATATATGAACAGAAATGGCTTGACTGCTACTTTTCAGGTCCTGAAGTGAAGACATATATCAAGTAGTCTATTTAGGTTGCCACTTGTGGGGTTCAACATTCTTCGCATGCTTGCCGTACTAGACGTGCTCTTTGATGCTTCTTATTTACATCGCAGAATTACATCATAAGTTTCGATTAATGGTCCCTTGATTTCTTCTAAAATATAAAAACAACTTTGCCTTATGAGCTTCTGACACGGTATTGTACTTGGACTATAACAACACAAAAACCATCGACTAGAGCAACTTGTTAAAAAATATAAACAAGATAACGAAAAAACAGGCAATGGCGTAAAAAGAAAGATATTGAGATTCCGCATCAGTACCCTCCTTCTTCATACGGAGATTTTTGTGCCGCCGGCTAATTGCCGGGAGAGAGTAAAGCTTGAATTCCGGGTACATACACGGCCGAAACCCTGTGTGCAGCCGGAGATGAAAGAGGTAGGACGTACCTTTAATAATCAATTGTAATCAATGAAGGCGTGAATAGCGCCCATTGTACCTTTCTGTGGAGGGCCAGACTTGTTCCTGGAGCTCTAGCTGCTCCCATTGAGGGGCGTTGATGGCAGGATGATCGGTTGTCTGAAGCTGATGATGACTATGAAGGTAATTGAGCTCTTCTTGTAAACCGGCTAGTGTTGCTTTGGTGGTGTTAAGGTTGATGTCGACGCGACTAGTTATGGTGTTGATATGCTCGAGACATTCTTTGTGTCTTTGGTGCGGTAATGGAATACATCGCGGATTTGTCTGGTTAATGCTGCTTGCTCGTTAAGATGTGCGTAGTTGATTCGTGTTTGACTGGTGGAAAGCAATTACTTCCTCTCTAAGGGAGATAATTTGTTTTATTTACGAACGCTCTTTAACATTTGAAGTCATCAGCATCCCTTCAATTCAGGGCGTGAAACGGCAGACCAATTTTGCTCAGAGGCCTCTTCTTTCAGGCTTGAGGTTCTTTTTCGTGCCGTAAATGCACGACACGGAACCCACGGCTTTATTTCCCTTTCGAAGGAAGACATACTTAGGATTTTTACGCCCGAAAAGAGTCATCGATCCTGGCCGAGTTTGAACCGGCGATCTTCGGTTTATAGACAAGCATTGTTACCACTACACCACCAGGACCGATAAGGGAGATAATTGATTTCTACAGGGTAGCCAGGTCTGTGATATTGCTGATAATACCTTGGAGGCAAGATCTCAGAGAGCGCTGGTGACTTCGTCATACCCGTGGAGAGAGGTATGCGCTGGTTGTGGTGGCTGTGGACTCTAAAGGTGTGGGCAGCCTGAGTGCTAGAGGAGAGTTGATGGGGCTGGTGATGTGGTGCTACTCTTGTTGCAGGTCGGCCGTTTGAGTTGTCTACGACGGTGATGTAATGTTATCGTGAACGAAGTGGGCACGAGGCCTGGCCCGTATAATGGCTGCTGTCTCGGCAGGAGGCGCATTATTTGCAGGTCGTTTGCGTGTGCGGGGAGGTGAGGGATGCAGCACCGCAGTAGTGGTGTCTGGTTGCTTCCGTACATTCCAGCATGGTGTAACTGTAACCATAGCACTGCGGCATGGTGAGGCGAAGCAGCTGTGGCTGGGTTGAACGACGAGGACGCGACCCAAAAGTTGTAGTACGACGGCGATGTCAGTGTTGCAGTTCTCGTGGTCCAAGAAAACAGCGTGGTGTTGCGCCTTGGTTAGAGAATATTGTGGACGTACGGAAGACTTGCGTCCAATGTCTGTGCGGTTCGCAACAGGAACGGGCGGAAATGCTCCGCGGTAGGCCGCGAATAATTGACCGTCCGGTTCGGGTGAGCTGGCCGGAGAGTAGCGGTTGGATAGATATTAGAGTGTCGAGATGGTGGAAAAGCTGACTCGCCCATACACGCAGAGCATAAATCACTGGTCTGTTTGTTGGTCCTGGTAGTGTAGGGTTGCCATACTTGCCTCCTAAACCCAAGATCGCGGGTTCGAACCCGGCCAGGACCGATGGATTTTTTCGGGCGTAAAAATCCGAAGTATGGCTTCCTTCGGAAGGGAAGTAAAGCTGTGGGTCTCGTGTCGTACATTTGCGGCACGAAAAAGAACCTCAAGCCTGAGAGAGAGGCCTCTGAGCAAAATTTGTCGGCAGTTTCACGCCCTGAGTTGAATGGGACGCTGATGACCTAAGATGTTAAAGAGCGTCCATAAATAAATCAATCAAAAAAAAAAAAACTGGTCTGTTTAGTGCAACTCCTGCTGCTGTGTGTAGACTGCAGTCCGAGCGACAGCGGATAGAGCCAAACTACCTGCTTGTAACTGTGCAAATGTTGGAAATATTTTAGTTTTTGTTTAAAACAATGTAACGTATATGTTGTTATCCGTAATTGTTAAATATTTATAGGGCATTGTTACGCAGGTAAAATATTGTAACGCTGGGAAATCTGCTCTTATTCGAATTAATTCTTATATATACACACACACATACACACTAACCCTAACCTCGGGTAAATCCTAGAAACCGGTGAACCCAGTGGTTTGCTGCGGCTCGCCACGGCTTACATTCGCCTCCTTTTCGTAAATGTAAATTGATAGGAGAGTGAATTTCAATGCCTTCATTTCATTTCACTGAAATGAAGGCATTGTTAGGTGTTGAAAATTTTGTAACGGTGGGAAATCTGTTCTTACTCCAATCCACAATTAATTTATTTAAACACACACTAACCCCTTCGCTAACCTCAGGTAAATCCTGGAAATCGATGGACACAGTGGTTTGCTGCGGCTCGCTACGGTCTGACGACCTACATTCGTCTCCTTTTCGTAAATATAAATTGATTGGGGCGGGTAAATCACTGTAATGCGGGCATTATTAGACGGATGAAATGTTGCAATGGTGGAAAATCTGCTCTTAATTCGCATTCACGCAAGACGGAAATCACTGGTCTGCTAGTGCAACTCCTAGTCCAGGGTGCTGACTGTACTCCGGAGTGACAGCAGAGAGCGCCTAACTACTGTTTATGTGGCCACTTGTAATGGCGGCAAATCTCTTTGCAGCAGAAAAAAAACCCATAAGCATCAATTTAGAGATTACTCTGTGTGTGGTGCTACGTTAGTGAGGAATCATTTTAAGAGTGGCAACTTGGGAAAAGATTTTCATTTTAAAAAATAAGAAAAACCTGATGTTTTTTTTATGTTACGCCCATGGATGAATTTAGCAAGTTTCTACTAGAACCAGCATAGACCGCCACAAAAACACCTTGGGACCCAGCAGTAGCAACAGTTGGTCAACAGCTAACAATGGGAGTGGTGCTTCCAAAACAAAGTCTTAGTATTATGTAAGTAAATGGAGTTAGTTTAACAAGTTCATTATATTAGTGTAGGCTATAGGCTAATACTACTTCATTGTCTACCGTTTTGTAAATACAATTTAATTATCTGTAAAACTTATTTATGCATAGAAAATATTGTAATAATAAATAACTGCATATAAATTTAAAAAAGCAAAACTGTAACACATAATTACAACAGCTTTTCTCTTTTATGTATAATATGCATTTATGGACTTTTGAAAAAAACTAAATAAATGATCCTGGATCCTCCATAGTGCAAATTTTCTTTCAATATACTATACTAAGGTGTTTTATTAAAACAGTAAAATCTAATATTGGAGAAAAGGTTAAATTTATCTTAATGTCTATCTCTAGGTGAAAATAAAAAAAATGCACTTCCTGAAAAATTTAATATTCTGCATTTATCAAGTTTTGAAAAAATGCTCTTCAATTCTGTTATGCTAAAAACAGTTCCCTCTATTGCATTATTCATCCAGAATTCAAAGGACTTGTGTAAGTATGTTGCGGCCTTGCTATAACACTCCATCGTCTGCTGCAGTAGCTGAATTTCTTCAGGAAGAAATTTTTATCAAAGTGAGAGAAATAAGTGTTTCAAGGATTTATTTCAGAACACAGTTTGTATGAACTTAGTTGTGTGGTCAAATGTGCATAATGAACCTATTGTATCTATTACAGTAACCAGTGAAAACTGAGATGCACATCTATTCAACCCCTCAGGGGCCCAATTTTTTGGGTGCGGGGCGTAGTGACCCCGAGGTACCCGAGCTACTCCCCAAGGTCCGCGCTCAGCGCGTTTGACTCCTTTTTATTTCGCCTATTCTATTATTTTATTTGTCCTACTTCCCTGTTCTTCGTCTGATGGGTGCCCCCGTGTTTGACACGGTAAAATGTGACTGGGGTACGGCGTAACCCCCAGTACAAGGTTATCATGTAGGGCGGGAGCGTATCCCCTTGTAAAGGCCAGGCCCGGGGAAGGGCCATTGCATGAGCTGATTAACTTCCTGCAGGCAATTGGGTCCCTTCGTCAACCCACAGGAAGGTGTGACCCTGAGGTTACTTTGTTCAGGCCAGGGGCCAGTAACCTAAGCCGGGGTGGCGCCCATGAAGCAGCCTGCCATCGGAGACAGTTGCAATGGTGGAGGATTATATCGCTATGGCACATGATAATAATCATTTTCAAATGAAACGACAAATAGTTGACATAAGAGAAGTATCCGAGAAGTCATTTCCTCGCTACTTAGTTATCAGTCGTACCGAAGATGGCCAGTCGTTTACTAAGGTAAATCCATTTAAAATTCAGAAGGGCATTGATGCCAGAGCTGGACCCGTTAAATCCTGTACCCGTCTACTAATGGATCACTTTTGGTGGAGACACTTGGGATGTCTCAAAGCAACTAACTCAAAGCTCAAGCCGACGCTACTCCACGGTTATCCCATCCGTGTCGAGAAACATAAGACCATGAATTCGTCGCGAGGAGTTGTTACCACCAATGTTCTAGACGGAATGTCCGACCCGGAAATCCAGAGTTGTTTGGAAGACCAAGGGGTCACCTCTGTTTATCGTGTTCAGTCGAGGAGAGAGGGGGAATTACAGCCGACCCGGACTCTTTTCCTCACGTTTGACAGGATCGAACTGCTGCAGAGGATAAAGGTGGGCTACGAGTTAATAGAAGTGCGCCCATATATCCCGAGCCCGTTGCGATGTTTTCAGTGTCAACGTTTTGGACACACTTGCATTTCTTGCAAGAGCGCCGTATCCATTTGTGCTACCTGCGGTCAAGCAAGTCATGAGGGAGCATGTCCATCCGCTCCTGTCTGCGTCAACTGCCGCGGCGACTATCCAGCCTCGTCCCGCGACTGCCCTCGTTTTCGAGAGGAGCGCTGTATTCAGGAGATCCGGGTAAAGGAAAAACTCTCCTTTACTGAGACCCGGAAGCGATTTCCATCTCGCCTACCTCTCGTGCCTAAGACCGGCACCTACAGCGCAGCAGCTTCTTTTGCGGTCAAGAAGTGCGATAGCAGTACGCAGACTTGTGACTTTGTTTTTACACGGGTCCCTACTAAGCCCAGTTCTCCAAAACCGATTGATTGAAATTAAGTTTAAGACAAGTTATACGCGGACGGATTTTATGAAATCGTCAACTCCTATGGAGAAGAAAAAGAGCCCTTCTCCTCGGAGGTCCCGTTCCCACGATGGGAGCAAACCCGCTGAGCGGTCGCCGTCACCGCCCTTATCTACCTCCAACCGATTCCAGGTGCTGGAATCGGTGGATTCCTCTCAGCGGGAGAGCCCTTCCTCTGAGGACGTCATGGAGCAGGATGGGCCTGCTCCAGGCAAACCACCGAGCCCCGCGCGACAAAAGAAAGGAGGTTTGATCAATCCTGGGCCTAGCAAAAAGTGAGGTGGTAGATTTTTTAACTTATTTTTATTTAATTTTAAAAATGGCTATCCTTTCGTGGAATGTGCGTGGTCTCCGTAGTCGAAGACCCGACCTTGAATTAATTTTACGTTCTATTGACTGTCCGCTAGTGTGTCTCCAAGAGACCAAACTTAGCCCACAGGATTCTTTTAATTTACGCGGTTACTCTTCGGTGAGATTTGATCTCCCTCCCGAAGATGGCACTCCCGCTCACGGCGGAGTTTTAATTTTAATTCGAAATGACGTGTACAGTACTTCACTACAGCTCCTGACTCCTTTACAAGCTTCTGCAGCTGCCGTTCACTTCTCTGGCCTCAGTTTTTCTATCTGCAGTGTTTACTTGCCTCCGTCTGGTACAGTCACCATGGTTGATCTAGACAATCTTCTGTCTCAGTTACCACCCCCTGTCCTACTTTTGGGGGATTTCAATGCACACCATCCCCTATGGGGTTCCACCTCGGAGTGTGCAAGGAGTAGCCTTTTAGCCGACTTTCTGGATGGTCACAATCTTGTAGTGCTCAATACTGGTCAACCTACATATATTTCAGACAGTACTCAGAGTTTTTCACACTTGGACTTATCCTTTTGTTCTGTCTCTCTATCTGTACATTTTACTTGGAATGTCTACTCTGATTCATACTCTAGTGACCACTTTCCGTGTCAGATTCATATACTCTCTTCAAACGCACATTCACAGCGCGCGCCAAAATGGCTCATTGAAAAGGCGAACTGGCCTCTCTTTCGATCTATGGCCGAATTTTCAGGGTGTGAATTTCCATCTATCGACGTCGCGATCGAGCACCTCCGTACGGTCACCATCAGATCAGGCTATTCCCCGGTCGTCTTGTCACCCCAGACGCTTACCGGTTCCCTGGTGGACCGATGAATGCCGGGATGCGTTGCGTGCACGCCGGGGTGCTCTCCGAGCTTTTCGTCGCCACCCTACTTCTGCAAATATGATTCGCTATAAACAACTGCGCGCCAAATAGCGTCGAGTCCTTAAGGATAGCTAAAAGGCTTCATGGATTGCTTTTACCTCGTCTTTTAACCGCACAACGCCTTCATCCGTAGTTTGGGAAGGACTACGCCGCGTTGCGGGCAAACCTAGGTTTACGCCCATTCCCGGTCTTCGGATTTTAAATCGGGTTGTCACTAATCCGATTGATGTCGCCAATATTTTAGGACGTACTTTCGCTGATGTTTCAAGCTCGGCCAACTATCCTGCTGCTTTTCGCACGATTAAAGAGCAGATCGAGTCGAAGGGCTTATGTTTTGCCTCCGACCATCAGGAGTGCTACAATGTTCCCTTTACCTCCAGGGGATTGGAGAATGCCCTTACGAACTCTCGATACTGTGCACCAGGGCCAGATGGTATTCATGTTGCTATGTTGCAGCATTTGTCAGCGGAAGGCAAAGCATTTTTATTACGCACTTTTAATTTTATTTGGTGTAATGGCCATTTTCCTAGCGCTTGGAGGTTGGCCACAGTCATTCCTATACCTAAGCCTGGAAAGTACCCTCATCTTCCTTCCAGTTACCGTCCGATTTCCCTCACCAGCTGCGTCTGCAAGGTGATGGAACGCATGATTCGGGCGTCCTTGTGGATGGTTGGAGTCGAGGCATCTATTGACGAACGCTCAGTGCGGTTTTCGTCGTCACCGTTCCTCTGTCGACCATCTTGTATCTCTTTCAACCCACATAATGGACGGTTTTATTCGGAAGTGCCAAACGGTTGCTGTATTTTTTGATCTGGAGAGAGCGTATGATACTTGCTGGAGAGGCGGTATCCTCCGAACGCTTCGCGATTGGAACATACGTGGGCGCATGTCAGTTTTTATTCAAGAATTTATGAAAGACCGGGTTTTTAATGTTCGCGTGGGATCAGTTTTATCATCTAGTTTTATTCAAGAGAACGGTGTACCTCAGGGCTCGGTACTTAGTTGCACACTGTTTGCCATTGCTATTAACTCTACCACCGAGTGTTTACCGTCAGGAATACAATCGTCGTTATTTGTAGACGATTTTGCCGTTTATCTTTCCTCTCGGAGAACTTGTCTCTTGGTACGCCGCCTCCAATGCTGTCTCGACCGCCTTTGCGCTTGGAGTGTGCATCACGGGTTCCGTTTCCTCGCAGAGAAGACCGTGTGCATGAACTCCTGGCGCCACAAGGAGTATCCTCCACCTTCGCTCCGTCTTGGCCCAGATGCTCTTGCTTTCGCAGACGAAGTTCGATTCCTTGGTTTGGTTTGGATAGGAAATTATGCTGGTCATCGCATATAGCACAACTCAGAGGCAAGTGTGAATGTTCCGTTTGTATTTTACGTGTTTTAAGTGGCACATTTTGGGGAGCTGACCGGACTATTCTTTTACGTTTTTACCGCTCTCCTATCCGGTCCAAATTGGATTATGAGAGTGTTGTTTATGGTTCTGCGCGGCCTTCTGTTCTGCGCCGCCTGAACCCGATTCATCACCGGAGGAGCATTCCCCATCAGTCCTGTGTTGAGTTTATGTGCGGAGTCTGGAGATCCTCCGATGTGTTATCATAGGGATGTTTTACTTTCTGCTTTCGGCTGTCGACTAGCTGCGCAACCTCGTCATCCCACGAACGAGCCGTTTTTTAATGTGTCTTTAGATAGTTTTTATGTTGCTCGGTCTTTTTACTCCTAAGCCTGCTGGCTGTTTTCGGGAGATTTTACGGACATTGGACTTTGAGTTACCTGCTTTTTTCTTAGCCGGGGAAACTTCTTTTCCCCCCTGGATTTTAGCAGAGGCCCCCGTTCATCTTGGGCTTACGTCCTGTCCGAAATCTTCGACCGCAGCACATATTATTCGTTGTTCTTTTAGCGAGATCAAATCCTCTTTTAATGGCTGGAATTTTATATATACCGACGGTTCGAAATCTGGGTAGGATAGGATGTGCTTTTGTTTTTAATGGAGCATGTTTTACGTTTGGTCTTAACGTTGCGACATCTATTTTTATGGCGGAGCTTTATGCTATTTATCGGGCGATTTTATTTATTTCTGTTCACGGGCTTGGGAATACTGTTATTTGTTCTGACTCTTCGAGTGCAATTTTAAGTTTTAGAAATCTGTACAACTACCACCCCCTTGTACAGAAGGTCCAGGATATAGTGTTAACTCTTTTCGCCGCTGGCGTCAGGGTGACACTATTATGGGTACCTGGACATAAAATTAATGAGGCCGCAGATGTCGCAGCTAAATCCGCTCTTTTAGACCCTGCTGAGGACGAGCAACGTTTTTATTTTGGCGATTTTAACCATTTATTACGTAGAGGCATTCTCTCGCGTTGGCGCGATGAGTGGGATTTAATACTCGCCAATAAGCTTCGGGAATGTAAATCATCCCCTTTTAACTGGCCGACTTCTTCTCGCGCTGTTCGTCGGGAAGAAGTAATTTTAGCTCGCCTTAGAATTGGGCATTGCCGTTTTAGTCACTCTCACCTTTTTAATTGTCAACCCGCTCCAGCTTGCCCTCACTGTGACCACCCCTTTACAGTGCGTCACATTTTAATTGAATGCCATTATATGGCAGCTTTTAGACATAGCCTAGGTTTGCCCTCCTCTATTGAGGAATTACTTGCAGATGATGTGGTTGCTGTTGAGCAAGTGCTCCGTTTTATCCGTGTTTGTGGTTTTTGGAGCAAGGTGTGAGGTGTTCTCTTTTTATCCATGATGGCATTTTTAGACTCTTTTAAGACTGTTGTTATTTCAGCATTTGATGCATCTTTTTAGTACGAGTCTTTAATTGAGTTGTTGTATATTGCTCTTGTTATTGTTTTGGGGTTTTATTGTTACCAGTTTAGATTTTTACAATACTGGTTTGTTTTCAGCTTTTGCTGATGTGTTTAACTACCAGTTTTTATTTGTTGTAGTGTTGTTAATTATAGGGTTTTATTGACCCTTTTTAGACCATTATAGGACTGTTGTTTTTCGCTATTGTGGCTGTTTTAATTCCAGTTCTTTGTTTGTTGACCATTACACCCACTTGTTATTTGTTATGGGTTTTTATTTTGTTGCACAACATGCTACTGTTATTTAACCTAAGACTTGATTTGTGTTAACTATTTCTTTTTTTTTAGTTCTGGCACAGTTTTTAGTGTGTTTGGGCGCTAATGACCTTAGATGTTGTGCGCCCCCTTAAACAATAATCTCATCATATCTATTCAACACAATTGATACAGCTGGGCATCCCCACACACACAGAGACACAACTACGTAATTGAACTTGCTATAAATTCAGTGAAAAGTTGTAAGAATGAATTAAAATATAATGTGAGAAGCTTTGTTATAGACAATGCAAGCTCTGAGGAGTATTCTCAGAGAAAGTGAAGATATAGATGTAATTACATGTGGCTGCTCTGTTCATATTTTTAATCTTCTTTCATTTCCCAGGGTCTTAACAAGGACTCCTCAAACATAAAGGAGCATGTAGTAAAAATGTTGAAATACTTCCTCAATAATCATTTTGCCAATGCAAAATTTAGGAATGAAGGAGGAAAACATTAATTAACCCTGCCACAAGAAGTTCAATGTAATACGTTGTCTAAGTGCCTTGAATCTTATTTTAAAAACTAGCCATTACTTATGAAAATTTATGAAGAAATTATAGGCAATATTCAAGATTTGATTAGGAGAAAGGTAAGTGACCTTCATATAAAGCGCAATGCTATAATTGTATTAAAATCAATAGCATTGGCTCTTGATCTAACCCAGAGAAATGGCTGTACCATTGAACAAGCAGTGATAGTGCGGAAAAAAACTAAAGAATGATTTGGAGGAATTACAAGTGTTAAAGAAATCTGGAACTAATGACACAAAAACTAGGATGTTTGAAAAATGTTATAGTCAAGCATTTGCTGTGCCACATTTTCTGGATTTCATTATTGATCCAGGATTAAACAACTCACAATATTAAATAAATTGTACTTACAAAGCTGTAGACAATGGTAATGTATCCTGCATCCCTGTATTAAAATTTTTTACGCTAACTCCACTTATTTACACAACACTAGGACATGTTTCAGAAGCAATCACTTCCAACATCAGCTGTTGGCCAACTGATGGAAGCGATTGCTCATGTTCTAGTGGGGTGTAAGTAAGTGGAGTTGTGTAAACATTTTTAATACATGAATGTGGGATAAACTCAGAATATGTTTTACTTCCATCCGAGTGCAAATGTGCATTTTATTTACCCAGAAAAAATAAGCAGGAAGTTTATTTCTACCAACACATGTGAAATACCAAGCAAAATGTCAACCTTTCAATCCAACAATGTTCACCGAAGAAATGGTAAAAGATAGATCTGTTTTGAGTGGTGGAAATCTCAAGACAATGTCATTTGCAAGGTGATAATAAACCAGTTATGCAACTCTTAACAGTTGGCGCATCATCTGCTGGTGTAAAATGTATGTTTTATACATTTAGTGTTTTTCATTCAAAGTTAAGAAACAAACAGACTTGGTGTAGACAAAGCTTCCAAGCTTGTATTTTATATAAGCACTTAAATAATTAAGCTATAAATGTGAAGATGTAACTGAAGATGTGTAGGAACAGACTTGGGTAAACAAGTTTCTAGTATGTGTATTTAAGGACTTAAAGAATAAGTCAAGAGACAAAAAATTTTATTTAAAAATATGTTATAATATATCATACTCCAATTCAAAATATTGTTAGAACCCAACATTCAGATTGATTTGTCATTATTCACCTTAAGTACTTAATAAACAAAGAAAGAAACACCAATCTAAAAACCATATCAAATGATTACTATGTAAATATGTAAAATTGAAAAAAATATCCAATTTAAAATAAACAATAATTGATTTTTATTTTTTTAATAAGTCATGATTTTTTTACACCCTGCAATTTGGTGGGTTTCATCAACGAAAAGAACTCTGCAGGCTGTAAGGGAAATCTTGGAGAATTAATATTCTCATTATGAAATGCCAGAGAATGATGATACAAGAGATCACAAAGAAAGATTTAAATATTCTGGTTTACGGGAATATTTGATAAGTGGAGGGTATGTAGAAAAATTAGAAATAATGCTTGATGCACTGCCAGAATTAGCTTATCTCTCACGTGATCAAATGAGGGAAATGATATTGCCAACAGTTGATAAACTGATAAAAAAACTTATCAGAGTGTTTCAGTCATTGCAGCAAAATCCAGGCCATTACACCAAGGTAGCTAATAATATGATTTATTTAAGTAAATTCAAATCTTTGCATCTGTCAAGATGCAAAAAAATACAATGCATCAATGCGGGACCGTTATACTGGAGTCTTGCTGTCAATTTAGAATGAAGATTATTAATATTAATAGCTATTGTTAAGCCATTATACGAAAAGGGGGAAAGAAATAATATGTCAAACTATCAACCCGTAGCGTTACTATCAGTATTCTCTAAAATTTTCGAAGAATTATTTTAAAAGTGCCTCCTGAGCTTCCTAGAGAGGAACAGTTTACTATCTGGGGACCAACATGGATTTAAAAGTAATCACTATTGAATCAGCAATTTCTCTTTTGTTTGTGAATTCCTCAAGAGCTATTGATGAAAAAGGATATATTTCAGTCATTTTCTTAGATCTGTCATTTGGTACAATTGATCATAAAAACCATTAGTAATATTAAAAAAGCTTGGAATTAGAGGATTACCCCATAACTGGATAAAATCATATTTGTATAACTGGAAACAAATTGTTGAAAATAAACACATAGAAATTAGAGAAGTTAAAAAGTATTGATCAAGTGCACTAGTGGAAAATTAGGGAGTACCTCAAGGTTCTATATTAGGTCCTATGCTTTTCTT
Organism: Metallyticus violacea; assembly: GCA_030762175.1. Lineage (NCBI taxonomy): Eukaryota > Metazoa > Arthropoda > Insecta > Mantodea > Metallyticidae > Metallyticus > Metallyticus violacea. The sequence continues at coordinate 46,170,138 of CM060838.1, read as the reverse complement.
GCTATTCATCAACAACTTCATTATAGCTGATGATTCTGCAAAGTCCGTTCTCTTTGCTGATGACAAAATGTTCTGGTAAGGGCAGTAAATAAAGAAAACTACTTAAATTCAATTTGCCAAATAACAGACTAAATTGCTAACTATTTTGTAGAAAACAATCTCATAGTAAATGTCAGTAAGACGGTAGCAATATATATTCATACAAAAGAAAATAAAGAATATATAGCTCCACAAATAAAACTTCTAAACCAAACAATTAGGAAAGTAGAATCCACCAAATTTCTTGGCCTATGGGTTCAAAGCAATTTGAAATGGGATACTCATGCAAATCACATAAACAAAAAACTCAGTACAGTATGCTATATGATAAGGATGCTAGCAGAATGTACAAGGGCAGAGACTGTTAGAATGGCTTACTTTGCATACGTCCGCTCCTTGTTGAGGTATGGCATAATATTCTGGGGGGAATCTAGTGCAAGGTATTCTTCATAATGCAAAAGAAAATAATTCAAGCCATGATAGGAGCAAGTCCAAGAACAACAAGTAAACCACTTTTTAAAAAATTAGGCACTCTTCCTTTTCCTTGTATCTACATATTTGAAATAATAATGTTTATCCATAAAACCATCAATAATACAGGTTCACCTTTCATTAAGAATGAAGCAGTCCATCAATACAAGACAAAACTCAAAGCTCCATGTATATAAGCATAATACTTCCTTATACTAAAGGGGCATATTGCACTCTGGCATAAAGATATACAATAACCTTCCAAACTGCTTAACGAAAATACAAGATAAAAGGTTCAAACTATCCCTAAAGGCACATCTAATTAACCACTGCTTGTATACCTTCAAGATTTTCTTGTAATGAATAGCTATTTCATAACTGCACTATGTCCTAGTAGTATGAAAATGACCATGTACTTCCTCTGTGTACTTACCACCATATTATTGTATATATTTAATTGTATTATGTTTTATAATTTTACTTTTGGTATTCTTGTATATAATTCATTATTTTATTAAGACGTGTCCAACATCAATTGTACTACAACATACTAAAGTCATTAACTGGAGCAATAAACTACCACCACCACCACCACCACCACCATAGAAATTATAAAAGAAAGCCAGATGATCTACTACTTCTTGCGCTTCTGACACTATTGCTATATAAACAGCTGATGTATTTTTTTGTCCAGTTAACAAAAACTGAACATTCCAGTACACATAACTTTTGTTATTTTACAAATATATGTTTTTTACCCCAAACACAACAGCATGTTAAAAGTAATTCCATATATCACCCATTAATTTATGCAAGTTACTTTTAGTATTTATGGTTATGCTTTCCTTGCCAACTTCTCATACCAATGCATTTTATTTTACATTGTTAATCTTTATCCATCCCAGATTTCTACATTATATGTATTGTTATGCAAATATGTACATAGGTGAAAAACAGGGCAAAGGCTACACTAATTATGCAATGCTAGGTATAGATATATTATAAAACAGGATCACAAGCATGCACCATTCTGAAGCACATGCATTCAGAGGCAAAAAAAATGCAACATGTAATTTTTTTGAATATTTTTAATTTTACCATTATTATATGTGAATTATAATTCCTTTCCTTTTTTGAACATTAAATACTTTTCAAAATATTTTGCAACTATTCTTTTATATTTGGATATCATTTTGAGTCTATAATTTCCTTTATTGTATAAGCATGAACAGAATGCAAGTTAATCACATTTCATAATGCTTTCGTTTTTATTGTAAGGTAATGCACCTGCATTGGTAACACACAACACACCTTTCAACATTCAGTGACACTCTCTGAAGCAGATGTTTCCTCTTCTATCTTGTGTCACAGCTTGCAACCTATGGATATTCTGCAGATAATGTGGTATGGCTTCCCATTGCTTATGCAAAGCTTCCCCGAAGTTCATTGAGGCTCTCCAGAACACATTGACAAATATTTTCTCTCATCATGTCCCAAGCATGCTCAATGGGTTTGAGTTAGGGCTTCATGCTGGCCAAACTAGCGCCTGAATCCCCACCTTGAGCAAATACTGTGTCACAATGTGAACCACATGTGGATGGGTATTGTAATGTATGAAGCAGAAATCATTGCCAACATATGAAGCATATGGGGATAAATGTTCCTGAATAATTTGCATTAAGGCCCTGTTCTCCACAAAAACCAACTCTGTTTTGTTTTTCACACTGATACCAGCCCATACCATGATGGAACCTTCCCTGAAAGTTATCATCGATCAGAAGGTGCAAAGGGCATACCTTTCTCCAGTCCTCCATACTCTTTCCCTGCCATCAGGCAATCTGAGACTGAAATTCAACTCATTATGAATAGGACAGCTTTCCATTGCTTCTTAGTTCACTCCAGATATTGATAAGCAAAGGCAAGGTAAGTCTTCTACAGATGAGCTGAGCTTCTTCAAATCTCCTTCTCACTGTTCTCACATTGACATTGACTTCTGATACCTTTTGCAAGTAATTATGAGCTTTTATAGCTGTTGTGTGACGATCATTAAAAACTGCGGTAGATACTAAGTTCCATGAACCTTTGGTATGCCCTTGTATAGTAGAGACATTGATATTGTAACAACTGGGTAGCATAGTGCATACTCCATCCATCTTCCAACAGGCAACTGCTTTAATAGTCTCCTCTGGACTTAGCAGCATCTTTAGCTTATAAAATTGTGTTAAACTGATTGAAATACTTCAATAGTAGAATAAAAATGAGTAACAACAATAGTAGAACAACAATGTCATTAGACATTTCAATTGACACAAATGTAAAAATATGATTAAATTGCATTCATTTTCATGCTCACATAATAAAGGAAATAATAGACTCAAAATGATATCTAAATACATAAGAGTATTTGCAAAATGTTTGGAAAAGTATGTAATGTTCCGAAAATAAATGGAATTATAATAATTCACATACAATAATGCTAAAATTAAAAATATTAAAAAAAATTTAGGAGTTGCATTTTTGCTCTGTGATCATATATACAGTTCAAATACTTATTGTAATGTCTTCCTTAACTTATTTCTGTGCAGGCAAAATCCAACCATTTATAACCATAACCATAACCATATAGAAGTGCATGTGAAATCTCAAATTGTTTCGTTGTGCTATTCATGATGGTAAATAATTTATTTGACATTAAATTTCCAGAAATACATGACTAACTTATAATACTAAAGCCCTTTGTTTTATTGCAGGTATTTCTCATTTCACACATATAAAAAAATTGTGTTAAGTTGTTGCACACTCATAAATCTGCAGGCTTCATACAACACTAGAAAGTTCATTCACTATATAAATTAAACAATTTCCAAACAACTACAACAATGCAGAGTTTACAAAAACATACATGAAATTTAAGTTAGCTTTCTTCTGATGTGGCTGGTATTTCAGCACTAGCTGCACGACCTCTCTTGCCCTGTCCCCCAGAAACTTGGCATCGATGTAGCATTGCCTCCTGATAAGCTTTGCGCACTGCTTTGCGATCAGTAGGTTTGCGTGATTCAGTTAATTTGGCCTGGTCCACTTCTGTTGTCACACCCAAGGGCTCCAGCTTATTACGTGGCAGCCACTGCCTGAATCACAAATACCAAAAGATAAAAATTATTGCAGTAAGCATATAATATGTCACAATTTTCTATACATTAATGCAATATTACAGCATGTGAATGAATTTATTTACCACAATTACACTACAATTTAATATGTATACACAAACAGTGCCCTCAAATTACAATTAAAACTAAAATATCACTTTACACATTATTAACATTGCACTTTATTCTCAAGATTCCCGCAGCATCAATCTAAACAATGTTTCCTACCTCCTTAGTCCCCGGGTTGTATGGTTGTAAGAAACCTCTTATTTTTTTCTTCTTTCTTTTATCTTCTTTCTTTACTTTCTTTCTATTTCAATCCCACTTCTCTTTAACTTTTCCCAGGAACTCCTCCATTTTCAGGATGCTTTTGACACCCTTAATATCACTGTATCTTCCAATAAATGATCGCATTTATTATCCCAAACTTTTTCCCACCACCCTTTAACCTTATCATTGATGAATTGAATTGAATCACATTCCAATAAATAATGGGACACACTAACTACTCCCCAACACATGTTACATCCTTCATTGTCACTTCTTCTATATCCTTTTATGAATATTATCCCTGTAAGCATCCACAAGTACATTCAACTCATTTGATCACAAATATTAATATACTTCTCTCATCCCCAATTCTGTTTAATTCTTTTTTGAACAAGCATAGAACTTTTACCTTTTAAACTAGCCCAAATCTCTTGTTTTTCAATATCTTCTATCCTCTGTCTCACCATCTTCCAGAATCCATTCGCATTACTTTCACCCATTCTCCATACCTTCCCCAACTCCCAATACCAAATCTTCTTTCCCAAGACCTCTTTTAGATAGATAAGAAAGATATTCTTTTAGAATACTTGAACTATCTAATTTGAGGGCATGATACCAATATTTCATTACTCTCTCTATAATTATACTTTCCTCCCTATCCAATCCAATTCAAACAAACTAACCCCCCTTGGAGAAGTTTTGGGTAATCCCAATAATTCCCTGCAAAACATTCTGTGAACCATATCTACCTTCCTCCACCTCTCTTCAACCCCCCCCCCCAAATTTCCACTGCTAAATACTGCCTCATATACACTCCCCAACCATCTCATAGATAATATTCGGGTTTTACACAAACTTACTCTAACAGCTCTCATTACTTGTTTACCTTTAACTTGTGCACAATTCGTCTCTGCCCTTTATCTTCCATTACTTCCAAATCTACCCCCAAATAATCAAGCTTCTTCACTACTTCCACTATCTCACCCTGGATATACCATTTTTCATCTTTCCTTAACTTCATACGCTTTTGATTTTTTCCCATTTATCCTTAAGGCTTATTCTACGCAATACTTACTAATCTCATCAATAACTCCCTGGAGTCCTAGCCATTATTGCTCCTGTTATAAGATCATCAGCAAAAAGCAACCCTGGTATTTCCCTCTTGCCAACTAGCGGACAATGTCTATTTTTTCCTCTAATCCTTTCGAGGATATCTATAAATAAATTAAAAACTATTGGACTTAATTTACACCCTTGCCTCGATCCATTTTTTTGGATTGCATTGCAGCATACATTTATATATAGTATATAAAGAGTAACACAAATCAAATAAGTGTACTTACGAAGCTGTTGACAATGGAATGGTATATATATAAACAATGTATACAGTTTTTTTCACACTAACTCCATTCACTTACATAAATTTGGAACATATGTAAGTGAATGGAGTTAGTGTGAAAAAAACTGTATACATTGTTTATAAGTAACACAAATGTTGCAATATTTCAAACTGCTTGCATTTTTTTTCAAAGGCAGAAGACAAGTAAAGATGATAAAATATTAAATATCAAAGGTAACTTAAAGCATGGGAACAGATAAAATGAACAACAAAGGAAAAAGGGCAGCAGAGGAAAAATAAGAAGAGATATATATATTAGTAATTTTAAAAAAATTAAAAATAATAATAAAACAGAAAGGGAAATATTAAAAAATAAGATTTAAAGCTGGTAGTGTATACACTTTATGCAAAAATTAGCTGCTATCCCTCAATCTCTGGTATAACTTTCAGAAACATGAGTCTGTAATGCATCAATAAGTATTAAATTAAATGTATCATCAAAATCCTTAGAGTGGGGGTCAGGGTTTTTGGGCAACTGGCAAGGTAGACTTGGTTTTTAAGAGAATGCCTATGATTGTTCCAACTTAGTGAAACAACAGTAAAAGTTAAACCAATATAAAATATTTTGTAAAGTTTACGTCATATATACAAAAATCTTAGAAGCACAGTTAGCAAATAAAAATCTTAAATTCCCAGGATAAATTGGGGCTCTTGGGCAAATGACAGGGGATAATTGGTGCACAGCTTTTGCATTTAGAGCATTTGCAAGTATATGAACTGGACAGATAGGTTGTGGCAATATATGATTTTAAGGTTAGGAGAGTGTTCTAAAAATAAGTTGGTTATTACAAATTTAGAAAAATTACTAAAGGATGAATGCATTAATAAGGCAGATATCATGACAACTTCTAGGTGAATTATTTTCAGAATTTTGTCAATATCCATTAGACCAACAACTATGCAAGGAGGTTTCAGGAAGTAGGGGGAAACCAATTTGCCTCACACAGCCATTTCATTCTCAGCATATCACATTCAAGCAAGAGGTACATTTCCTTCTTAATAGCTAGTGAATCGATTTAATACTCTTATGCTCCTCCAGCTGATGATGCAGGCAAAAGCCTGTGAAACATGTTCTGTATAATTCAATGGTAGGTGTAGCATAAGATTATTAAATCCACTCATAGTTAATTAGTTTATCAGTTCTAACAGGAAATAAATTTAAGAATTAATATGTCAATTATTCAATTCACCATTATTAAGCTTTTGATGTATGAGAGTATAAAACCAGCTGATATTTTGCAAAGATTAAGGGGATAGTTTGGGGATTAGATGGTGTCTAAGAAAAGAGTGCATGAATGGCACAAAAAGTTTACAAAAGAATGAGAAACTCTGGAAAATGAGAGTCATTAATGTTGACCTCAGGCAAACATAACAGAAACAAACACTCAAGCAGTTCAAGATCTCATCAAGTGTAACTAGCATTTGACAACTTCTGAAATTGCTTTTGAGGTAAATTATGGAAGTGTTCAATTTATCATTTCAGATGACTTGGAAAACTGAACAAATTCCTTAAGGTGGATTCCTGAATTCTCACTGAGGAACAAAAGGTTGCACATGTAGAAGTGTCAGAGGCTTTTGGCTCAATACGATATAGCAGAGAAGTTTCTGCATTGAATCATAGTTTGCAATGAAACATGGGCACAACACCATATGCTCCTGAGTCAAAGCAAGAAAAAATGGAATGAAGGAAAAGAGGGTAATCTCCTCCTCTAAAGCAAAATTAGCTTGTCATGTAGGAGGGTTCTCTTGAGTTTTCTGGGACTCCCAAGGCATTTTGTTCATCAATTTTCTTCATTAACATTGAACAGTCAATGCAGCTTATTACTGTACTGCCCTCTTCTGATTAAGACAAAATATGCTTATCAGCAAAAAAATGTTCACTACTGATTTCAGAAATTCTTCTTTCCAAGACAATGTTTGTCTGCATAGAGTTGCTTTGATTAGGGAAAAACTGGAGGAAATCCACTAGACAGCATTGGAACACTCTCCCTATAGTCCAGCTTTATCGCCCAGCAATTACCATATGTTTGGACCATTAAAAAAAGCATTGGGAGGTTGGTGATTCACAATGAAGGCATGAAAGCATTCATATGCAAATTGTTGGAAATCCAATTCCACTCTTTTTTCAATAATCTTCCTATCCACTGGAAAAAATTGTATCAGTAAATCGGGAAATAATATAGAAAAATGATTGTTTTTAATAAATTACAAAAGAGAGAGAGAGTTTATATTTGATTCATTCATAAATTTACCCCTGCCACTTTCTATAAAGCTGCTTGTAGCATCCATCGACTGTTGCTAATTCAAATAGACAGAGCATGAGCTTTGGATATAATGAAATGAGGAATGGGCACAGTTGTGCAGTTTTCTAAATAGCACAATTTTTCATGTTTCAGAGAAATATTATTCTTCTGCACCTGTCCATAATGAACGAAAATTTGGCATTTTTTGGTCTTTCCTGTGATCAGCATATTCAACTGTGGGTGCAAGAAATAAAGAGTTTCTCTTTATTATTTTATTGCACTTGACAGGCAAATTTTTAAACTTGTTGAGGCATCATGCATTCAACCCTATTAACTTTATCTTTAATCTGTATTGCTAATAGACTAGAGGTATTACATGACCACAACCACATCAATCAGTCCAAAAATTATCAAGCAATCAGTCAATAGCTGAAGATAGGAATGAAGATTCCCAAAATATGTGCTAATTAAACATCCTGTAAGTGAAGTTTGTGTCAACATTCGAAAAACATTCAGTTTTGAATATAGAGAGTACTTACACACTAATGTATTAAATACATGTTTCAAGTATTGTATATAAAATTCACATGCAATTTTAAAATACATTTTATACAGTCTCTTTATTAAGTATTTACATTTAATCTTTTCAATATAAATATTTTCCCATTAAAAGCTCTTGAGTTTGTTTTTATAATTTGCACTACTAACTAAAATTATATTTTGAGGGTTTGTTAAAGAATATTGCACCAATAAAGAATTGTTATTCATTACAGTTTTGTTCATACATACCCTAAGATAATGGTCATATATACATATATTACAGTAAGTATAGAATGACAAATAATTTTTTAATTGACTGTCTATTACGTAAATTATATATACATCTTAAGACTTCTTTTCTACAACGCCAATAATTTATTTATATTTTTTTAGAGTTTTAGCCTCCCAGATTTATATTCCAAACTCCAGAAATGGATAAATGATTTCACAGTATGCAATTCCTAACACTTTTATACTTAAATATTTTGATAATTGTCTAAGAAGAAAAATTCCTGAATTTAACTTGTAGCATATTTGCATCTAGTATTTGTCATATAATAAATAGATACTTATAGAAATTTGTATATTGTATGACTATATGAAGTTCCTCACATTGATCAAGGTTACAATGAAATAGCATACATTTTGTTTAGTCAAAAGCAAGGTTCAATCCATTGCTTTTCTAATTTATTTGTATTATTGAGTGGTGAATTTTATCTTTTAAATCAGATTACCGTAAGTTATTTATGTATCATTCATATATGATGCTACTGTATTACTCATTAATTATGAAAAATCTTTTACGTAAATGATAAATAATGAAATTGTGAGAATTCAGCCCTACAGAGTTTACTGTTTGATATTGTGATTTTATGGATTTCACGCAACTATTTTTTATAAAAGTGTTTAATGCGCATTTTAACTACTGGGGCATCACAGGCATGAACAATAATATTACATAAGATGAAATGATAGGGAAAGGATTTTTTTTTTATAGGAAGGAGGCATTCCAGGCCTAAGTTTAGGGTACCTCCCCGAAATTAGCTATTTATAAGGACTAAGGAAAACTTGGAAAAAACCTTAGTCAGGGAGGACGGCTCCAGTGGGAATCAAACCTCAGACCTCCTGCTCACGAGTCCATGCCTTAACGACCTCAGCCAACTGTAGCGTTTACACAATTATGATGTAATTCATTAGACTTATCCCTTTTGCTTAGTGATTTGCTGTGAGAAACAAAGTTAAAAACCTTTGACAGACCTAAGGAAATTCCTGCACATTTTTTATTACTATGCTCACTAATACTTCAAGAATAAAATGGGGTGTTGCTGTTATAGTGCGGAATCCTGTTTTGAAACTGTGTCCATTGTTAACTAGTACCATATTTTTTTCTAAGAAGTCATATAGTACTTTACATATAATTTTCTCAAATAATTTTGCAAAAATCAATGTCAATGTAATTGGTCTAGAATTGTTTATATATATATATTTATTTTTGCACTTTACTCTTGTAATGGTCTCACAGTACTTAGTTTTAGCAATCATTTTCACAACTTATGCAACAATTTATTAAATAGGCTATTACACATAACAATGCTTCTTTTTTAACATTTTAGGTGAAATACCATTCCTTCCAAAATGTTTTTGATTTAAGATCACACACTATTTTATTTACTCATCAGCATAATGCAGATAAAGGGATTGTATAAAGCTTGGTGATTGCTAGATTACTTACAGTGTGTGCACATTTTGTTTTACTATTTACATTTATAAAATAATCATTAATTTAATACAAATTTGTACTGAATTACTTAGTTGTTGTCCTTTATAATTTATGTATATATTTTTGTGTTCTGTATATTGTCCCCCAAGTTGTTTTAGTTTTGTTAATGAAGTTTTCTAGCTTCTCTTTGTAGTGTTCAGTTTCTACTTTGAAGAATGTTTTTTGTATGTTTTTTATAGTTATTGTATGCATTTCGGCACAGTTTCATTTCAACTGCATTGAACATTTTGTACATGTCTTATTGTTATAACTTCATACGGCAAAACTATTTTTCCTATTACACTATGTGCTAGTCTTCTCTTTTTAATAGGTCGACATATATTAAAATGAGTCATTAATTTCTGGGAATAAAAAAAAAAAACTATTCCATTTGTCTTTGGATTTTCTGCATTACACACTTTTTGCCATTTCTCTTTAATTAACCTGTTTTTAAACTCATTTATTTTGCTTTTAAAGTATGCATCTCCAGATTTATATTGTAATTATGTATATTAACAATTTGGTCCCTATGATCAGAAATATATAACTGTATATTGTTGAATACATGTTTGTTGTTATGTGATTTATGATACTTTCTGAGTGATTTTTTATCCTAGGAAACAGTCGGTCCTGTGATATAGTGGTAACCATGCTTGCCTCCTAAACCCAAAATCTCAGGTTCGATCCCAGCCAGGACCAATAGATTTTTTTTCAAGCGTAAAAATCCTAATTATGGCTTCCTTCAGAAGGGAAGTAAAGCCTTTGGTTCAGATTCGTACATTTATGGCACAATAAAGAACCTCAAGCCTGAAAAAAGAGGTCTCTGAGCAAAGTTTGTCGGCCATTTCACGCCCTGATTTGGATGGGACACTGATGACCTAAGATGTTAAAGAGAGTTCATAAATAAACCAAATAAAAAAAAAAAAAACAGTAGAATCCTGATTTTAAATCCTTTAAATTAAAAATATTGAATAGATCATTTATGTCTGTATTATCTATATTTATATTAATATCACTCATTATTGTAATTTTGCTGCTTTCTTTCTATGTTTTTAAGTAGTTCCTCAAAATACTTTAACAACAGATGAACACTTAACACTTGAATTTCTATAAACACCTATTATTGTTACATTTCTTATGTCTGTATGCAGCTCTTAACCTACAATTTGTAGGATAATTTCATGGCTAAGTTTCTGCAAGCTCTTCACGTTTTTTCCTTGGTTATTATTTTTAACATATACAGCCATTTCACTTTTATATGCATTTTGGCTTGGGCCACAGACAAGTTAAAACCTCTAAATTTTATTTTTGATAAGCTAACCTCTTTTATGACAGTTTCAGTAATTACCACTACCTGTGGCTCTATTTTATCCACAACTATTTCTAACTTCTCTACTTTGTTAGTAATGGTTTGAGCGTTTTGGTGCATTATTCTCACAATTTTTGTCACAGTTGGTCTATCAAGGGGTGTGCACGCATTTATTTATAATTTTCTACTTGCAGCTTCTCCTCCTGCCTGGCACAATGCTATTAAAACTTGTATTTTAGAATATGCATAATTGAATCTTGATTTGGTTAAACATGCTAAGTTAGTTTTTCCATTATTATTTAGATGTAACCCATGCCTTAATTTAACTGTATCTATAACTGATACATTAGCATACATTGAGCTTAATTTTTTTTTTTGCTTGTTTTCCTTACCTCTACATTTATAATTTAAATTTTTTAAGTCATACAGATGTGAATATTTATTATCACTATATTTGAATCCTTCTTTTCCTCTTCCTTCAGCAAGCTACATAGTTCACCAAAAGCAGTTTGTGCCTCATTACAATACACATTATTTGCTCCCGCAATTACCACTTTCACATCACTCTCCCTTATGCCTAGGTTTGCGGTTATGTTAGCAAACTTTACATTTGGTTTTATATAACTTAACACTGCAGATTCATTCATATTTTCACTGATTTTCTTTGCTAAGCCCCTAGCATGACTATCACTAAAAGTACCTATTGATCTTTGTTCTTGTTTGTTAAATAAATCTTCTTTTCTTAAGCTTCATTTCCTTCTTCAATTCTTGTTCCTGAGTTCCTTGGATTAGTTTTCATTCTGTTACACTAGTTGATTCCACCTTTCTTGTTTCTGCTTGTTCTTGTTTCTGCCTTTAGCATTTTAATTCACCCACTCCATTCTCAAATCTCTATTATTTTTTGTAGTGATGCAACTCTTTACTGATCATGTTTTATATCATAAATGGCATACAAAGTACTGTATTTCTATTTGAGCAGCTCTTCTTTTCCTCTTGAATAATTTCCTGTACTTCTCTTTCTATACTTAATAAAATTATTGATTTAAAGTTTTTCTTAGTTCTTTAGAGTTTTTAGACTCCAGATTTATTGAGTTATTTGCCAAGCAACTCCCTGTATGTCTGCCATTTTTTAAACCCATTACACTACTTTCCTCAAAATGATGAATATGCACATCAAGATGAAGGTTTTTAATGAATACATGATAACATAAGGAATTATGGACACAAGAAAAAAAGTGTTACTTATTCAAGAAAAACAAAATCAATACTCTAAAACTCTCTCATTGTCTGAGAGGTGTATCCTGCCTGGGCATCCTGTAAATATTAAAATCCTGCCTATCCAGTCCTAGAACCTTTAATTGTATCTTGAATGGATTGAAGTAATTCTAGGGGGATTTATAGAATAGTATTGTTTAGTTTAAACTGGAGCAATGTTTTAATGCTTCACTGTATAAATTAAAAAAAAAAAAATGTATTAGCATGTAAATATATACCTACTATAACTTCACAAACAAATTTCCAGACATTATTATTAGCATACAATCCTTCTGTTTGAAAGAAACTGTCAACAAGTGTGAAATTCATAGTCAACTTCTTTCTGTGAGCTAAAGGCTATTTATAATAATGATAAAAATTATTAACTCTCAAGCTTAACAATCTTGTACAATTTATTCATTTATGGAAGAACACCACTAAACACTTTACAGAAATAAATGTGGGCATAATTCTGATAAACTGTTCTATCAACACTTGTTACATACGAATTTATAATCTTGAAGTTATTAATAATTAAGTGGTAAAATAAAATGTATACTTCATTTACTTAATAGTATAAGCATCACCTAATCAACTCTATATCCACTTTACCTCTTAACATGTTTAACTTATATCAGATATAAAATAATTTTTAAAAAAATAAAACAACAAAGACCTTTAGGTTTTAAACTTAAAGAAACTTGCAACTTACCAAGTTCGTTTTGTGTCAAAGAAGAGAACAAGATATACGGGTTCAGCATAGTTTGAGGCCAAGGCCAGAACTTCTGTAGGAGGTGCTGGAATTGGAACGCCGTTATGAAGGTACCCTGTGCGTGGCATCTTTGGATCAATTATCTATAAAATACCACATTTTTCTTATTATTAAAAAAGCATGATTTCATATTTCCTTCTACAGGCATAAACACTCTGATTTTTAATGCCTTAACACAGGGATTTCTCTATTTAACAATGAATTTAGAACAATGCTTTATTCTGCAATGCTAGCATAGAATGACTTCATTTATATAACTTCTTATAATCTGCAGATAAAAAAACAAAAGTGCAAGCTTTGAATTCATACTCTGAATGTTGCAAAACAGTTATTTATTCTCATTAGATTGTATCTAGTTTTTTTCTTGCAATTCTTTTCTGCCAATGGCTTACACTGCATGTCTTGTAGAGGATGGCCCAAAGCAAATTGGCACATTGTAACTCACTGTAATTTACTACGTAACTGGAGAAGAATAAAGAGAAACATGCAAAGTTTCTGTGCAAAGTAAAAAAAGTTTATCAAAAATTACACTTGAAAGGTGCAATTTATTCTGATAAAAGTTATCAGAATTTCTGCTTAACAAATTTAGATACGGCTTAGTTTAGTAATAAATTGCAGATTTTAATTCTTGTAGTGCACACAGCATATTCTAAAATTAGCACCTGATACAGTATTTGGTACCCCATCAATCGCGAAAAATTGATTAGAATATATCTTTTATTTCAGCTAGCTTTAAGTGAAGGGTTCTGTTTGTAGGAATGTCTAGAAAAGCAGGAATTTTGCTCCGACAGCAGAGAGACCGTTTTGGCAGACAAAGGAGCAAATACCATCTATTGTTATTAGGAGGACGGGTGGTCGCCCCGGCCAGGTATGCTAGAAAGGAACAACGCTAGGATACCGCTAAGGCCGTTGATCTGTAACGTTCACTAAAACTTGAAATTAGACGCTGGACGAATCAACGAGTGCTTAAGCTCAAATAATAAAACGGGCCAATAATATGAGAGTGGCATGAAGTCACAGCCAACCTATGAGGATGTCTTAAGTCACAGTGGCGGGAAAATATAGCGTCCCTGCAGCACGTGGTAAAGCGTGCTATATCGGGTATTTAAGGACGTGAAATCGCCCTTGTGGAGGTCTTTTTGGTCTGGTTGGTTGTATTCAGCGTCAGATGTCATAGGAACGCCGATGTTCGAGCGTCTCTTCAGCACGACATGTCTTCCGAGCGGTCTGCAATCACACTGCTAATCTAACATTACAGCTCCACGTGTCTGACAGACGTCTCGTTACTGCGTTCCGAGCAGAAACGCCATGCACTCTTTGTTAAATAAACGACGTCAACCTGAGATAATGTTTCTCTGGACGATAATACCGTAATTCCCTTCACTCAACCCGGCACTACCAGGTCCCGAAAATCAGCTACATCCCTGAGATCGACGTGAAGAGTTATTGAGTGGTGAGCTGGGTCATGATAAATCAAACTTCTATCTCCATTCTCCTCGCCACCTATAACCCCTCCAAACCTTGACCCTCCAACGTGAGGCAATTATCAAAATTAACCTTTCACCATCCTCCCACCAATAACTACTTCACACCCAACTTTATCCTTATGTTACTTACTACTAAGGTACATTCCAGGTTTGATTTAATAGCAGCTGAAATTACAAGTGAAATTCAAACAAAAGCAATAGAAGCAACAGAGAGATACTGCAAAAAAATGGGGCTTAAAGATAAATATAAGTAAATCTAAAATTGTGATATGTAAACAAACTCAGCAGAGATGAAAAATGGTGGTTAGAAGGAAGTGAAATTGAAGTGCTATGGAAATTTTATTATTTGGGCATAAGGCTAACAGTAATGGAAAATGGACAGAACAAAGGAATAATCCACTAGGGAAGGGAAAATTAGCTTACCTATAGCATACCAACATGCTTGAAGAAAATACCAAATATCAGTGTAAACTGGCTAGAGAGAATATATACGGCTACAGTTGAATAAAAAATTATGCATGGGATAAAAATTTGGGGGAAAGAAAAAGGATAGGAATGTATACGAGAGTAGGTCCATTAGTATACGGCCTGACCATTTTCTAGGTATGATAAACACAAAAACTATATTTCACTTTTCAATATAGTTACCCTTTATTGCAATACACTTCTCGCATCTTTGAATTAACATTTAAATCCCACTCCTAAAAAAAAAAATAGAAGTCTTGTCTGCAAAATGGGCATAAACAGCATCCATCACTTCTTCATCACAACTAAATTTCCTTTCTTGAAGGTCCTTCTTAAGTTTTGAAAAGAGGAAATAGTCACTGGGAGCTAAATCTGGGCTGTAGGGTGCATAATCAACCTCCTTGTAGCCACATCTCTTCACAACTTCTTTTGCAACAAGAGCTGTGTGCACAGGCCCATTGTCATGAAGAAGGCGCACACCACCACTCAGCTTTCCTTGCCTTTTCTCTTTGATGGAAGCACATAGTCTGTGCAGTAGACCAGTATAGTACTCCCCATTTACTGTGGTGTTCTTCTCCTTGAATCAATGAAGAATATTCCTTCACAGTCCCAAAAGATTGTGACCATCATTTTCTTGGTTGACTGAGTGACCTTAGCCTTTAGAGGCAGTGCTTCACCAGGTTTACATCACTCCATTGATTCTCCTTGGACAAGGGCCATAGTTTCATCTGCTGTAACAATGGTTTGCAGAACTTCTATCTTGTTGCCAAGGCAGAGCTCTAAAATGCCTGATAACAGATTACTCGTTGCTGCTTTTGGACTGAGGAAAGAAGTATAGGCATTTGTCCTGCACTGACCTTATTCATGGTTAAATGCTCATGAATAATTCAAAGGACTGTTGTTTTACAATAGCCCAATGCTATTTCTGTAACTCTGAGCCGCCAGTTTTCCATAACTTCTCCTTCCACAAGGGCAAGTTTTCAGGAGTGAGCACCTCCAAGGGCTGACCTGCATACTCTTCACGTTCAATGCTTTCTTTACCTATCTGAAAAAATTTGGCCCATTCTTTTATGGTAGAATATGAGGGAGATGTTTTCCCATATACAATGTTCAATTGCTGTTTAATTTCATTTGTAGTAAGTCCTTCTTTTGTGAAGAACTTAATAAGAGCTTGATACTCCATTTTGAACATGTTACAATCTTCTACACATAGCCTTCATTATGCACCTATATCTGAACTGAACACAGCAGAGCAAAAGTTACAGCTGCAATTATTTACTTAACAGATAAGTTATGACACCAGATAAGGGTTTTGTGAAGGCGATAATCCTTATTGGCAAGGCCGGAAACTTATGGTCCTACCCTGGTAGATCAGATTCACAGAACAATCTGTAAAATGGTACTTGGATTACCTAGAGAAGCACCCAATGCAGTGGCCCTGATAGAATCAGAAAGGGTTGGCAGAAAAGATCTAGTAATAAAATGCATTATGAAATATTGGCAGAGGATACAATCACTGAAGGAAGGAAATATTATCTTGTGCTTGGGGACACAAGAAAAAGTTAAATGGGAAAGAAATGTCCATTAAAGTAAATTATACGAGAAATTGGATTGGGAGAACTAGTTAGTTCATAGTCATAAATGGGCAAGCATATTGAATAAAAGGAAAGCAAGGATTGATGATATATAGAAATGGGAAATACTTAGAAGTTTTTTTTTTATTGATTTATTTATGGACGCTCTTTAACAGCTAAGGTCATCTGCGTCCCATTCAACTCGGCGTGAAACGGCCGACAAATTTTGCTCAGAGGCCTCTCTTTCAGGCTTGAGGTTCTTTATCGTGCCGTAAATGTATGACACGGGACACACAGCTTTACTTCCCTTCCGAAGGAAGCCATACTTATGATTTTTAAGCCCAAAAAAAATCCATCGGTCCTGGCCGGGTTTGAACCTGCGATCTTGGGTTTTAGCAGTTTAACAGTACTCTAATGTATTACAGGAGTTTTAAGAAAGAGTGGGGCAGGAAAACACATATTGATGTTTGTGACAAAATGGGAAGGGAGGGAAGGTATGGCATGGGCAAGAACAGGAACAATGATGTTAGGGGGGAAAAGTTGACAAAGAATCTGCCTATTGCATGCCAAGGTAGACAAGAACTTTCACTGTATATTAGAAAGTACAGAAACGGAAGGATGGAGAGAATAAATATGGAACAAGAAGTGGGATAATTTGCAGGCAGAAATTTTGCCATTAAAATTTTTGGTACTAGCAGTAAATAATTTTTTAATCACATTGAAAATTATATAAGGAAAGTAAGAGAAAAGTGATCAAGGCAAAGGAAGAAGGTAATAAAGAAATTATGATGGAAGATTATCGCCTTTAGGAAAGTATTGGTAAAGTTCACTTTACAATATGTACAGTTTGAGTGATGTAGGATTCATGTACACAACAACCGGAATGTTAATTGTATAGGATCCTGAATTAACAAGCACTCCAGGATCAAGAGAAAATATTGTAAAGAAAGCAGCAGCAGCAGCAGCAGTAGTAGTAAAAATATTGATTCGTTTTACAAACTTAAATTGAAAATAGTTATAAATTGTCAATTTACATTATATCTGGAATCAAAATCAAACATATCAATACACCAAAAAACAATACTCTTCCTCTTCAGGAATAAAAACTTAAAATGAAAAATAGCTTTGATGGGCATAAAGAAGTGAAACAAGCGTAAATGTTCAGCAGGTTTATAAATGAGGTTTTCTTTTGTGTGTTTTTTTGTTATACTGTAATTATAGTTCATTTACACACAATTTCTTAATTACATTTTATGACAGCACAGGTGACTTCTCACTAACAATTCAACCTAAAGCATTGTCACCATACTGAACCATGTCAACCATGCCCATTCACCACTGCAATGGAGGAAGACAGTCATCCTCACTAAAGACTAAGTCTCCAGGGTTGCAGGTTAAAATATCTTCTCTCTATTTTTGGCTTTGTTGCAACCATCTGGAAAGTCAGTTAGCAGAGCAATGAACAAAGCTATGAGCAGGATGAGCGTTTACTGGCTTACTGATTAGAAAATGATTATGAAATACTAAGATTATTACAGAGTAATAAACTTAGAGGAAGGAAATGCAGTTAAAGAATGTTACAATTTATGGAAAAATATGTGGAAAGTCTTGGCTAGAAATTTTCAAAGAATTGGAATACATGATATAGGAGAGGCAAAATAATATAATTTTAGCAGCTTTTGAAATGAGGTAAGACTTAGAATCAAATACATTGACAGGCAACAGATATTTGGCAGCTTGAATAAAAAAAAAAACTTAATACTGAAACAGGAATAGAGAAGAGAAAAATATATAGATTTGTGTGATCAAATGAAGAAATGGATTTGCATGAACTAGAACAAGAGAAGTTAATTTGAGAAGTCTGAAAGATAGTGGAAATCTAGATATTTGTCCTGTTTGTAAAAGTAGATAATACCTTTCATTATTTGGGAGGCTTATTGTATGGCGTGATTCAGGTGAAGAATTAAAAACAAGGATATAATGACTTCACCAATAGGTTCTCTTTTAGTTTATAGGGTAATTTGTGGATTTTTTTTGTTGTATTTTATAATTGTTAATGAAAATATCTGATATTGTTGTAAATGGAAAGTATCCATTCATTATGATTGCAAAACATTAAGAAAAGAATATTGAGAATTGTCAATGATCAATTATTTAGAGTTTAGATATGCTTTGATTCTATTCAAAGCAAAGTATTGCTGGAGGGATGAAGTATCAGAAGTTTCACTATAAGGCTGCTACATCTATGATCTTTCCTATATTTTCTAGATTTTTTAAGAATTGATTAATTTATTCAGTTCCTCATGTGAAGTAAGTGCCATTTTCACTTCCAATAGAACTGTATATTTCATGAACACCATTTGCATGAATTAAGCAATGCAGAGATGATAAAATGCTTCAGTTATTAGGGCTGAGTCTACCTCATAGCAAAACTAATGAAGATGACATTAGACTTATAATTAAGATAATTGTGTGACTTGTTTATATTTAGAACATGTTTTGCAGAGGCCAAGGCCTTGGGTGGTATGTGGTATGTGAATTTCATAAAGTATCTTCCCCAAATTTATATTCAGAACATTTTTCTAAGACCATCGTCTGCATCCTCACTGTGAGGATGTGAATGATTATCTTTTCTTTTCTACTGAAAGTGTTGTGGTTTCTTTAATAAGTTTTTGTTTCTTTGATCTTCAACACTTTTTTGAGAACTAATTTTTTGTTAAATCCAATCTGCATTGCTGTTCTTTCAATTTTTTTGTATTTGTCTGGTCTTTCTGTCATTCTGATGGACTGAGAGACAAGATCTCCAACACTAGACTGCAGGAAATTACAGAATCAGAAAGCATCATGGACAAAGCTGCAGTGATTAAATGGAAATGGGGCAGGTACATGGCACGGCAACAGGACAGAAGGGCGCAGATACTGGAAAGTATGAGCCAGAAAATGGATAAAGAAGAAGGAATGGAAAACTGACTTAGCCAAAAAATGGAAATGATGGACAAGGAGATGAAAGAGGAGTTAAGAAAAGAAGTGAAAGATGTAATGAGGGAACTGGAAATGGTCATGGAGAAAATGGAAAATAGAGGACAGGAGGAGGCATAATTTAGTTATTGTAGGAGTAAAGGAGAGTTGGAGTATTGCCCATAGAGGAAGTAGTACAAATAATGAAGGAGAAGTTAGATATGAAAATCCAGGGATGGGAAATTATTGAGGCTATTTCAGCAGGGAGTCAAGCACAGACAAGAGTAATTATTGTGAAATTGGCAACAGCAGTTGTGCATAATATATTAAACAGAGCTAAAGAATTAAAAGGAACAGATATTTTTATTAACAAAGATTGATCACCAAGTAAGAGCATGCAATTATTAAATTTAAGATGGAGGATGAAAGAAGCTATAATGCAAGGGAGGAAGGCTTATATAAGAAATTTCTAGTAGTGGATTTATGTGGATTCTGAATTGGATAAGAATGCAGTCAAGGAGAATAGACAAGAAAGGATGGAAAACAGGCATCAGAAACCAGTGAGGATGGGAAGAAAGGAGCTGGGAGTAAACAAGTGCAGAAACAAAGTAAATGAGGCATACATTAACAAAAATGGAGAGAGAGAGAGAAGTAGTAAATCAGACAATCAGAGAGGAAGAAGGTCGGATGAGGATGTTGAAAACTACAGGTGGGAAGAATAGTCAAACAGATAAGATTGATAGAGAAGATCTCAACGGTGAAGGCAATAAGGATGACAATTCCAGAGGTGGCACGAAAATACAGTATAAGGTCAACAACTAAAGAGTCTGCATTAATGAGAAGTTGGGAGATAGAAGAAATGCAGGTTTCGGCAGTGTGGGAGAGCAGGGTATGAGTGCAGAATAAAGACAAGATCGGAGAAGAGGAGGAAGATTGTACGGTGTGTAGAGTGCGTGACAGGAAGCCAGGCCTCGTCATCAACAGAGAGGGGAGTATGCTGCAGTACTGGCAGTTTGGAGCTAAAGGTGGTGTCAATCCAAAGGGAAAGATTATGGAAATAGCAGAGAAGGAGCAGGAGGCTACAGGGGAAAGGAGAACAAGGCACAGAGCAAAGGTGGAGAAATTTAGAAGTGGAAACAGTGATTCAAGATAGCAATTAGACTGGTGGGTGGTGCTGTGGAAAGTGGAGGGACTAATGAGGCAAGTATCGAAGGTTTTCATGCCGAGGCATGCCTCTGATTTTGAAGGTTCGTTCCATGTGATATAGGGGGAGGCATGCAAAAAATGAACTGCTCCTTTCTACACCAACATCCCAAAATCGAAGTTGGAATTCTGTATATCATGCAAACAATGTAGCGCGGCTGGACCATCCTGCAGGAGAGCCGAAAAGAAGAGGGGGTGTATTGTTATTAGCTGAGCCGGTGAGGCGAAGTCTTTCGTTACGTGTGTTTTGAAGTCTGTAGATGGAGATGGCTAAATGATTCAAAATAAACTGTTATAATACTTTAAAAATGCTAAAGGTGTTGGAGTTTGGTTCTGCCATACTGTATCAGTCTTGTGAAGATCATTAATGTCAGAGTTGTTATTAGCATGAAATCAAATTTTTGTTGTAGACAACATATCTCTCTGTTAAATTATAATTTATTTCACACTGAACACGAGTGAATTAGTTTTATGATCCCAAAGACACTTCTTCCTGTTTTTATATTGCTATGGATAGTTTGCAGTAATTATAGGAATGCATGTTGCAGAATGCACCAATTCCAGGCCATTAAGGTTTAAGAAAACAGCTTAGTACAGTTATGGAGGCCTGGGTTGTGACATAATGGTGGTTTGGCGCTGGGTAGAATAATGATGGAAGTGCCGGGTATTATGTGTGAGGACATCACACAATTGAGACAATATAAAATGGCTTTAACCCCATGTTTATATTATTGAGATAGCACAATGAATTATATGGATTGTAAACCTTAGTGTAATCAATTTGTACAGTTTATGTGTATATATGTATTAATATTTAAGTCCTTTGTGTGTTTCTAAAGTAGGAGAGCAACTTGTTTTTCAAGCTTTTACACCTAAGGCAGATAATGTGTTTTGGAAATGGGACGAGAGAAAAAACAGACGCCCTATTCCTTTGTATTTGTAAGTCTTTGTATGCGAAGGGTCTTCTTTAAGAGTTTGGAACACTGACTGGGTCCGGTCATTAGTTATCGTGTGAAAGGAAGGGGGGTTAGTCTTTGTCAGAACAGACTGGACAATTATAACCTTTTGACGCCACGGAACCTTGTGGGTGTCATAAATTGCACTTGACATTAGGCAAAGACACAAGGAAAAAGAGATGCCGTGAAGGGAAGCTAGCATTCGACCAGACAGCTTTTGTAGGAGAAAGACGTAAAGAAGAACTAGTGTCGTGAGAGATTCGTTCTTACTGAACATTCGATAGATTAGAATTTATCGGGCGAACTGCAAGTATATGTAACCATTTTCTAAAAATCTTAAAGGGCCCTTAAGTGATAAACTTAATTTACTGCAAATAAATGGTCTTATTGTAAGTTATGCTGCTTGTGTTCATCTCGTGCACAATTTCCTGGCCCCCACCCATGGACCTGTACAGGCCATAAAATTCCAGCACTGACGCTAGCCAGCATTGCAGTACTCGATAGGCGGCAGGAGAAGAGGAGGTCAACAACTATCCATTAATTAATTTAAATCTACAAATCCCTCCCCCACTCATTGAACTCAGATCCAACACTACTGCACAATGGTGGAGATGCTAACAAGATTTTAATAATTTGAATGTAATGTGTAAAATTTCAGTGGATTTTTTGACTCCTTCTTTCTTTTTAGATCACACATATTCAGTGCTGCAAAATTAATTTCAGTATTTTTGGGTATTTGTTTTTTGTGCTAATACAGAATTTTGCCCCAAAAGTTGCTTTCTAAGTTAATCCTGGGTCGTTTTTCTGATCTTGCTTCTCTTGCAAGACTGACTTTTTCTCTCTTTCTTTTCTTTTTTTATTGTAATATGAATGCTTTTATTTTTTTTTTGGGGGGGGGTACTGTGTGCCAGTGACTTAGACATACTTCTTTACATGTAATTTGTTACCAGTTTCTAGTATATTCCATTTTAAAAGTACTCATTAATGTACCAAGCATCGTGGTTATGTGAAACTCATTCATTAATGTCTTGATCTTCAGGTACAGAATTTGACTGCACCGTGCAGTCTACAACTTTGTTTACTCCATTGTAATTCTGTATTTCTGCCATGCGGCAGCTTTATCATTTTATTTTTTATCTTATGTGCAGATATTGTTTTGCCATATCACTTGGTATTTCAGTAATATATATATGGTGGGAAAGTCCCAGTATTGAACCATATGTGCCCACAGGCTTGCGGTGAATATTTATTCACAAAAATTTCCTTTCCTTGCATTTATGCTCCTCTCGCCTCTTGTAAGGGTATTAATTTGCATGATTTTCATTACTAGTAGTGATTCATGTATTTTTATGAGAAATGTAATTAATTCTGACTTGCTATATATTTTTATAAAGGTGTTATTTACAATACATTATACTTTAGGCCAATATGATTATCACCATGTATATGAATTTTTCTCAACCATTTATTTTTGCTTGTTTATTATGCTGCTACTTGCTTCTATGCAATAACTATGTAGTATGCTCATTGGTAATTTTTCTTAATATCTTTGATTATTTCAGTTGCATACAACATTGTGCACATTAGAGTTTTGATTTCTACCTTACATTCAAAATGGCTACAAGAAAATCTAAGCAAAATTTTGATATGCTGCTTTTCCCACTTTCAGAACAGACTCCAGAAGCAGCTGCTGTTACCAACCATGAAAGTTCTTTACTGCTACTGGGGGGAATTTACAAGCATCTGCAACTGCCACCACTTTGACTGAAGCTCGTCCCTTCCTTCCACCTTCTTACTTTGACAATACATCCAATGTAACAGTATCAGATTTTCTTCACCACTTCAACTCAGTCGCTTTCGCCAATGAGTGAAATAGTGAGTAGAAATGTTAATTTTTTCCCTGTTACCTTAAAGGCACACTTTCCTTATGGTTTCGTACCGTTTCACATTGCCATCAAATCTATAATTGGGGATTGTTGAGTTCATCTTTTCTCTCTGCATTTCACATGGCCAATTATGAAGTATTATTGGAAATTCAACTTCAACAAAGAATCCAATTGGAGTCTGAATCTGTTCTAGACTACATTTAAGCTGTTTTAGCACTGTGCGACCAAGTTCATCCTACCATGTCTCAAGCAGAACAGATTAAGCACCTTATAAAAGGCTTTAAGCCTCAATATGCTAGAGCTTTTTTACCTCCCAATCATCAAAGAGTTGAAGTGTTTCATATTGTTAATAAGGGTTGATAAAGCTCAATTTTATGTGCATAATAGACAACAAATGTTGTTTTCCTATTTGCAAGATAATAGTGCACCTTTTGTGACACATCCTTCTTCAGATGTAATGCTAAATAATCCCACTTTATCTATGCCTAGAGCCATTACTAATGTACCAAGTATTACTGCTCCAGCCTTAGTTACTGCTCAATTAACCATTCAAATTCATGAGTTACAATCAGTACCATTGTCTCAGTTTTCAAGCCATTCGTGCAAAGTCAGCAAACAAATGTGACACCATTTGTTTGCTGAAGTGAATAAACATGGACATATAGCTCATTTTTTCCAGACATTATCTATCCAGTCAAAAATGACCAACTTAGGCCTCAAACCATGTAACTCAAAGGTAAATCAGAAACATTCTGCTCCCTCTGCAAACACAAATCTTTCCTTAACAGGTAAAGTTTTACAAATTATTGTTTGCATTAATAATAAGCCCATTAACATTCTTTTAGACACAGGAAGTGCTGTTAGCATTATTCATGATGTGCATATTTATGACTGCTGTAAATTACAGCTATTGGATATTCTACTATGTATTGCAGGAAACAAGTTGTTAGATGCTCCATACCAGTCTATTGTGTCCTTTACCACTGATAGCATTCTTTTTCAGGAGGATGTGCTTGTGGTAAAGGATTTGGCACATGACTTTATATTAGGCAATGATTTTTTAAGTGGCCATGAATTTGTTATTGATTCTGACATAACTCTATTTCTATACACACTGATAATCATAAATGTTTTTCTATCCCTATTGTGAAGACAGCTCTAGGCCCATTTGATAACACTGCCATTAAACCCACTTGATGATAATGATGTTGCTACCGCCAATAAGATGTTGTAGACAATGTTAAAATTGCTCCTTTTTCTACTTATGTGCCTGTGCAGCCCTCTTTTCAAATTGTAATTGATGTAACGTTTGAACCATCACAGGCTATTAACCATAAGAAATATGTTACTATTTCTCCTGTGGTATATAATGCATCGTCAATGTATGTTATTCCTAAGCATAACAATTCTGCAGCACCTAAAACATTGTTTGTCAATACTATTCTTACTCTAGCTCATAAGCAGCTCTGATACAAAGTAATTCTGTCACTCCTAATGATGTTACTAGCTTACAAGCCCCTAATTTTGATTTTAATGTGAATACTAAGTTAATTTCTTCTCAAAAATCCCAACTAATGAGCTGTTATTAAAGTATTAAATTTTTTGCTACCCCTCTTCAAGACAGGTTCTACAAATGTCGCAGAATTTCGTGTTGATTTTAAAGACTCAAAGCCCATAAAGCAAAGACCCTATAAGTTGGCCAAAAAACAAAAAGAAATAATTTCTCAGCAGGTTGATGAAATGAAACAGATAAGTATTATAAAACAACTTTAATCACCATGGGCTTCCCCTGTAGTCCTAGTTAAGAAAAAGGATGATTCTATGAGATTTTGTGTAGATTATAGGAAACTAAATGCAACTACTTACATCATAATTTCCTTTACCCCTCATAAATGATCTTTTAAGTTATTTAGGTAAAGCAAAATGGTTTGCTTCATTAGATTTATTGTCAGCTTATTTCCAAGTGCCAATTTCCGAGGATAGTAAAAATATATATATCCTTTGTTACTCATATTTGACAATAGAATTTGAATGTCTCTCTTTTGGATTAGCCAATGCTCCTAGTTTTTTTCATTATGTGGCAGAGAAATTGTTAACAGATTTAAAACTTAAAAAGGCTTTGGCAATATGTTTAGATCATATTGTTGTCTTTGTGAAATCTTTTGAAGAGTTACTAGAAAATATTGAAGCAGTTTTTCACAAATTAAGATTAATAACCTGAAGTTGAAACTAGCTAAGTGTTTTTTGGCATGAAGATTCCAGGTTCCTCGAGATGGTATTTCTCCAGATTCAGATAAAGTGACTGTTATTAAGCAATTACCATGCCCCAAAAATGTTAGAGAGGTTCATAACGTAACAGACCTCTTTAATTTTTACAGAAAGTTTATTAGGAATTTTTCAGATATTGCACAACCAATGATTCCTGTTGTAGTCACTTTACAAGTCAACTTTTTGGAGTCTACTTTATCAAAGGAAATCCAGAAGTCTGTGTACCCTTATGCAGTACTGTTCCTTGCACATAGCCACTTTTGGACAGTCACCCATGTTAATGATGATCTGCACAACCAGCATCTATACATCTATGGCTGTGGGATATGGCCAACCTTGCAGCACAATACACTTACAAGAACAGAAGAACACATTATGAGGAGTTAAGCTAGTGCTCCGGTATCAATTTTTTTTAGCTGTGTTTGTACTTTAAGTAGGTGGATAACATGCAATTCTGCTTAATATAGTAGTAATGGTGCGATAACAGTTAGTGATTATTATGATCATTATAATTATTATGGGTATATACACATACTTTACTGTCATTTATTTGACGTGATGTCAAAATATAAAGCAGAACTCATTCAAAACTAATCATGATATACCATGTTGGCAGACAATTTTCAATTTTGTATTTATAACAACAAGTTCAAGATTTAGGGTAGGTTATTATATTTTGTTTTCTTTTTTTTCCCTCTCTTTTTTCCCCAGGGTCGGTGAATAGGTGGACTGGGGGCAGGTGTCAATGCAGCAATAATACAACAACAACATTTTTGAAGTTGATGCATTATTGCTATTGGTAGTGTAAGGGAAAGGATGTTTTAAACAAGCAAATAATGAGATAAGAAACAGAGGGAGTTTAGCCTGGCTTGGGTTAACAGTTCAGTGAAATGAATAAAAGCATGTGATATATGTCATACTAAACCCTCGTATTGCTTCACTTACTTGTGTAATATTTGGAAGGTTTTGAAGACCTTTGTCTTCATCTTCGGCCAAGGGTAAAACTGGTTGGAGAATCCAATGGCTCTGTAGAGATGAAGTGCCATCCTGGTGGTGTTTTTATGTACTTAAAATTGGTGTTTTCTACCTTTGGAATATCAAAGTTCATCAATCGATCTCTGTATTTATGAATGTAAATTTTTTCCCAAGTATCCAGTTCTATATGTCCCTGAATCTCTTAATAAATCCACCTTCTTCACAATCTCATGGTTTTTAGTCCAGAAAGGATATGCCACAGCTGATCTATCTGTCTGTTTATATTTTATGTTCCTGAAATGCTCTTTTAAACATTTGCCTATATTTTTCTTTGTTTTTCCGATATAGATCTTTTCACAATCTGCATGTGTTATTTTGTAAATCCCTGGTTTTTTCTCTTGTGGGGTGTTTACAGCTGTTTTATCTTTCAAGATGTTTCCTAAATTAAATATGTTGATGGGGGCTACTTTTATATTGAAACCCTTAAGACTATTTTGCAATTTTTTCAATGCTTTTGGATAATATGTGAATTTTTTAAAAATCGGTTTTTCTACATCTGCTTATAATGTGCTGATACGTTTTTTTCCTTTTAAATCTTTCCACCTTTTTATGTACCAGATCTTTATTAAAGCCATTTAAAATTGCCTTTTTTTATTTTCTTGTATTCTTTTCTAAACTGTTCTTTACTAATTGGTAAATTAATCAAACGATATGTTTAGTTGTTGTAAACTGCATGTTTGTGTGATAAAGGGTTAAAACCACCTGCCTTGATATGATTATCTGTATGGGTATCTTTCCTATATATCCCAAAGCTCAGATTCTCATGGTTCTTCATAATTTTAATATCTAATAATGGTAACATGTTATCATTTTCTATTTCATTTGTAAACGAAATGTGCCTTTCTTGTATATTCAGCAGCTTTAAGGCATCAGCAATCAGATTTTTGTTTACTATAGAAAAAAAGTCGTGTACATAACTGAACCAAATCTTAAAAAAGTTGGAAAGGCAGCAGTAATGTGCATCTCAAATTTGTACATGAAGAGGTTTGCCAAAAAAAGTGATAAAGGATTACCTATAGCAAGTCTTGTTTGTTGTTTATAAAATTTTTCTCTAAATTTAAAAAATGATTTTGATTTATGCAAATTTTTGTGAGGTTAATATATTCTTTTTTATGTACCTCATTAATTCCAATATCATTTAACCATTCGTCTATATAAAGTAAAAGTTTTTCTTTTGGTATACTTGGAAATAATGCTGCTACATCAAAAGAAATTAATGTATCGGATGGTAATAACTTAATGTTTTTAATCTTCTCTATTAGTTGAAATGAGTTCTTTATGCTTTTACTAGGAAAACTTGGAAACATATTAAATTTATCAGTCAACCATTTTGCTAAAAGATATGAAGGAGTGCCGCATACTTTTTCCAGGTTTGTGAATTTTGGGTAAACCATATATCTTTGGTATTATTGGATTATTTTGTCTTAATTTGTATTTAGTTGTGTTTGGAATAACTGTGCATGTTTGTATGGCATCATTTATTGTTTTACTACATTCTTTCAAAGGGATCTGATTTGATTTGAACAAATTCTTTTGTATTAAGTAATTCTTGCATTCTAGAAACATATTTGTCCTCATCCAGAATTACTATTTTGTTTCCTTTATCTGCCTCTCTATACACTATCTCTTTTTTATTTACTGATTTTATAGTGTTTCTGTATATATTAGTTATTGGTGATACCTTTCTATTGATTTCTTTGAAAGCTGTTTCTGATTTTATTCCAATTCTTTCTTTTTCTTTATTATTTAAGTTTCCCATAGCAACTTCCAAATCAACTATGTAATCCTCTATGTTACTGGAATATTTAACACACATTTTTAAACCTTTATTGAGAAAAGCTAACTCTTTTTTATTGAAACTTTTTTTTAGATAAGTTAACCACATGGTTTTGGTTTTGAATTTCTTGAATATTTAATTTTTTTCGGATTGTGATTCAAATTTCTAAATTTTCTTTTATGAATGCTAACTTTTTTCTTGACGAGAAATTGTATGGGCTCCAATGTATTTCTTATCAAATTGTCGCAAAAAATACTTCCTAACCTTTTTGAAATGAGCAGGTATAAATCGCATAGTTTTAAGTCTATATTTGCCAGTTTAGTGTAATGTTAGGTTTTTTCCATTTGAATTTTTAGATATTAAAATTATGAAGAACCATGAGAATCTGAGTTTTGGGATATATAGGAAAGATACCCAAACAGATAATCATATCAAGGCAGATGGTTTTAACCCTTTAACACACAAACATGCAGTTTTCAACATATCATTTGGTTAATTCACCAATTAGTAAAGAAGAGTTTAAAAAAGAATACAAGAAAATAAAGGAAATGGCAATTTTAAATGGTTTTAATAAAGATCTGGTACATAAAAGTGGAAAGATTTAAAAGGAAAAAACGTATCAGCACACTATCAGCAGATATAGAAAAACCGATTTTTAAAAAATTCACATATTATCCAAAAGCATTGAAAAAATTTCAAAATAGTCTTAAGGCTTTCAATATAAAATTAGCCCCCATCAACAGATTTAATTTAGGAAACATTTTGAAAGATAAAACAGCTGTAAACACCCCACAAGAGAAAAAAACCAGGGATTTACAAAATAACACATGCAGATTGTGAAAAGATCTATATCGGAAAAACAAAGAAAAATATAGGCAAATGTTTAAAAGAGCATTTCAGGAACATAAAATATAAACAGACAGATAGATCAGCTGTGGCATATCCTTTCTGGACTAAAAACCATGAGATTGTGAAGAAGGTGGATTTATTAAGAGATTCAGGGACATATAGAACTGGATACTTGGGAAAAAATTTACATTCATAAATATAGAGGTCGATTGATGAACTTTGATATTCCAAAGGTAGAAAACACCATTTTTAAGTACATAAAAACACCATCAGGATGGCACTTCATCTCTACAGAGCCGTTGGATTCTCCAACCAGTTGTATCCTTGGCCAAAGATGAAGACAAAAGTCTCCAAAACCAGTTCCAAATATTATATAAGTAAAGCAATACGAGTGTTTAGCACGACATATATCACATGATTTTATTCATATGACTTGGCTTCACTGTGTTAGTTACATATATTTTTTAAAAAACAAGTTTCTTTATTAAAAATGTTTTAATTTTAGGTGAGTGAGAGTGGTCACATCAGAAGCCACTGGTCCTTCCAAGAGCTAAATCTACACACACTTTTTGATAACGTACAGTCAAAGAGCATACCTCTCTATTAAATTATACTTTATTTGACACTGAACATGTGTGAATTAGTTTTATGGTTCCGAAGACATTCCTTCCTGGTTTTATAATGCTATGGGTAGTTTGCAGTAATTATAGGAAAGTATATCGCAGAATGCACTCCTCCAGGCCAGTTAAGATTTAAGAAACAGCTTTGTACAATTGTGAAGGCCTGGGTTGAGAAATATCAAATTTTTTGGAGTTAGCCATTCTGGAATTGCCAAAGGTACTGATTCTATTTGTTATATACATTTTTCCATTTTGTTATAAACATTTTGTATATAGATGTGTGAGAAATAAATTCATATTCATTCATGCTTGGACATGTATCGAAGGCTGTCGCTCCATCATGCTATGACAGCAATAACCTTCTAAACATGTTCTAGTGGAAAAAAGTTAATGAAATTTGAGTGATTTCCTCTTAAAAAACTTCCATAATGTGGATACTATGCATACTATGTTTTCTGTGAAAATTTCCACTTTTTAAAACTACAAAAATATGTTCTGTTTAATTATAGAACCTTTTAAATGAAAGCATGTTTCATTAGCCATTGAAAGATAGCTAAGAGTATCATCGTCTTCATTAATTATTCTGAGCATTATCTATCTCAAGAAAAAACTTTCCGGCAATCTCAATTTTACAGAAAATAATTAGATATCACAAAAGAAAAAAGAAAACAATTTTGTACCATTGGAAATAGTTAAAGAATCATTATGGATTACAGCTTGCACACTTTTTTGAAAGTCATGATGGTGCTCTTATTTTTGATGTAAATTTTTTGCCATTTGTTAGTTCCAAAGGTTTGCAAGTGTGTTTCAATAATTTTTTTTTTTATCAATTTCATGGTTTTCTGACCAAAATTAAGCTGATTTATCTATCCGTTTGTAATGAATATTTTTGAAATGATTTTTGGTATGGGTTTCCAAAATTCTTTCAGTTTTTTTGAAAATATATACCTAATCACAGTTCTTGGAATTGACTTGGTAGATACCCAACTTCCTGTCAGAAGATATAGGATCTTTACAGGAAGACTGTAATACATTTTTAATACTGTTGATGTTTTGAGGAACCAAAATAATTTTTTATTTTTTAAAAGCCTTTAAATTTATTAAACATGCTAAGGGTAGTATGTGAATTTTCTGAATTCCATATCTTCTTTTATTTGTAATTGCAAACTTGTGTCTTTGACATCTTTATTTCTTTTAAACTTTATAATCATTTTTATATACTAGTTTTTATTGGAAACCATTATGTAGTATGTGTGGATGATGTATTGGTATTTTTTTCTACTGAGTGGAACATTCACCAATCTGTAGGCAAGGCTATTTAGGATGGCATGTTGATGTATTTTGAGATTAAAGCTATTATTTTTAATACAATCTCTGTGGGTAGATTTTCTATATATTCCAAAGGCAAAACTGTTATTGTCTTTTATCATCTTCACATCTAAAAAGGTATCCACAAATTCTTTTCAATTTCTAATATAAACTGTAATGATCTTTCCTGTAAATTTAATAATTTTAAGGCATAATTAACCAACTGTTTAGATATAATGGCAAATATGTAATCCATTATCTGTGCTAAGTCTTAAAAATTAAAGGAAAAGTGTCAGTTCTGTGAATTTCAAAATCACTCATAAACAAATCTGCCAAGAAAGGCAAAAGAACAACAAATCCAGAACTTTGTTGGTAAAATTTACCATAAAACTAAAATAATGCTAGTTGATGCATAGTTCTGTCAAACTGATAAAATTATGTACTTCTTCAGTTTGAATTTGATAGTGTTTAAGGCCTGTTTTTACTACTGAGGCACCACAGGCGATGAACATTGATGATACATGAAATGAAATGGTAAATTGGGAAAGGACTTTTTATTTAAAAAAAAAAAAAAAGCATTCCAGGCCTAAATTTAGGGTATCTCCCCACCCAGTATTTGCTATTTATGAGAAATGAGGAAAACCTGGAAAAAACCTCAATCAGGGAGAGCAGTACTAGTGGGATTCGAACCCCAGAGCCAGGGAGAGCAGTACTAGTGGGATTCGAACCCCAGAGCTCCCACTCACGAGTCCACACCTTAACGACCTCGGCTAGCAGTGGCCATATACTACTTCAGCAGGTGGTGATTCTTTGTCAGCAAGCAATATGGTGGGAGGACATGGAAATTGCTCCTATATTTAGTGGGAAATTAGGTGGTTTTACAGTGGAGATGAGTTGTGATAGAAGAAATTAATGAAATAAAGGGAAAGGAAAATATAAGATTGTTAGGAATGGTTCTGGTTAAAAAATTAAGGCCGAGATCTTGTGATTAGTGAAAGGAACAAAGTGCTAGGTAGAATAAAGGCTGAGTTCATATTGATTAGGAAGTGAAAAATAGTTGGAAAGATTGAGTAAATGGATAGCTGAAAAGGAAGATCTATGGTGCAAACTCTTAGTTATAATCTAGTGTTACAGCAAATAAAGGCAAGATAATAGCTAAAATAAGGAGAAGACGACAAGAGTGTGATAAAAATTTAAAGTGGACTAGTTGCCTAAACATACATTTTGTTGGCTGGATTCCCCCCAGGAAATTGGTATGTTAGGGATTGATATATGGATGGGGTTCTACAGCATACATAAATTGAAGTAGGAGTGAGAAGCTATTAAATGTAAAAATAAGCAAGTGTAATGAGTGTATTCATGTTTCCAAGAGTATAATAGACCTAAGTGAGAATGGGCGAGGAGTTAAATACATAATGAGAATTGGAATGTTCAGTGGAAAAAAAGTAAAAAGGAACAAGAAAATGGAGATTGGAGTTGCTTGGTATGCTGTGGTAAATCTAATAGCTGTAATGAGTATAATTATATTTCTGCTTGTGATTGCAGGAGTGGAAAAAACCCTGGCACAATGAAAAAGCAATAAATACTGAAGAAAATCAATCAGAAAATGGACCAAATGGAAGGAATGCAAAATTGGAAATGATGGTTAAGGGCATTATAGAGGAGATAAGAGACAAAGGAAATAAAATGGGAAGTGGAAATAGTTCATGGAAAAATGTAAAAAATGGAGAATAGGAGCAGAAGACGTAATTTAGTAATTATAGGAGTAAAGCAGAGAAGAGGAAGTAGTACAAATAACGAAGGAAAGCTAGGAGTGGATATACAGGGATGGGAAATTGTTGAGGTATATTGGGCAGGGAGACAACCAGGGAAATAGGTAATCATTGTGAAATCACCAACAGTACAGTTGATATATGATGTCCTAAATAGAACTAAGAGGTCCAAAGGAACAGAGATTTATATTAACAAAGATTTACTATGAAACAAGTGAATGCAATTAAATGATCTAATATGCGGGATGAAAGAAGCAAGAGTACAGGGGAGGAAAGCTTATATAAGGAATTTCCAGTTATGGATTAAAGAACTTGGGAAATGGATAAGAATGTAGTAAAAAAGAAGAGATATGTAATGTTAGAGAATATACAGCAGAAGCCAGAGATGACTGCAAGAAAGGAAGCAGCAGTAAATAAGTGTAGGAATAGATTAGAGGAGGAGTACTTGGAGACAACAATTAGAAAAGGAGGGAGAGAAGTTTCCAACCATCCAACTAGTGAGAAAGGAGGCCGAATGTGGATGCAGAGTAGTACTAGTGGGGGAAGAGTGGAACACAAGAAGATGGTAGTGGAGAATGCACCAACGGCTACGACAGTAAGGGACAACCCCCACGGTGGAACAAGAATGCAGTGCAAGGACAATAACTAAGAAAATTGTGCCAATAGGAAATGGGGAGGCAAAAGAAATTCAGGATCTCGAAGTGTGGGGGTATTGGGTATAAGGTCAGAATAAGAAAAGATAGAAGAAGATACTATGGTGCCTAGACTACCTACAGAGGAGGACAAGACTTCGACATTAACAGAGAGGAGAGTATACAGTAATACCAGTGGCTTAGAGTTAAAAGTGGTGTCAACCACACAGGGAAGCATTATCAAGATAGCTGAAAATGATCACATGGCTGCAAGGGAAAGGAGAACAAGATATAGGATGAAGCTTGGGAAAATCAAAGGAGGAAGGAATGAACTAAGATAGCATTAAATTTGTGGAGGAATTAAAATCTACGTTGAAAATGGTGAAGTGTTATAAAAAAGGGGACATGATTGTAATGGTAGAGACTAGGTTAGACAAGGATGAAAAAATTATGGTGGACGGTTATGATTAAAATAGGAGTTCATGGTATAACAGAAGCATTAGGGAGAAGGGTTTCAGGAGGTATAGGGGTATTTATAAATAAAGATAGTGGAACTAAGGTGTAGGAAGTATTATCTACAGAAGAAGGGCATGTTATATGGGTAAAAGTATGTAAAAGCAATGTTAGTGGATTCTGGAAGGTAGTCAGACAGAGGGATACAGGATATGGAGAAGCAAGAAATCTGGGCTAGTTTAGAAGATATAAGTTCTTGGTTTTATATAAAATGTTAAAAAGAACTGGGGGCAGGAGAGATAGATTGAAATTTGTGATCAAAATGAAACGATGGGTTTGGCACGGATGCGTACAGGAGTAATTTTCCTAAAAATATTGAGAGTGAAAAACAAAGTAGGATGCTCTTAATTACCTAGTGAGTCGATTTAATAATCTTATGCTCCACTTACTGTTGAATTATGCAAAACTAGTTTCGCAGGCTTTTGTCTGCATCCTCAGTTGCAAGTCGACTGTCGGCTTCGTTATTGGTTGGCTGGAGGATTTGGTGTAGCTCTCGTGGACATTTTATGAACTTCTGGATTAATTTATCTTCTGTTGGAATCTCAAAGTTCATAACCTTATCCTCATATTTTTTTATATAAAATTTTTCCCATATTCCCAGCTCAATGGGTCAATTTACGAATTTCAATAATTTCACGCCCATTTCTATACCATGTTTATCTCTCCAAAAATGATGTGCAACTACTGATTTCTCTAACTGATTGTACCTTATGTTTCTCCAGTGTTCCTTCAGCCTGATTCCAATGCTTCTTTTTGTTTTTCCAATACATACTTTGTTACATTCTGAACAGTTGATTTTGTATATTCCTGGCTTCCTTTCCTCCAGTATCTATCAATATCACCAGAATTAAGCTGATTTTTTAGGCTAAACTGGTTCACTGGTGACAAAGTAATCCCAAACTCTCCGAGTATTTTTTGGATTTTTTTGGTGGCCAAAGGATGATAAGTAAATTTCATGTGGATGGTGGATTCTTTTATTGCTGTCAATGTTGTAACCTGCTTTAACCTCTTCTTTTAACCTCACTTCCGAAACAGAACAAAACAACATGATTTCCTTTCTCGACTTAAAGATTATAAGAATAGGCAACAATTTGAAATTTGGAATATACAGAAAGGATACACAG
Organism: Metallyticus violacea; assembly: GCA_030762175.1. Classification (NCBI taxonomy): domain Eukaryota; kingdom Metazoa; phylum Arthropoda; class Insecta; order Mantodea; family Metallyticidae; genus Metallyticus; species Metallyticus violacea. The sequence continues at coordinate 46,134,506 of CM060838.1, read as the reverse complement.
ACTGAGAATTACATAAAGGCAAGTGGATTCAATCCCACAGCACACAAACATGCAGTACTCAATAGCTTAGCACATAGACTCATCAACATACCTATGAATGAGTTTGAATACAACAAAGAATACCATCATATTATACAAACAGCAAAATGCAATGGATATGACCAAGAAATTGTAGATAAGAAAATCAAGAAATTCAAACAAAAGAAGAGGTTAAAGCAGGTTACAACATTGACAGCAATAAAAGAATCCACCATCCACATGAAATTTACTTATCATCCTTTGGCCACTAAAAAATTCCAAAAAATACTCAGAGTTTGGAATTACTTTGTCACCAGTGAACAAGTTTAGCCTAAAAATCAGCTCAATTCTGGTGATATTGATAGAATACCGGAGGAAAGGAAGCCAGGAATATACAAAATCAACTGTTCAGAATGTAACAAAGTATATATTGGAAAAACAAAAAGAAGCATTGGAATCAGGCTGCAGGAACACTGGAGAAACATAAGGTACAATCAGTTAGAGAAATCAGCAGTTGCACATCATTTTTGGAGAGATAAACATGGTATAGAAATGGGCGTGAAATTATTGAAATTTGTAAATTGACCCATTGAGCTGGGAATATGGGAAAAAATTTATATAAAAAAATATGAGGATAAGGTTATGAACTTTGAGATTCCAACAGAAGATAAATTAATCCAGAAGTTCATAAAATGTCCACGAGAGCTACACCAAATCCTCCAGCCAACCAACAACAAAGCCGAAAGTCGACTTGCAACTGAGGATGCAGACAAAAGCCTGCGAAACTAGTTTTGCATAATTCAACAGTAAGTGGAGCATAAGATTATTAAATCGACTCACTAGGTAATTAAGAACATAATAGTCGCTTCACTGTATTGGTTCCAACACGAAATTAAATGTTATATTTAAAGTAGGATGTGTTATGCATGGGAAAGTAGATAGTGCGGTCCATTATTTATTGGAAAATTAAATGGTGGAGAGTATATGGGATGATAAATGAGATAAATTGCAGAAAGATATAGTGGTAATAGAAATGCTAGTAAATAAGAGGGAAGAAAAAATCCAAATTATACAAGAATTTCTATGAAAAGTAAGGGAGAAGCAGTGAAGATATATGAGTTAAAAAATAATGAATGTGGTTTCTTACATACTCATAACCGGGTGGTTAAAGTATGGAAGAAATCAGTGATTGTATTCGTACTGTTAGAATCCACAGTATAGATGTAATATAAAGGATGTATAACAAATTGTAATATTGTTCGTTAATACATTCATTCACTTCAACAGGTCTATTATTAGATTCACAATTTTTGGCCCTTGGAGAATATAAATGTAAAGGCTGAGAGTTACTTCTTAGTAATTAGTTACTTATAAAGTGATGCATCAGTTTCATACACAACATAACTTAGATAACATCCCTTTAGTAATGTATTACAGTTCATGCTGAAAAATGTCTATTCAACATAGCTTAAATAGATGTGCAAATGTGTCCATATTACAATACACATATTACTAGTGTTTCCATTATTATAACACACACATCACTCAAGATATTGTAAATTAGTTGTTACTCAAGTTGTTCAACACCAGAGAGAAAGTATTCTTCACTAATTGTTCTGCATTTCAGTTGGACTGTCACTGCTATCAGTAACACCCGCAACCAAAAATTGTTCAATTGTATTCTCTACTATATCTTTATTGTAGTAATGGTTTTCTTTTTGTCTACATGTTGGTAAACATCACTTTTCCATGCCTATTTCTCCTTAGTGTGTAGCACAAATGCTCAACGTTGTTGAGTTTAATGTGGCATTATGGCTACTGACTATTGTTGAATATCTGCCCAAATCAGTTCTATCAAGTTTAAATCAGGGTGGTATGGTGGCAGTTTAAATGCTCTATGGTCATTTTCCTCCAGAATTCGGTCTACTAAATACTTTAAGTATTTAGATTTGTGCTCTTTTATTAAGTCGTAAAGCTTGGTTTTAATTATGTTTTCATCATACAGTAATTTTTTTTTTCACTCATGTTTTCCTGGTTTCCTTTAACGAATTTGAAGTTGGAGGCATATCTTGTTCAGTGTTATGGAATGGAGTATTACCAAATACAATAACGGAGTTCGGGGACAAATTTGGAAGGAGTTTGGTTTTCACTCATTTAATGAAATTGGTCATATCCATTTCCTTCTGATAATCTTCCAAATTCTGGTTTGATTTATATATGAACAAGTTATTGGGAACAAAAACATGTTCACCCCCTGCGTGAACTAAGTCTCTTGTCTTTGGATACTGAAGCTATGAAACCTGTAGTGCTATTATCAGTTCATCCTATTGGGTTGTATGGCTACTGTGAATACATTTTTCATCTGTGAAAATAATGGGCCCTAGCTGGCTTATACTCTAGTATGGCTTTCAGAGAGCCTTCTGATTTAAATGAATATTATGCTTTTCTATCAACAGTTTTCTGTTTATTTTGGCCCTTTTCCATTTAAAACCTAGTTCTTTCACTTTTCTGTTTAAAGATAACTTGCTGCCCAGAAAGTTTATACTGTCTCTTGAAAAAATAAGTAATTTAGCTATTATGGAGCAGTTTTTACCTGAACATAGAGCCAGTTTTGTTTATAATGGGTCTCATACTATTGTCTTTTTATTATTTTTGGTAGGCCATACATTCCTGGAATTCTTGGCTATTAGGCTTAATGTTTTGGATTTCCTTATTTGTTAAGTCTTTACTGCTTTTAATGTGACATTGACTTTGCTAATGCTCTCTTTTAATGAATTTTCTTTAATATCAATGCATTCCTTATTTTTTAAAAATGATTGCATTTAGCAGATGGATGCAATGATAGATGGTAGCAGACTGTAATACACAGAAAATTGTCTCACACAGATAATTACATTAAGAACAATTGCAAAATCTCAAATCACATCAATAGCTTTACACAGAGATTGGTGAAAATTGATTCACTTGTCACCCAAAAGCAAATAAATTTAAAAAAGTTCTTTAAAATATTATTGGTTTTCCAGGACAAATTTAGTATTAAAAATGTACTAATATCATATCAAAAAGAGACAGATCCGAACTACAAGAAAGCCGGTATTTATTAACTTCATTATAAGAACTGCAATCAAATGCATATATGAAGGCGATTTCCAAACCATAACTGATGTATTTAGATATAGTACAAAGAATCAATACAAACAGCAGGAATGTGAAAGGGGCTGCTTCAAAGTCCTGCAAACATCCCAGTAGGAAACTACTAATGAACCAAGAGTGGGGCTTAGGTAATATTATTAAAATATAGATAGTGAAATGGCAAAAATCTGTATGTTAAATATTAAAATATTTGGTATCACAATAGTTTAAAACATTGGCCTGATGTAGATCCTGGGTTAGAACCAGGTCCTACTGTAATAATATTTGTGAACTTAGTGGTGTTTAAATGGACAAAATGACAATGACAAAAACAAAATTGGAAAGCCATACAAAAGAACATTTCAGGAATGTTAAATATAAACAGATTGAAAAATTGGCAGTTGCAGTACATTTCTGGACCAAAAATCGTGACTTTAAAAAGGAGTCAAAACTATTAAAAAGAGCCAAGAATGCAGCAGAATTATCAGCTTGCAAAAAGATTTTTATTATAAAAATAAAAACTTTGTCATGAACTGTGAGATTCCACCATTGGATGGTCTAAACAAAATCTTTCTACCATCACCAGAGAACGACAGTTGCTCTCCAGCTGATGATGAGGGCAAATTCTCTTAAAACATGTTCTGGATTTTAAACAAGTGATGTATAATACTGCTATAATGCTGACTACTATGATCAAATATCCAAGTTGGTGAAAATTAGTGAAATCGGACTAAGGTCAAAATAATAATTTCAGATTCATATTAAAATGTTTTGCATGCTGCAACATAATGGACATTAAACTTCAACCTAAAATGTTGCTGGGTGTAAATGATAAAGAATTAATTTTATGGTAATAAAGAACATCTGCATTTCTGTCAGCAAGAGTCCAATATTTCATTTTTATTATTTAAATTTAAGAGCATAGGATAATCTTGTGTTTGCATCCTAGGAGTTTATCAATAGTTGTCTTCAATGGAAGAGCCATAAAAAATTTGCCAGTCAGTTCTGATCAGTTCTGAATTAGAATATTTTCAGTCATTATTCCTGACATATTTAATATGTTCAAAGTTCATCCATATATGGGCCACCAGATATTGAAACATTCCAAGAAAACTGCAATATGTTGTTTTCTATTTCTCTAGGGGCTCTTCATTTACCATTTCAGAAATACGAGGGGTGTGCCATATTAATTTACATTTTCAAATTTCCCCCATCGACAGTCTCTGCCATTTGGCTTGTAATTACAGTTGCAACTATGTAGTACATTGGCCTGCCCTCTAGTGGCAACACGATGCAGAGGAATTAGTCCCTACAAACTACAGCACATTTCTCTAAACGCTCTCAGTGGACATATAGAGAGTGTTCATCAAGAACAGCACTGGATGACGTGATTTCTGTGGAAAGAGGATGTAAACACTGAAGATATTCACAGGCAATTAGTGGCAATGTATAGAGAGCATGCATAGTCACAATAAACCATGTACAACTGGCTGAATGACTGGAAATGTGGCCACATAAAAAACAGAGAAGGGAAACTAGTTTTGGGATGAAAGTGATTATGACAATGTCAGTCAGCATTTCTAGAGTGGATCATCTAATTCTTGGAAATGGAGGCAGCCACAGGACTTGCCAGAATCACTCTGCTGCATAATGCATGAACACCTTAAGATGGTAAAAGTGTCTGCCAGATGAGTTCACAAATCCCTGATTTCAGCACAAAGACCACAATGCAAGAACGTGAGCGCTTCAACACCATAACCAAAATCCAGAAGGCTTCATGACCAAACTCATGACTGGCAACAAGACTGGCTCTACTTCCACGTGTCAGAGACCAAAGTGCAATCAATGCATGGAAGCACAAAAGGCAGGCCCCCATCGAAGAAATTCCCATCAGTGCCCTCAGTAGGCAAACACAGGCCACAGTCTTTTGGAACATGGATGGAATTATCCTCATTGACTGGGCTTAAATCAGGGACCACCATTAACAGCACAGCATATGTAGCAAACCTTCTGTGGTTGTGTTGTGCAATTCAAAAGAAACAGCCAGGAAAATGGGCAAAAGGTATGTTTGTGCTACATGACAAGGCTCATCCCCACACTAGTCCAGCAATCACGACTGCCATCGCTGAGATGAGGTTCTACATGTTGCTAAACGCACCATATTCTTCTGATTTGGCCCTTTCTGAATACCACTTATTTGGAGCTTTGAAGAAACCTCTGTGCGGACATCATTTCATCACCCACTTCCAGGAACTGCAAGCAGATTTCCGGACATGAGTGCAGCATACTCCAAAAAAGTGGTTCCAGGAGGGCCTAGAGAAGTTGCCACATTGGTAAAGCAAGTGCGTACAGTTTAATGGAGACTATATTGAGAAAGTGGATATATATATGCCAAGGTATAGAAGTTATGAGTGTAAAAAAAATAAAATGTAAATCAATGTGAAACACTCCTCATAATATATAAGAAAGCTTAGTCACTGTTTCATCCCCTTGCAATTCTAAAAAAATGCTTACCAACGCAGGATACCATGGATAACCTCTACATTTAGCCCACACTAAATCCAATGGCTCCAAAGAGCCTACACTGCCTCCTTCTTCTTCTCCGGAGGATTCTGCCCCTGAAGCACCATGCTGCTGTTGTAGATCTATACTGGAACTGCCACCATCTTCACTTGTTCCTGAACTCCCATCTGTAGTGGAGCAACTGGAGCAGGTGGAATCAGATTGAGTTTCCTCATCTGTCTCTACAGGAATATCTGAAAACATACCAAGAATACAAAGTTATTTAGATTAGTACAAAATTTATATTCACTAGATTCATAGGTAAAGCTATGAGATATGCAGTATATACCTAGAATTACAGAGAAGATAAAATTATATTACATTGAGATATTTACAGTTAACACTCATAAACTTGCAACTTAGATATTCCCAGGCTACTGTAGCTTAAAATGAAATTAAAGGATACTGCAATAAATGGGGTCTGAAAGTAGATCAAGATAAAACCAAAATTATGGTGTTGAAAATTGGTAATAGACTAAGTATGAATGAAAAATGGTTCACAGATTAAAAAAAATTCATATTGTTAATGAATTTACATAGTTGGGAGTTAAGATGCATAGTACAGGAAACTGGAAAAAGCATAAAAAAATAGTAGCAGCAAAGGGAAAACTTGACTATGGGATCAATGAGAAGTTGTTGTTTACACATAGCCCTATCCCCAATAATATCCGTAGACTGGTTTGAGAGAATATATTGTGCCTTGCTTGAATCTCCTTGGATATATGTGGTAGAAATCTGGGGGATTGATAAGGCATCAGAGAACATGGATTTAGTGCAGAAAATATTTTGTAAACTAATTTTGGGTGTGCCTCAAAATACTGTTAATGCAGGTGTTTTATTGGAGTTAGGTAAAGTCAGTGTTAGAGGAATGATAATATAAAGAATTTTGAAGTATTTGTTTCAGACAGAGCCACTGAATACATTTTGAGGATCTGCTTGAAACAATCAAAGAAAAAAGTTGGTAGACAATTCGTGGTTAGGAAACATTAGAGAGCAGTTAGTTAAGAATGGGTTAGTTTTTGGAATAATATCAGCAGGGGATAATGGAAAGAAGTGAGAATAAGATAACATGATATGGATAGGCAGATATTATTTTCCAGAATTAAAGAGAAAAGTTTAAGTTTTCATATGGAAATAAAAGTTAATCCAGGCAAGAAAAAGTATATAAAGGTTGTAATAAAAATGAAAGGGAAGGTTGCCTAGTTTTGATTAGGATTATGGAAATTAAGAGGCATGAAGAGCAACATTACACAAAGTAAGTACCCTATTAGTGGAGAAAAAGAAAGTGAAGTACACATAATGCATAATGTTTGAATGTAAAAGAATGAATGGAGGAAGAAGTCCATAGGAGGGAAATGGTTAAAGCGAAATAAAGAAGTTACATTAAAAAAGATATTTACTATTGAAGAATTATTAAGAAATATAGGTAAATTTTTAGGAAAAGTGCAGCGGAAATTAAAGCGTTTGGTTGATATGGTATAGATATAAAAATAGTTTAAAATTTATTCTTAAACAGTTAATTAGTAAAAATTTACTTTTTATTAGGTTAGCACTAATATTTAAAACCATTAGTGCAAGCTATGTTATGCATTTTGTTTGTTACAATAAAATATATTTTGTTATAATGTGTTCTGTCTACAAATGGCTTGGGCAAAAACCAATTATTATGTAATTTCAGCTTATCTGCAAAAAATACTGTAAATACATTGAGATATGTCAATGTGACAATAATCTGTCATTATTCAACATAGCTATATACTACACTTTATTTATAATCTTTGTTGCTAATAAACTGAATAATGTATAATTATAATACCTTTTTCATAATGAGCCAGCCATATTGTAAAATTTAATATTTTTCTGAATTTTCTTTAAAAATATAATTTTTGGCAAGTTCCAATCTACTCTTTGATGCAATTAGCTGAACTCATTCCTCTGGAATGAGCTGCATGTAAAGATGTGTTTGGCAAATTAGCTAATACTCCAAGAAGCAACTTGCTAATTAAAAAAGCAAAACCCCAAACATTTGAATAACACAGCTATACCACAAGAAGTTTATCTGAGAAATGTTATTATGAACTACAGTAAACAAAAAACTAAAACTGAGAAATATGCAGACTTTTCAAACACACCATACATGGAACTATGGCTCTTTTAAGAAACCTATTAAAACCCATTAGTAGAGAATGAGAAATATAATGAGATAAATAAATATGTAAGAGTACATGGCTCCCGTTCATAGTTAAAAGATAAACTAATATCTTAGCTTCCAGGTGTTGCCATGTCTTGAAAAGTTAAATTGGGTGCAATGTGTCATGCACACTGTTTATTGGCTACCTGCTTGCATGATGCGATAAATGTTTTCTGAATATGATGTGTTTGCTGTTATACTGTGTTACTGTGGACACCAGCAATGTTGATTGCAAATAAATTTTATCCAAATACAGTAATGTAGTTACAGATAAAAGGCATATTAAAAAAGTAATGATTAGGTATTTGTATTGCTTTCAATTATAAAGTAAATTTTACTGTGTTCAAAGAACAGAGAATTTCTTATTAAAAGGTTTTAGAAATAAAGTGTTCAAAATGCTCAAAACCATCAACAAATATGATGAAAATACTTCAATTTCTTATCACTTGGTTAAATGTGTAGAATGATTTCTCCTTTCAATGATAAAATACAGAAAGAGCAAGATGTAGCAAAATGCCAATTACAAGAACTTACCTCCGCCACTTCTGTACACTCGAAAGCTTTCTGAGCAAGGTAACGGTGAAGCAGCTATTAAAGAACTGCTTTGAGAAAGTTCTGTGTTTTCAACCACTCCAGCTAGAAGTAAATTCTTTTCAGGAGATAATGGTTCCAAGTTCTTACGAGGTCGACCCACTCGACGGCGATTTGATGCTTGCAAGGAACCACCAGCTCTATAAATATGTAAGAAACTCAACTTCTGCATACTGCATACTCAATACTGACATTAATTAACAGAGTTTTTAGGTGTAATATCTAATGAAAAATCCTTATTTCAAACTTCAGTCCAACATGTGTAATGAATGTAGGAAGTATTAAAATATTGTTCTGTAATATATACCCTTCCTCATTATTAATACTCATAAGACATACATAGGGAAATCCCAAAGAAGTTCCCAATTTCATCAGACATTATACTCAGCATACTACCTCTAAATTGTGTAGATGAACACTAAGATATACAACAGTGCTTACACACATAAACACACTATGGCACATGCAGTGGAGTCCCATAAATTAGACTCAATGTTGAGTGAAAGGATGACAAGGTGAAAATGACAAGTTATACGAACTCTGTGATGGATTATTCATACATGTAATAGGTGCTAAATTGTTCTGTAAATTAATCAATCATAAGCTTTCATAAATTCAAAATTTAAAAATTTATCTAAGGAGAAATCATTTCATCACAGATATGACAACTTATTCTATCAGCAGGTGACAAATGAAGACCGCAGGAAGAAAAAGAAAAGAGAAATGCTACTTTTCTGTCAATATTTAGAAAATAGTATGCATATAAAGTTTATTGGTAGAAGTAGCTTCCATAGGAAAAAAAAAGGGAGGAATAAAAAAAACTGTGAATGGTCATTGCAAAGTGCTAATACGAAGTTTTGCCATACAGGAAGAAAAGGGGGAATGTACATACCAAATAGCAGCAAATGAAGGGTCATTAACATTCTAGCTGAAGTTACAATTTAAAGAATGCTTGCAATGTTGAAAACAGTGTTTATATTAATTTTTATCTATCCATATTTTTGCATTGTTGACTTTCTGTTGTTATGTTTCACTGAATTATTACAATCTTAAACACATTTATATACATCAAAATGAGTGGCAAAAGTTGCTAAGGACTTATGATTGGGAGGTGTATGATTTGAATCCTGTCAAGATGTTCTTCCTGACTGAGAATTTTTCTGGATTTTCCTCAGTCCTTATTACTGACAAATGTTGGAAGGTACCATAAAACTAGAACTCATATGTTTCCTTCTGGAAACAATTCCTTTTCTTTCCCATTTTATTATTTCATTTTATATATTATCACTATCCACTACCTGTGATGCACAGAAGTAAAAATGGGTATTAACTTTAGTTAAAAAAAAAAAAAAAAAAAAAAGACTGTTTAGCTGATTATGAAGTAATATTACAAGGGGCGTTCAATAAGTAATGCAACACATTTTTTTTCTCAGCCAATTTTGGTTGAAAAAATTTAAATTTTGTGTAGGACATCTTTAAATATTCCTGCTTCACCTCATACAGTTTCATTAATTTCCAATAGGTGGCAGCGCTATAACTAGCCTTCAAAATAGCATCTGTAACAGAGGTGCATTCCAAACAGCAGTTATTGAGTTTCTTTTGGTGCAAAATCAGAGCATCACAGATATTCATAGGCGCTTGCAGAATATCTACAGAGACCTGGCAGTGGACAAAAGCATGGTGAGTCATTGGGCAAGGCGTGTGTCATCAACATAGCAAGGTCGAACAAACTTGTCTGATCTCTCGCATGCCGGCTGGCCACACACAGCTGACTCCTGCAGTGTTGGAATGCGCAAATTATCTTATTCGAGGTGATCGATGGATCACAATCAAACACCTCGCTGCTCAACTTGACGTTTCTGTTGGTATGCTGACACACTTATCCACCAGTTGGGGTAATCAAAGGAGGTTTGTTCTCACTGGGTTCCTTGACGCCTACCTAACTGACAACCATTAAAAGTCACAGAAGAACCATTGGTGCAGAATTGATTGCTGATTATAAGGCTGAGGGTGGCAATTTTTTGTTAAATATTGTCACAGGCGATGAAACATGGGTTCATCACTTCAAACCCGAAACAAAACAGCAATCCCTGGAGTGGCACCACACCAAACCTCCTTCGAAGAAAAAGTTCAAAGCCATACCCTCAGCTGGTCGTAAAGTCATGGCTACGGTTTTCTGGGACTCTGAAGGAGTTATTCTGTTTGATGTCCTCCCTCATGGTGAAGCGATCAACTCTGAAGTGTATTCTGCTACTCTAAGGAAATTGAAGAAACGGCTTCAGCATGTTCATACCCACAAAAATGCAAATGAACTTTTCATTCTACACAATAATGCAAGGCCTCACACAAGTCTGCGCACCCAAGAGGAGCTCACAAAACTTCAGTGGACTGTTCTTCCTCATCCACCCTACAGCCCGGATCTAGCACCTTCAGACTTCCACCTGTTTGGTTCAATGAAGCATGCACTCTGCGGGAAGCACTACATGGATGATATGGAAGTTGTTGATGCAGCAACATAGACTCCAACATAGACCAGTAGAGTGGTACCATGCAGGCATACAGGCCCTCCCATCACGGTGGTGTAAGGCTGTAGCATTCAACGGAGATAATGTTGAAAAATAGGGGTTTGTAGCCAAAACATTGGGGAATAACATGCTGTATTTGAATCCTGAATAAAACCAACCTACTTTAAGAAAAAAAAGTGTTGCATTACTTATAGAACGCCCCTCGTACATCTTGTATTTTCACTAATTAGTTCTGTTTGAAGTTAATTTTAGTGTAAAGTCAAGAAAATACAAAACACAGAACAAATTACAAAGTTAATGTGAAAGCTGAAATTGGGTACTAATAAAACAGACTCAAAATTTATATAGAAAAAAAAACTTGCATATTTTAAAGAGTGAAAGAAAATCAGCACTTATTATTATTATTATTATTATTATTATTATTATTGTTGTTGTTGTTGTTGTTGTTGTTGTTGTTAAATTTCAATACCTTAAAATCTAAGAATGCACAGGATTCCATTTATGCAGTTTGATATCAGTAAGTAATATTGTGTATAGAAACTAGAAAGCAGAAAAAGCAGCAGCAGCAGCAGCAATTTTTCACATTAATGCATATTCATGTTAGTTAATGTTAGTAAGAAAAAACATTACTGTGGAAAATCTAATAAGTTATAAGGTGGAATAAATGGCAGGAGAACCAAAGAACCTGGAGCAAAGTCTCCAGGCAAGATTAAGCTGACCTCTGCCTTCTTCTTTAAGGTATGGAGATGAACAGACATATCCCAGTTCCATAAAGCCATCATGGATAGGATGCAGATTATTCATTCAGATATGTAAACCTGGTATTATATAAATTAACTTTTATCATGTCATAGCTCATATATCTTGGTTTATAATGACAGTTAGCTTTTAATTGTTTTCCTTGTTACCCCCAATGTCGGGTTATTAACCATACTGGAGCCAAAATGGTGTTTACCTATTTAAAAGGCTAACCTCAATAAATCTACCTGGAGAACAATATCTCTTTTATTTCTGGCTTTTCCACAAATATACAAATTTGGTATCATTATGTTCATGATGTCTTTGCAATAGTAAATGAAAAATGGAAAGAGTATGCAATAAAAGTACTCAACTTACAATAGAGCATTGTTAATTTCACAATTGAAATGGAAAACAATAAGGTTCTTCCCTTCTTGGATATAAAATTATAAAAAATGGCAATAATCTGAATTTGGCATATTCAGAAAAGATACCCATACAGATAATTATATAAAAAACAACAGCCACAATCCAAAACAACACTAAAAGGCTACAAAGGATAATATATATATAAGAAATTCATATTCCACCCATGGGCACACCAAAATTTCCAGAAGATTTTTAAAGAGGCATTTTGTCTCCAATAAATAAATGTAGTTTAAAAAACCTCCTAAAAACCAACACAAAAAACAAAATTCTGCCAGGAAAACAATCAGGCATTTACGAAATCAGTTTCAAAGACTGCAATATGAAATACATAGGCAAATCAAAAAGAAATATTACCATATTGTTTAAGGAACACGTGAGAAATGTAAAATATAAACACATGGAAAAATCAGCAACAGCGAACTATTTCTCGCAAAAGAACCATGAATTCCAAAAGGAACCAAAACTGTTAAAAGCTCTTCCAACTCCCATAGAATTAACAGTATGGGAAAATATATTCATAAACAAAAACAAGGAAAATTTGTTGATGTCCACAGAGTGACATCTTAATACCAAAGTAGACAGTGGAACCATGCTGAAGATGAAGCCAACAGCCTTTGAAACATGTCCAAGTAAGCAGAACAAAATTAGTGAAATTTGAGTGATTTCCTCAATAATAATTTGTTATATCTTACACCAGTGTCTTGTAAGTGCAGTTGTTTTTAATTTAACTGTATTTTGTTCAGAAACTGGCATACACCAGGTCTAAGTAAATATGTATTTATTAAATTCAAAATGCAAAGCTTTTTTTATTGAAAAGCTCCTTGCTTCTAAAACGATTTGTTTTTAAAAAAGCTAATGCAAATACCTAGCTGCTAGGATACATACATAGAAGTGCTACCATGGGAGCCAATATGAGTTTCTGGTTTCCTAAATGCTGCAGCTGCAGCTTTGCGTGTAAAAAGCACAGCTGTTCGTCGATTCACTCCAGATGGAGACACTGACATTGGTGGCTGTGACTGCTCAATACCTGATGTTGGCTTGGATGGAGTCGTAGCAGATGTCAATCCTGATCCATCTACAAAATAATGGTGAATCATACTATTTAGTCATGAAGTGAGGGAATAAATAAATGTGCAATCTTCTAAATAAGTATAACAAGGATTTTGCTAGAAGCAGTGCTTTGTAAAAATTATCATCTGTGTAAATCTTTTTGATAGGATATAGCATGCTGCATTTATAGAAAGATTAGTGTTATTTTATTTTAGATCTTATTTTTGTATGGATTGAATAATATGCAAATAAAATTGAATGTAAATTAGTTGTTTAAATAACAAAGATGCAACATTACCTTGTTGACTACTGGAATCAGATGTGCTGGATGCATTTGTAATCATAGATGCGCCACTTGTTGCTGTTGCAGAAGACAGTGGTGGTGTGTTAATGACTATGGGCTCCTCCAATTCTTCTACTGTATGCTTTTTCCAACCTTTCTTACGACCTCTTCCACTCTTCTGTTTAACCACATTTCCAAGAGAGCCTCCTATAGGTCACATAAAATTCTCTTAATTACTACAATTCAGGATTATGTATTAGAGAGGGAGCATTATTTTCAGAAATGCTAGAAGTCAAATAAAATTTTTAATCGAAAACTGAATTGAAAGAACTATCAGATTTTAATATAGTATTTAACATACAATAAGTATTTTCTTACTTTTTCTTCAAAAAAAAAAACATCTAAACTATTTAGGTGAAACCAAAATTATAGAGGAAATTAGCAGTACTGTAAATAAGATAGGAAATGCTACCATTTTGCTGAGGTGACCAGACATTAAATATTAATACCACAACCCCTAAAAGTAAAATGAAATGTAATAAAGTTTATGCTGCAGAAATATTAGATACAAACAAATAGAAAAATCTGGCTGCACATTTTTGGAATGAAAATCATGAAACAGAAAAGGATATAATACTATTAAAAACAATCCAACATCCAAAAGAACTTAATATATGGGAAAAAAATCTATATAAAAATATGAATACAAACTTATGAATTTTGATATACCAGAAGCAGACAACATATTGTTTAAGTTAATTAACAGACCACCAGAGCGAACATAGCCGCATACATACCTTACCTAACTGACTTGTCAGTCGTCGACTGGTTGACAATGTGAGCAATTTGCCTCACGAAACATGTCGCAAAATTACTATTAAAAAGTGTGTTTGTGAAACTTCAAGAGAGTTTTAATGGGATGGCATGATTTTTAGAGTTTTACTTTAAATCAAAATAAGATTCATGATAGTTTCACTGTGTGGATTCTGACTTTCCTTAAACATAAAGTTTATCCTACTTTCTTTCTCTCACCTACAACATATTAAAAACCATAAAGGGTAAAGCAATTGACTGATCTACATGGCTGTTTGAATATATTAAAATATACTGAACATTTAGATAACACATTATGTTATCTAATAAATTTATCAATGAGCGAATGCCATTTTCCAAATATTGTAAGACTGCAAAAATCAAAACAATGTACAAAAAAAGAATCAAAATCAGAAGTCAATAATTACAGACCTATTTTCTTATTATCAGTCTTCTCAACATTACTTGAAAAAGTTATATTTATTAGACTTTCTAATTTTATATCAATGAATGAAGTATTAACAGATTCACAACCTGGCTTCCTAAAAGGAAAGTCAACCTCAACAGCACTAATTATGTTTTTGGATTATACATTATATGAGAATGGATGACTTGGAAAAAAATTTTGGTATGTTTCTTGACATGGTAAAGGCATTTGATCTCATTGACATGTTATAATACTTGAAAAAATCTCGAAATATAGTATAAGAGGAATAGCATATATCTGTTTTTCCTCCTATTCAATAAAGAATAAAGCAAGTGGTCGAAATAAATTATGATTATTGGCACAAAAAATGTAATATATTAAAGAGATCAGATACAAATGACATTACTCACAGAGTACCACAGAGCTCAGTTCTGGGACCTCAATGTTCAGCATATAAATTAATTATCTAGCAAAAAATTTAAATAATAATATGAACATTTCACTTTTTGCAGGCAATACAAATATTATGATTTCTAGCCAAAATTAGCATATACGTGAAACAAATATACTTGGCTATAACCCAAATAACTTCATGTTTTTGGGAAAACGAGCTTATTACAAACAAAGGACAATATAAAGCCTTAGGCCTAATCATAAATTATATAAGAACACAACTTTCCTAATATTAACCTAAACAGGAATACAATAAACTATGTACAAAAAGTTAACTACTTAGGGATGTAACTTTAAAAATAGGGAATTTTTACAGTAAAATATAGCACAATTTTGAAAATTTTTATGAGGGAATCATTCAAATTCATTAATTTTGTTCCACTTCTTGGACATGTTTTGAAGGCTGTTACCTTCATCATCAGCATAGTTGCACTCTCAGCTTCCTAGTGTAGTACTAAGATATTGCGTGTAGATTTTATGAATTTAGTGATGAGGTTGCTGTTTTTTGCCAATTATTTACGAGAAAATCACTCAAAATTCACTAATTTTGTTCCATTTACTTGGACATGTTCAAAGGCTGTTGCCTTCATCATCAGCATAGTTCCACCCTCAGTTTCCTAATATTAGATTTTATGAATTTAATGATGAGTTTACTGTTGCTTGAAGGATCAAAATGAACTAAATTTTCTTTCTCTAGTAGATAAAGCATTTAAAATGTTAAAAGCATTCTTGTGGCTACACTCCTAAGGAATAAAGGACAGTCAGTTAAAACATTTAAAATATTAAAACATTCTTGACATATAATTCTCAAACTTTTTAAAATTCAGAACATGTTTTGTGAAGCTCTTGTTCACATCGTCAACAGTAAACGACTGACGAATCATCATCAAGTTCGAAAAGCAGAAAGCGCTGCTAGCGCCAGAGCGGGTAGCCAGAAGTGAGCAATAGCCAAAGGTAGTAGCACAGCTATTAGCATAACTGTGAGGGCTCTAGTGCTCTGTTGATGAATTTATACAAAATATTGTCTGCTCCCAGAATATCAAAATTCATGAGTTTATGTTCATATTTCTTTATGAACATCTTTTCCCATGTGATGCATTCTTTGGGATGTTGAACTGCTTTTAATAATGTAATGCCCTTTTCTATTTCATGATCTTCTTTCCAGAAATGTGCTGCTATGGCTAATTTTCTGTCTGTTGGTAACGAATATTTCTAGTGTTCCTTCAATCTGATGTCTATATTTCTATTGGTCTTGCTTATTTTTTTAGTCTTTACAATTACTTTGGTATATACCTGATTTTTCTTCTTTAGGTCTGAAATTTGTTTTGTTCAACTTCAACAGTTTGCCAACACTGTAATGTTTTAGGTGGTACTGTGATGTTATACTGTTTGAAATTTTTTTTGAAATTTGTTAATAACTTGTGGGTGGCTTGTGAACTTTTTTGTAAATTTTTTCTTTTGATAAGGTACTCAGGATGGTAATTTACTTCATTTTCTTTTTTTGAAATGTTTTAATTTTGTGATCAATTATCTGGTTTTTAAACCAATTAGATATGGCTATTTCTATTATGTGTAGGTATTCTTTCTTATATTCATCCTTGTTGAGTGGCACATTAGCTAATCTAAATACCATGATATTGAAAGCTATTTCCTTATGGGGTCTTGGGTTAAAACCATAAGCTTTTATATAATTGCCAGTGTGCGTATTCTTTCTATAAATGCCAAATTCAAATTTATTTTTCCTTTTTACTATCTTCAAGAATTAAAGATTATAAATTGTCTCCTAATGATACTTTAGTTTCATCTGATGCAAAGGCTCTACTCCCCAGCATACCACAAAATAAAATATCAACCCTTTTAAGAAAATGGTTACCATTTGCTCATCTGAGACACACATTATGGAATACATCCAACTTACCAAATTATACTGAAATTAGCCTTTTTTCACATTTGAAGGAAAATTTTCCAAACAAAAATCAGGATTAGTAATGGGTAGCCCTCTTTCACTGTATCTGGCGCACTTGTTTAGGGTTTTTTTGAAACACACATCACAAAAGCCTTCCCTTACATTTTTAAGATTTGGTATAGATATGTAGCTGATATACTTGCTATTGTATAAAAGAGATATGTGAAAGATGCACTGAAATTATTAAACCTGCAAGAACCTACAATAAAATTCACTATAGAAAATGAAACTAATAACATCATAACCTAAACTTAGGTATTCATTTTTTACACTAAACTCCATTCAATTATACAAAAGTAAGACGCGTTTCGGGAGAATCTCTCCCATCTTCAGTTGCTCATTGAACCGCCGTTACTAGAAACTTTGGCTGGACAAACAGATGTTCCTGTGGTGGCCTCTGTTGGTTGAAGTAGGAAGTTTCTGAGCTCATCCATAGGAGGAAACTCGAAATTCATTAGGTTTTCTCTATTTTTTAATATGAAAATTTTTTCCCAAGTGGATAACTCCAATGGGTTGTGAAGATGTTTCAGCAGTTTAATTCCCTGTTTTATTTCATGGTTTTTGGTCCAAAATTGAGTTGCTACTGCTGATTTATCCACCTGTTTAAACCAAATATTCCTAAAATGTTCTTTCCTCTGAATTTCCAAATTTCTTTTTGTTTTGCCTATGTAGCTCTGTTCACATTTTATTTTGTAAATTCCTGATTTCTGTTCTGTTGGTATGGAATCTTTTACTGTGCAACCCAATAAATTCTTCATGTTGTATCTGTTCTTTCGGGCTAACATTATCCCATGTTCTTTGGAGTTTAGGGTAAAAATGAATACCTAAGTTTAGGTTATATTGCCACTTCATTGTCAACAGCTTCATAAGTACAATATTTAACATCATATTTCCTTTTCTGGACTTGAAGATAATAAAATAAAAATAAACAAATAAATAACATTAAAAAAATTAAAAATAACTTGAATTTGGCACTTATAGAAAGAATACACACTGACAACTATGTAAATTATATCTAATCTGTCGTCTCATACACTTTTATGCTTCACTTACTTTTAAATACAGTGGGACCAGTTTTGAAGAGACATCCTCTCCATCTTCAACCAACTTGATGACTGGTATGAGAAACTAACATCTATGAGGACCTGTGGCTTCGTCCTGGTGGTGTTTTTTTTTCTTTATAAACTGGAAATTTGTATTACTTTCTCCTGTAATGTCGAAATTCATTAGATAATCTCTATGTTTATGAGTGTAAATCTTCTCCCATGTGTCCAATTCTGTACGTCCATGTGTTTCTTTAAGTAACTTTATTTCTCTTTTTATGTCATGATTATCTTTCCAAAAATGACGTGCCACTGCTGACCTATCAATTTGTTTGTACTTAACATTCCTGAGATACAGGAGATTGCCGTTATAAACGGTTTTAACAAAAATTTAGTAAACAAAAAACTTAATAGATTCATAAAGAAGAAATTGATCAAGAATACCATTACACTATTAACTGAAAAAGAGAGACTGTTTTTTTCAAAATTCACCTACAATCCAGTAGCTATGAATAAATTCCAAAATTTTTTTAAAGATATTAACATTAAATTTGCATCAGTTAACAGACGCACTCTGAAAATTGCTTTAATAGACAAAGTTTTAATAACATTCCACAGGAGAAAAAGGTCAGGCATCTACAAAATAACTTGTAAAATGTAATAAGATATACGTTGGAAAAACTAAAAGTAACATAGGAACACGGTTAAAGGAACATCTCAGAAATGTTAAGTGCAAACAGATTGATAGTTCAGCAGTGGCACACCATTTTTGGAAAGATAATCACGACATAAAAAGAGAAATAAAGTTACTTAAAGAAGCACACGGACGTACAGAATTGGACACAAGGGAAAAGATTTACATTCATAAACATACTAATCATATTATGAATTTCAACATTACAGGAGAATATAATACAAATTTTCAGTTTGTAAAGAAAAAAACACCACCAGGACGGAGCAACAGGTCCTCATAGATGTTAGTTTCTCGTAACAGTCTTCAAGTTGGTTGAAGATGGAGAAGATGTCTCTTTGAAACCAGTCCCACTGTATTTAAAAGTAAGTGAAGAATAAGAGTGTGTTAGACGACAGATTACGATATACTCAATTAAGTGTACTTACGAAGCTGTTGACAATGGAGTGGTATATATATATAAACAATTTAATACAGAGATAAAACTACTTAAACAACTTCATAATGCAATAGAACTTTCCACTTGGGAAAACATTTTCATTACAAAAAATAAGGATAATTTGATGAATTTCGATATCCCTCCATTGGATGAACTCAGTAAATTCCTAATAGAACCAACAGATGCCGCCACAAGAACATCAAGAGACCCAACCGCCACGTTTAACAACAGTTTGTCAACAGGCTGAAGATGGGAGGGATCGCTCCCAAAACATATGTTCCAAATTTTATGTAAGTGAATGGAGTTAGTATGAAAAAAACTGTATTAAATTGTTTAGATTAGATATAGTTTACATTTTCATTTGTATGTGTTAGTTTACACAGGATAGTTGGAAAATTTATAAATATACTATGGAGGAGCAGAACTGTTTTATCATTAGCACTTAGTGGAATGCAGAATCAATAGTCATTGCAACAATGTTGGTCCTGGTGGTGTATGGTAACCATACTTACCTTCTAAACACAAGATCACGGGTTCAAACCTGGCCAGGATCGATGAATTTTTTTTGGGCGTAAAAATCCTAAATATGCTTCCTTCGGAAGGGAAGTAAAGCTGTGGGTCCCGTGCTGTACATTTACTGCACAAAAAAGAACCTCAAGCCTGAAAGAAGAGGCCTTCTGAGCAAAATTTGTCAGCCATTTCACACCCTGAATAGAATGGGACACTGATAACTTGTGATGTTAAAGAGGGTCCATAAATAAATAAATCAAAAAGTGGCAATAGCAATTCCTGGGGGGGGGATTTGAGAACAACTTTACCTGAGCAAGTTCAGTACTTGGACATTGTCGAAGAAACTGGAAACCAAGGGAACTTTATTAGATGTCCATCATTTTTTATGAGGAAGATATCTGAAAGGGAGGGAGAGTTTATTGCAACAAACCTTGAAACATAAACACCTTGAAAGTAAATATTACCAAATAAATTCAAGTAGTGACAGCAAACATACTGGCCAGGACTTTCCAAAATGTAGTGTACTGGGTTCAATTCCTGTCTGAATGCAGATAGTGATCACTTCCAGTAAGTGATGTCATCACATTTCTTGCAAAATGAGGTTTGCTTAAAATTTAGTTGCAAAATCTTCATTAATGCCTAATTTACCTGTTCTGGTATCTGCAGATTCACCCACATTCAATACAGTCTCTTTGCTTGCCAACTTGTTAACAGCTTTCAAAGCTCCTGCAGAAGAGAACAAAAAGTGATAATTCAATTATATGTAATAAATACATTAATAATAATAATAATAATAATAATAATAATCATCAGTAATAATAGAAACAACAACTGAAGCAAATCCCATGTCCATTATTTTCTGTTTATCATTGTGTCTTTTTCTTCCTTAATTTATATTTCCACCATAATTTTGCAATTTTCTTTTACTGCACACTTCAAAGGAATGTAAACATATTACATTACAGTGCCCGAAACATTTACCTGAGGAGTCATCCTCTTTTTGCTGTGATGACCGGCGAGTTGAATGTCTGGCAAGAGGTTTGGTCATTCTCTTCCTTTCATCCTCACTTGAATCTTCCCCTTCTGAATCAGACTCAAACCCATCCTCTCCTTCTGCACAGAAAATATAATATCCCCAATTATACTACTTTAAACCTTGATGTGAAGTATTGTAGTCTTTGTAAATAATATCTCTGCCTCTAAAACCTGTGAATGAATATAGGTTTCATCATTAAGAATAACTTTTTCGCTTTTTATTTTGTTCTTTTCCACTAATGAATAATTATTGAACAATTATTGATTCCATCATTGCTGTTACTTATTTTATTCACATTTTTCCAGTAACAGATTACTTTATTTAACAAAGTATGCATTGATAATTTTTGCATAAAATTAGTAATATAGCTTCCTCCTTCCTTCCCCATCTAGATATAAGTAGAACTCAATCACTTTTCTGCTTTCCGGTCTTATCATATGCTCTTCTTTTTGTTTGTATTTTCTGTTTGCAGTGAGAGCTATTATTTTTATTTGTATTGCACTTAACCAGAAAACACAATAGTGAATGGGATCTAATAGACAAACATTCAAAAGGGGCAGGTAAAAATATATGAGGGATACTCATAAATTTTACATATACAGGCTAAGGATAATTTGAAACTTGTCACAATGTCTCCTCAAAGCATTCTTTCTCATTAGCTATAACCCTGATAATTCTTTGAAACTAAGTCTGGAAGCACAGACCCCACTCATTGTTCCCAATGGTGCTAAGATCTTCTTTTTACGTTGCTACAACATCTTCTGAGCTGAAAATCACTTTCCACATAGTTGGTCCTTCACCAAAGAGAATAGGAAAATCTTTGGGAGATTAACTGTTATGTAAATCTCTGCAGGAATTATTTTTTGATCTTCAAGAAGTATTGTTGCTTGTTGTCCCCTAATGGAGAAGACTGTCATACCATTTTCTTCCCCACACTCTTTGCTCTCTGGACTTTCATTAAGGGTGTGTCATCTGTGAAGTTGATTTACACTTTGTTTCTGGATCATATGGAATACATCCATGTTATTATTTCAGAAAATGTGTGAGAATCCCATTTGTATTTTGGGAGAATTTTGTGGCCCCATTCCACCTTTTGCCCTTTAATGAGGTTGTGAGGCACCCAGAAAAAAGGACATCTTCCTTTTTAACTCTTAAATAATCCTATAAACATTTTTAGATACTTCCCAACTGAATATAAAGGATACCTCCAAATCCTTATCAGTCACTTGGAGGGCTTCTTGCAACATTCTCTAAACAGTGGAAATATTTTCTTCAGTTTTTGTTATTCAAGATTTTCTACTAGTCCTTAAAGATGTATGACCCTCTTAAACTTTATGAACCAACTGTAGACTGTTGTACTCAAAAGGAACCAAGTCTCTTAAAGCCTGTGTAAATCTGTCAATGTTCTTGACCTAGTTCCATTGTGCAACAATGAATTACTGGCACAAGTGATTAATTCATCATTGTTGAATTTCCGTCT
Organism: Metallyticus violacea; assembly: GCA_030762175.1. NCBI lineage: Eukaryota > Metazoa > Arthropoda > Insecta > Mantodea > Metallyticidae > Metallyticus > Metallyticus violacea. The sequence continues at coordinate 46,112,129 of CM060838.1, read as the reverse complement.
TAAAATTCAGATATAATTATAGGACTAAACACTAGAATTATCTTTTTAATAATTTCCATTGATAGCAGCTAGTAATGTTGATTTACAGATAAAAGTATAGGCTACCACATGGCATAAACAGAGGGTGCCAAAAATGTATGCACACTTCAAGCAAGGAAAAAACTGTGTTGACATAACAAAACTGAATTTACACAGTTATGTGTAAATGATGAGCACCGATCATTTTAGACTTTTACAGGTACAACAACTGCTCAAAATGCCCCCATCAGTGTTTATACTTCTGAGTATGTTGAACTACTGATTGAGCAACATTTGTGAAAGTGTCCTCATGGATTGCAGCACATGCATTTCAATTTCTTCCCGAAGTGCTTTCAGTGTGGTTGGTTTTCTATGGCATACAACATCCTTACGATTCCCCATAGGTAGAAGTCCAATGGAGATATATGTGGTGGAAACTGAATTGGACCTTTTTATCCTCTCCAGTGCTTTGGAACATTGTCATCAAGGTATGCACATATATCTTGGTGGTAATGTGGTGGTGCACATTCCAAAACCATAGCAGAGGATGCAGGGATTGTTGCTGTGCGAGGTCTCCCAGATTTCCCCTTGTGAACCTTGCATAAGGTACCATGAGGAACAAATTTGTCTCAAATGCATGCAATTGTTACTCACATTGATTTCTATCCTGTACACGCGTCTCCATTGCCTTTGAACATTAACAGTATTCTAAGTTTTCCACTATCACTTCAAAATTGCTTTCAGCTGTTCAAATAATAATCTTGGCTCCATTTTGTTGTAGCAATACTAGCACTACGTAATGTGAGTCACATCTGTTTACAGAGCATCATACAATAATCTTGGCTTCATTTGTTCATTGTTGATTTACCTGTTATGAGGCAATGCTATCATAATGTATGTGAGTCACATCTGTTTACTGAACATCATACTACACATTTCTGTTGCTTTTTGATCAACTTTGAAATATATTTAATAGATATCTACTGTGAAAGTGTGTACACATTTTTTGGCACCCTCAGTATTTATGCATTCTTGTGAACAATTTACTTAGGTTTCTAAACTTTCCAATAGTCTTTCAAAATATATTATAGTGGAATCTCATTAGTACATTCCTCATTACTATGTTTTCCCTTATAGCACATTTTTCCAGTCCTAGTCCTAGTCCCAGACATATATGTTTTATATTTTCCTCTTAACACATTTCTTACATCATGCTTACTATGTCAAACTTTTTGCGATACTATTACATGAATTTTGGCTAATCCCACAGTATGCACTCAGTTGTCAAGCAGAATTGTTAAGAATATTTAAAATCACATAACACTTGTGCATGCATGGGAAAGAGGAAGCATGAAGCCAGTTGATCAGCTGGTCAGGGCATGCCCTTGTAAAGATGTGACATAAATAGCAGTATAACATTCTTGGCACAAAGCAGTAAGTTTTTGGTTGTAGTATAGTTTTAGCTTTGTTTGCCTGTCGTTCTGCTCAACAAAGCATACGTGTGCAGTTTAAAATTGTATGCCAGTATCATAAATTTGCTAACAAAGGCAGATATAATTTTGAAAATCAAAAGAGAAAAACAATCAACTCTTGATATGTGTTTCAATCATATTTCATTGTATTGTGCTAATTTCTCATCTTGCACATTAGTTAGGCATTATTGTATGGAATTAAATTTTGGTGTTTACTTTTAGTGAATTTTCCTGTTTATGATGCTTAAAATCCCATGGTCCCTAGAAAAACTTACTAACAAGATTCCACAGTATTACTGCATTATTAGTGTGGGTGTGGGTGTGGGTGTGGGTGTGGGTGTGGGTGTGGGTGTGGGTGTGGGTGTGGGTGTGGGTGTGGGTGTGGGTGTGAGTGTGGGTGTGGGTGTGGGTGTGGGTGTGGGTGTGGGTGTGGGTGTGGGTGTGGGTGTGGGTGTGGGTGTGGGTGTGGGTGTGGGGGTGGGTGGGTGGGTGGGTGGGTGGGTGGGTGGGTGGGTGGGTGGGTGGGTGGGTGGGTGGGTGGGTGGGTGGGTGGGTGGGTGGGTGTGTGTGTGTGTGTGTGTGTGTGTGTGTGTGTGTGTGTGTGTGTGGTTTTTTTTTTTTTTTTTTTTTTTTTTTTTTTTTGTTGGACCTTATTACTTCTCAAAACATTTTATCTACCCACATATTTGCCCGTAAAATTTTAAATTGATTGAAAATTTGAAATTTATTGCAGTGCTATGTAAAACATAAATACAAACTACAAAGAGGCCTACAACTATCTCGCCCAGGCCATTTTAGGTGTTACTCCTCACAATTACAACAATTTTTAATACTATAATTAATTTTATCCTAATATCTTTATTGAAATTCTAAATAATTAAACAATGTACAAAATTTCCACCTAGAATGCATTAGCTCCCAGTCCCCAGTTCATCAGCAGCAGCCTACAGGAATTCCAGGTGACCAGGCTCTGACCCAACCCAAGGCATTAAAATAAAATATTTCACTTACTCTCCTATATCATTATTTTACCAGCTAGTTACAATCTCTACACTCTACTCATTCCTTTATTTCTAAAACAGCAACTATAATACTACATAAATTCCCTTTCTAGAACAATTTACAATATCACAAGCTCAATAATTCAAATAAATTTAATATAATTACGCACCCAGACATTCCCAGGTCAGTGACATTTTTCATAATCATACATTATTGTTCCTTCTCTCTTTTAATAGTTTATTTCCAAATGCTTTTTCTTTCTCTAAATATTGCCTCATACTCTTAAAATTTGATTTATATTACTTCTTATTTGCTCTAGAAAATATATTTTCTTTTCTCCAAATCTTTTGTTTCCCTGCATCCAAATATTATGTGTTGTACATTATCTTTTCCCCCACATAGTGAACATTCACCTTGAGGATATTGATTTCATTGCTCTTTTAGCGTTCACACTCCTGCTTTACTGCCACGGGTGGCCGAGGTCATTACGGCATGGACTCGTGAGCGGAAGGTCTGCAGTTCGAATCCCGCCAGGACCATCCTTCCTGACTGGGGTTTTTTCCAGGTTTTCCTCAGTTTTCATAACTAGCAAATGCCAGGGAGGTATTTAAACTTAGGCCTGAAATGCTTCCTTGCTTAAAAAAAAAAAAATCCTTTCCCAATATATCATTTCATTTCATTTCATTTCATGTGTCATCAGTGTCCACCGTCTGTGGTGCCTCAGTAGTAAAAACGGGTGTTAAATACTACTCAAAAAATAAAAAATAAAAAAATAAATCCTGCTTTAACCATGCTAACCCCCCCTTCTTTTTTCTTTATTGGTGTTGTCTATATATCACTCTCTTTCCCCAATTGTTTTCATTGGAACATAAAATACTAGTGATCTCTTCCTGTTAACTGACTAAACAACTTTTATATTTCAATATCTTCAAATTTTCTTCTAATACCATTCCAAAAACCCTCTTGGTTTGTCTCTCTTTTTCTCCAAACATCTCTGAATCCATTATTTTCTCAGTTATTTCTTAATTCACTTATCCAAACCATGGTTTGTAAACTTGTTCCTTGATTTTTTAAACATTGCTTTAACAAATTATTCTTCATTTAAATTCAGAATCCTGTACCAGTATTTCAAAGTTCTCTCCATAATCAATCTTTTCCTTATCCTAAACTTAGGTATTCATTTTTACACTACAGTAAGTAAGTAAGTGAGTTTAGTGTAAAAATGAATACCTAAGTTTAGGATATATTACCACTTCATTGTCAACAGCTTCATAAGTACAATATTCAATCCTTTCCTTGCTACTCTTCCCATTTCAATTTGAGCCAGTTCATTAGCTGTTGTTATTGGTAATCCCAAAACTTCCTTGCAAAACATCCGTACTAGGTCACCACTTCCCACTGATTTTCAAATCTCCCTATTTCAATACTATATAACATCGAGCCTTGATCACTGAGTTCTATACCCTTCCCAACCATTTCACCTCCATCTGTTGTATTTTATATAGATATCCTCAAACAGTCATCATTGCTGCTTTTCCTTTTGTCAAAACTGATCTTTTTTGTTTCTCCAATTAACTCCTGCATCTATTTTAATTCCTAAGTGCAGTTTCAGACCACTTTATACTCATTTCTTTCTTCAATTTTTCATGTTTACTCAATTTCCCTCCTTTCTTAAATACTACAATTTGTACTTACTTAAAATGTAAATTAGAACTAGCACAGATAAGCTAATCATATTAATTGATATCATTGTATGATTCAGTTGAACTACACACTCTTAAAGCTTCACTTACTTTTCATAAATGTATGGAACCAGTTTCGACAACATTTAGTTCCCATCTTCAGCCAGGCTAAAGTTCAACTGTCTGATCATTTGTTGTGGTGTGTGAATGTGTATTCTGCTCTGGTGGTGGTGTGATAAACTTGTAGTTTATGTTTTCATCTCGCACAGCTCAACGAATGAACTGACAGTTGAACTTTAGCCTGACTGAAGATGGGAACCAAATGTTCTGGAAACCGGTTCCATACATTTATGAAAAGTAAGTGAAGCTTTAAGAGTGCGTAGTTCAACTGAATCATACAATGATATCAATTACTACAATTTGTGTTTTTCCTCTCTATTAACATTTAATCCCTATTCTGCACATTATATTTGCCAGTAAACATGTGCTGCCATGACATGATGCAGTGAGAAAGAAAATAAATCCTATAATTGATATTATTGTATGTATTTATTTATTCATCCTTTTGATCATTTTACATGATGTAGGACATGTCCTAGAGCTACAGTTGCTATTTACGTGAGATGGGCTTCGCCCAGATTATAATATAAACAATGTACAAGTTTAGTAATTATACTAGATTTACAATATGCCTTATTTAAAGTTCATATATTCACTTACTGAATAAAAGGTATGTTGTAGTAGAAAGGCTTTGACTTCTTGATTAAATTGTGATTTAGTTGATTTAGTTGGACTACACACTCTTAATGCTTCACTGTGTAGTTCAATTAAATCATACCAATTATATGATTGGCTGATTGTGCAAGTTCCATTTTACATTTTAATTAAAATAAGTCCTGTTTTTTTTAAACTAAGTAATCCTTTGGGTTGCACTACCTTTAGATTGAGTTTCTGAATGCAGAAACTCAAATGCCTAATGGCAGATGAATTCGCATTTTCAATTATTATAATTATTTATTATCAACAATTCCACCAGTCAGAAATATTAATTGGGACAATGATTTTCTTGTTCTTTCCAGTACAATCTAATCTCATCTAATTTTTCTTTTGCTAAAAAGTTCATTTTTATCCCTTAGTTTGTCTAGAACAGATCCTATAAGGAACTCAAAACATTCACTCAAACTCAATTTGTGAATAACTTAATTCAATATTAGAGGAAAAAAGATTGTTTTAGCATAATATTTGGGGGGGGGGGGAAGCTACTCAATGATATCGGCCATTACAACTGTTACTGACGATGCAGCCCACAGCAAACCTGCTTCTTAGAACACTACAAACAAATATTTACAACTATATACGATCCCTGCCCAATGGATTGACTGTAAAAAGTGCAAGCAGAAATATCTGCCAATAAAAAAAAAATTATAATAATACTGATCATTAGTTATAATTTACTTCACATTCTAAGAGCTACTCTACAGAATGCTACATACCAGACCCTGGTTGATGCAATCGTGGAACATTTTCTGCACCCAAAGCCATTTTGCGCCGCAATTTTGTAATTTTTGTCTTGATCAGTCGCATCCACTTGCCACGCTGTGCACCCTGACAAAGATTTTGGCTTTTGTCTTCCAATTCCAACAGTTTTGCTAAACGCTCTGCATTTGGCTGGAATTTTAATTAACAATATAAAAATAATTTCTTGTAGCTGATCCATATTTCAAGTATATATAAAAATTGCTGTTACAAAGAAAAAGGAATGATATGCTTTTATAATATTAATGAAACAATTAATGTTATCTTGTGGAAAATATCAACATGCAGAGAGACCATTTCAGCAAAAAATAAGACAATTTTAGCAGTTGATACAATAAATTTTGGCCGTGTACCTACATTTACATACAATCAGTTGATACTAATTCTTACCATTGTACACATTTTGTTTGTAACTGAAGCAAATTCTGTTTCAATCTCACTTGCTACAGCCTCATCAACTGGTTGCTTGATGTCACCTTCTTGTATTAGCAGTCCTGTTGCTGGATCAAATCCATTGACTTCCAAATCCTTCCTGGCCTGCTTTATCAGAACACCACCCTGAAACCTCAGAATGTGCAGTGACTGCAACCTTGTTCTATGATGGAAGCAATTATGCAAAACAGCATGGAAATGGCTGGTTGGAATGTAATGTTATCCTGGCATTCAGTTTCTGAAGATGAGGAAATTTTGAAAGTCTCAAGAAATCCCACTCAAAGATTCAAACTGAGTCTGCTTGGAATTTCACAGAACTACCATTTAGATGAAGGTAATGGACATTCTAATTTTTTAAAGACCACTGCAAGTTGAATCTGATGTTAGTAGTACTGGTGGCAGGCAGATATATCTAAGCAGACCTCTGTAATGAATAAAGATGGGCAACATATCAAATAAGAAAGTTCTTTTAGACATGGAAAAATGCTCAGAAACGAAATGGGGATAGCAAGGAGATTAAGTGCAGTTGCTTGTTTAGACTGAATGAGGATTGACGTGTTATATGTGCTGTTGCAACAGAGAGAAATGAATGAATAGTGTTTAATGCCCATTTTTGCTACAGAGGCACCACAGGCGATGGACACTGATGATACATGAGATGAAATGATATATTGAGAAAGGATTTATTTTTAAGAAAGGAAACGTTCCAGGCCTAAGTTTAGGGTACCTCCCCAGCATTTGCCATTTATGAGGACTGAGGAAAACCTGGAAAAAACCTCAGGGAGGACGGTCCTGGCGGTATTCGAACCCAGACCTTCCGCTCACGAGTCCGCACCCTTAACAACCTCGGCCACCGTGGCGGAAACAGAGAGAAATGGGACCAACGATGGAACATATGGGAAAGATGTTCGAAACCATGACACAAGAAATGAAGGAAATAAAGAATATGTATAAAGAATTCACAAAATTATGGAAAGCAGAATGAAAGAGCTGAAATAGATAACAAGACATTCTGAAGGAGAGGTTAAGAGTTAACAGAGTACAAGAAATGATTATCATTAAATATAAAATTTAATTTCATGTGGGAACCAATACAATACTTTGAGAGTTTGGAATTACTTTGTCCCACGTAAAAAAGTTTAGCCTAAAAACCTACTCAATTCTGGTTATAATGATAGAATATCTGAGGAGAAGAAGCCAGGAATGTATAAAATCAACTGTTCAGAATGTAACAAAGTATATATTGGAAAAACAAAATGCATCGGCATCAGGCTGAAGGAACACTGGAGAAACATCAGGTACAATTAAATAGAGAAATAAGCAGTTGAACATCACTTTTGGAGAGATAAAAATTATATAGAAATGGGAGTGAAATTATTGAAATTCGTAGATCGGCCCGTGGAGCTGGGAATATGGGAAAAAATGTATATAAAAAATATGAGGATAAGGTTATGAACTTTGAGATCCCAACAGAAGACAAATTAATCCAGAAGTTCATAAAATGTCCAAGAGAGCTACACCAAATCGAGTCAACCAAAAACAAATCCAACAGTCGATTCGCAACTGAGGATGTAGGTAAAAGCCTGCGAAACTAGTTTTGCATAATTAAACAGTAAGTGGAGCATAAGATTATCAAATCGACTCACTAGATAATTACGAAAGATTATCATGCTTGGAAGATTTTCAAGAGAAAAAAGGAGGATGAATTAATAATTGTTGGAGCAGAAGAAAGGAGAGATAGACAAACATGGCAGGAAATTGAAGATATTATATGAGAGAAACTGAATCTGAACAATGTTGGGTGGGAGATTGTTGATTGTTATAGAATTGGAAGGAAAGGAGAACAAACAAGAACAATAATTGTTAAAATCACTACAATGAGGTTTAAATGGCAAGTATTAAGTAACAGCAAGATGTTAAAAGACACAAAAACATTTGTTGAACAGGATTTGGGAAAAGACCAATGAGAGGTAAAATCTATAGCACTAAGGGAAATGAAGAAAGCAAGGGAAGAAGGAAAAAAAGCATTTGCTAAAGAAAGTGGATTGAGAATGAAACAAGAAATTTGCCAGCACATTTTAACACGCGATGGAAGACAACTTACAAGCAAAAAGGGAGAGAAGCAGGATTATGGTGTGAAAAGGTGAGAAGAAGTTTATTCACCACCAGTAAAGTCAACAATGAAGCAAGTCCAACCAGCAACACAACTGATAGATGACCGTTTGACCATGAACGGAGATACACTGGATACAGACGTTGGGAGACTTGATGGTTTAAGTGTGGTTTCTACAAAAGCAGGGAACGGCTTGGAGATTAAGGATGGCAAAAACACAAAGGGAGAAGGACAAACATGCATGAGAAGTCAAATGAAATTGATAAATATAGGTTCAAAAGTAAAAATTCTGCATAGGTATTCAAATTATCACTAATGAGTTGGAACGTTGAAGGTTTATTGGATAAGGTATGCAGTGGTGAAATCCTAACAGTATTGAAAGTAGAAGATGTAATAACAGTAGCTGAAACATGGGTAGCAAAGAGTGTTAATATTGAAATACCAGGGTTTTGACTTTTTAGTAAAAGAAAACATTTTATAGTAATGGAAGAAAAAGAGTTAGCGAATAATTCAGTGTTATGGCTGTCCTTTTGTAATATTTACCCAAAAAGTGGCTATTTATGTGTTTGTATTGTATATAACCCATGTAGTACGTCACAGTACTATGATATAAATGTGTTTAGAAAAGCAAGTTATGGTATTGAGAAGCTTCGAAATAAATATGAGCATGTGGAAATGATAGTGTTAGGTCACTTTATTGCAAGGATAGGGGAAGATCACATATGTTAAATTACCTAATTGATGAATGTGATGTGGATTTTATACTAGAGAGAAGATATAGCAAGAAAAAGTTTTTAAATAAAGAAGGAAAAAAGCTCTTAGATTTCTGTGAAGAAAATAATCTTGTGTCATGTAACGGATTGAGAGGGTCTGACTTAGATGGAGAATTTACATTTGTAAATAAGAATGGACCAAATGTGGTAGATATTATATTGAATTCACTCACTATTGATAATTTGACTAGAGATTTTGAAGCTATGAATATGGTATTAATGTCTTGTCATTTCTCACTAAGAGTAAAATTGGGAAAAATAAAGAGAGATAAGAAGGAAGTATGCAGAGGGAATTGTAGGCATATTGAGGTTTACAAGTGGAAGAAAGACAAATATGACTCATTTTGTAAAGTGTTAAATTTGGAAAGAGGCAAAATTTTACAAAAGGAAATAGTCTAATAAATGCAAATTAAGTAGGACAGACAATAGAGTAATTAGAATATAGTTGATTAGTTGATTGATTGATTTATCTATTTATGGACACTCTTTAACAGCTCAGGTCATCAGCGCCCCATTCAACTCAGGGCGTGAAACGGCCGACAAATTTTGCTCAGAGGCCTCTCTTTCAGGCTTGAGGTTCTTTTTTGTGCCATAAATGTATGACACAGGACCTATGGCATTACTTCCCTTTCGAAGGAAGCCATACTTTGGATTTTTATGCCCGAAAAAATCCATCAGTCTTGGCCAGGTTCTAACCTGCGATCTTGGGTTTAGGAGGCAAGTATGGTAACCACTACACCACCAGCACCAACATTAGAATATAGTGTGAAATAGGCACGGAATGATATGAAAACAGTGGTTCATGATAACAAAAGGTAATTGTTTGATAAAGATTGTAAAATGGCAAAGAAAAAAGTAATTTAAGAGCTAAAAAATTGGAGACAATTGGGGAGAAAGTGCAAAGAGAAAATTCCTTAATACTTAGATGGGGATATAGATGCCTAATTGAGAACAAAAAAGAAGGAATGGGGTAAAAGAATAAGTAAAATGCTAATGGATGCAGAAAATCTCCATGATACAAGGAGGATATGGTCAATAGTTAAAAATTTGTATAGAAATGGGAAATACAGAGAGAAATATAACTTCAGAAAGTTGGCGTGTTCATTTTATTAGGGCAGAGAATTTAATTAGAACAGTAATAGATTTCTTAGGAAATCAGGACGTTATAGTTGATTTAGATAGGGATTTTTCAGAGGAAGAATTTTATGATCAAATTAAGAGGTTAAAGGTGAAGAAAGCAAGTAGTATTGATGATATTCCAGGTGAATTCTGGAAGATTTGAGCTAAGGAAGATAATACGAGAAAAACAGTGGTTAAACTGTTTAATAAAATATACTTAATTCTTTGAAACAAAATAAAATACAGTAATCTTAACTACCTGTTCCTTTCTACGTGAGTTTTGTTTGTTTGTTTTCTTCAAATAATGAAATAAGGGAAATACCTAAGATGTGGAGAATGATTATGATAGTATCCATATATAAAGGGAAGGGTGATGTAAATAATCCACCTAATTATATGGGTATAAGTCTTATTTCATTTTAGGTAAGGTTTATGGAATTCTAGCCACTAGATTACAGAAATGAGTTCAGAAAGAGAAGAAATTATCAGAGTCTCAAACAGGTTTCAGGATGGGAGGAAAATTGAAGATAATGTTTTCATAGTAAAGACAATTTTAAATAATATTTAAGCAAGAAAAGGGAATGAGTTTATATGGTATTTATAAACTTTGAGAAGGCATTTGATCTATAAATAGAGAAGCGATGTGGTTAAAACTAAAAAGGTAGAAAGCAAGATGTTTATAAAACTATTACAAAAGATATGTAGTGAGAATTTGTTTTGTGTCAAATTTTCAGGTGATAAGGTAACGGATTATATGCAGAGTAGAATAGGAGTAAGACAAGGTTGTAAATTAAGTCCAACACTGTTCAATCTCTATATTCATGACATTTTGGAAGAAACCAAAAGAGATATGTTACATCTACCAATAATAAATAATAAGGAAATACCAGGGTTGCTTTTTGTAGATGATTTAGGCATCTGTATCTAGTGAAGAACTGAGAAGAGCAATTGAAGTAGTGAATACTTTTAGTAAACAATGGGGATTGAAAATTAATGAAAAGAAATCAAAGATCTTGGTTTTTAAAAGAGGTTATAAGATGAAAAAGGGCAGTTAAATAGGAGAGAAATAGAGGTGATAAGAGAAATTAATTATCTAGGGATGAGATTAAGCTCTAATAAAAGTTGGAATGAGGAGAAAAATAGCAATAGCAAAAGGAAAAGCAGCTATGAGTGTTATAAGAGAATGTATAAGAGTGAAATGGCTGGAAAGAATATACATAACCACAGTAATAGCTAAAATGTAGTATGAATCAGAAATTTGGCATTTAGAAGATGCATGGTGATTAAATAAATAATTTTTTTGTAAATTGATTTTAGGTTTACCAGCAGCACCCCCAAATGGTATAGTATAGCCAGAATTAGGTAGATATTCCACTAAGAAAACAATAATCACAAGAATTGTGAAATATTTATTCAGAATTACTACATTATAAGAGAGTGACATTATTTGAGAATGTTGTAGTACACAGGAGAAATGTAAGTGGAAAGAATCATGGTATTTCAAACTATAGGAAAGTTTAGAACAGATAGGTTTAGGAAAAGTATGGATGAATAGGGAATACCAAAACAGAGAATTTTGGAAAGAAATAAATCCAAGATTGGAAGACATTGAACAACAAGAAATAATTAGTAGTTTAGGTCAAAAGAGTTCATTGAGACCTTATAGGGGCATAAAAATAGTATGGGTTAAGGAAAAATATATAGAACAATGTGGTAAGGCATTTAAGAAGGGTTTGCTTGGGTTGTAACTATGAATTTATAATGACTAGGATATGATAAAGGAATAGGAAATTGTTTAATGTGTGGAGAAACCAATATAGATTTTCAATGTTATATTGTAGTCAAACAAAATTATGGAGTGAAAATGTTTGGAATAAAAATGGGAAAATTTAGATGGGGAAATTTTAATTAGTAAGAGTTTAACTGTAAAAGGAGAGAAGGGTATAAAAATGACTGGGAACTATTTAGGTAAAGTTAGAGAGAAATGGATAGGAATGATGAAGAGGATGATAGAAAGAAATGTAGAATGAAATGTAACCTTGGAAGTATAATAATTTATGGATATCACAGTGTATTTAGAGAAGGTGAGGGAGAAATGATAAAGAATGGTCAGATATTCAAGGATCAATAAATTGAATAGTGGAGGGAATGGAAGTAAATTAGCATTAGAAACAGAATTATTATACACCAATAACATACACCAGTCCTAAGGAAATAAGTAACTCACATGTATAGGATAATAGCTGGATGAAGTGCTTAGAATATCATTATGGCTTTATTACAAGCCATAATGATATATATATATATATATTAATTTTTATATTGTTAGTATCATGGAACTGACAAAAATATAGGTCTTATTGTAACATTTAAAATTGTATGTTGATGTAAAGAGAAATAAATTCAAATTCAAGAAGATTAATTGAAGTGCTTTTAGTAGCTGCTGTGATAATGACTCTCACCTACTAATGAATGTGCACACTTTGATTTGTCTGTTAAGTAAAGAGCAATAACTTACTGTTCGCATACTTACTAGTTTAAGTATGGTTTTTGCTTGAAAGTACATCTTGTGTTGTTCTAAGTTTGATATTCAGCAATTTAAATAAGTATTTATTCTGTGCATCATATCATTAAAAATAATTGCCATAATTCCTGACATTACATGTAGCTCATTAGACATCAATTCTTCATTGCTTTCTGTTGATCAGACACCTCTATTATTCTTGTCTCTTTCTTATTGTCCAAGTGACTAGTAAAACAATAACCATTATAGTAAGTCATTTATGCATAGAGGATGAGTTCATTTAGAGAGGGGAAAGAAGTATTTTAGCATCTCATGTCTGGGGATGAAATATTTAAACAATGAGAATCCAGTGCAAAATTTTCGACTAAAGTAAATACAATATATCTCTCCTCCAAACTTAAAATAGACTCCACCTAATATGACTAAAATATTGCTGATAGGTTGAACACATAATATGCACAGCTTGCTCTGATTAACTGACCATTACTTCCAGTGGTTTTTGATATTAAAACATCATTAAGATTTGAGTTTTGCAGCAGTGAGAATTAGCTAGTGCTAGTTTTTCTATTTGCCCACAAGATGCCTTTCATTATTAGTACATTCCCAGCCTAGGAATTGCAGGACCTTGTCGCTGGTGGCGGGGCTTGTGAGCCTCTATGAATCAACAGGTTATAACAGCAGTAGCTTGCTAAAGACAGGGTCAACCATACCAGGCAGGTTGTGAGAAGAGACCAGACCAAAGTGAAACTCAACTTCATCACTTCATCATTTCAGCCATTCATCTTTCATCCAACTTCATTTTCACTCATCACTAATTTATTATTCATCCAACCTAAAGCTTAATGCGACCAGTGCTGAGGAGGTGCATGGCACATGGAAGATGTGCATAGAATGGAGCCTCTGAAATACCAGGCGACCTTCCAAAGTATCTAGCCTTACTCAGGTATGCAGGGCTCTACCTGGGTAGACCATTTTCCTTATCTTCTCATGGGACCTGAATGGAAACCACTCAGAAAATCAATAATTCACTCCTGAGGACCACATTTGTGAGTCCTCAGCTGTTGCAATTCTATCCCTTATGAGGAAGTTCTTTTGGAGCAATCCTCAGATATGGAGGGCATTAATCTTACGAGGGGATCTGGGCCAAAGAACTTTGAGGCCCTGGCAAAGTTATTTTGTGACTCTAGCCAAGGATGGCCCTAAAAGTCTTTCAGATTAGCCTCCAACATAAGAAGGTGGCCTCTGCTGCCTTCTGCAGAATATTCAACAAAGCTCTGATTCAAGAACCCTGGATTAGCAGGGGCCAAATTACAGGACTAGGAGAATGCCAAGTTAAGTTGATACAATGCAACAAGGGGAATCGATCTTTAAGTTGTATCATTGTTTGCAATGGAATTCAATGCCTACATATTTTAGAATTTTGTTCTGATGATGTCACAATGGTGAAAACTGGCTACAACATAGGGAGAGAGAAGAAAGGCCTACTGCTGAGATCTGTCTATCTTCCCTTTGATGGCAGCAATCCACCTACTGGGGAATTAGAACAGTTGGTTGCATATTGCACACTAGGTCACCAGACCATCTTTGGGTGTGACACCAACTCTCATCATGAAATCTAGGGCAGCAAGGATATCAACAAAAGGGATGAGTATGTTTTGGATTTCCTTCTCTCTAGTAATTTGCACATACTTAATGTCATTAACAAGCCTACCTTTGCCAACTACATAAGACAAGAAGTTACTGACATTACTTTCTTATCTTATTCAAGAGGCCATTTTGATTGCTAACACAATAACTGCCCCATGCAAACATGGATGAAATCCAAGAAAGTATCATGGTGGACTAAAGATCTTGAACATAAGAGAGGCAGGATGCGATATCTTTTTAACAAAGTAAAAAGAATGGGTGACTGGGGAGCATATCATACAGCCCTCACAGACTATAATGAAGGCATACATAAGGCCTAAAGGTCATCTTGCCAAGCCTTCTGCCAGGGAATATCCAGCCTGACAGAGGCAGCCAGATTACAAGAACCTTGGCCCTTGGTCCTATAAATCCCTTAGGAGCAATATGAAAGACTACAGGAGGTTTTATGATCTTGGATGAAGAAACACTCAAAATTCTCTTAGAGGTACAATTCTCCGGGTGCATCTTTGATGACAACACCTGTGAATCACAGACCACTGTGAAAGCTCTAGACCAAGAGCATCGCAGAGGGTTTGAGAATTTGCACGTCAAGTTGTCACTATTCAAAGTGTCAAATGAGCAGTTAATAAATTTGACCCATTTAAGTCGCCATATAGAATTGGTATCTTTCCTGCTCTGCTGCAGAAAGGATCTGACTTGCATTAATATCCTTTCCTGTAACCTCTTTCAGGACAGTATAGCCTTCAGCTATATCCTTAAGGCCTGGAGAGCCACCAGGGTTATGTTTACTGCAGTCGTAATAATTACACCAAAGCAAAAGCCTATCTACCAATTAGTTGCATTGTTTCTTCTAAAGACTGTGGAAAGACTGATTGAAAGACATATCTGAAGGAGGATATTGTCTGACACTCCCCTACATCAAAATCAACATGCCTATCAGTCATCCAAATCTTGCATAATGGCATTACACTGCCTTGTTAGCAGATTGGAAGACTCCATGGCAAGGAAAGAAATAGCCCTTGGGGCTTTCCTAGACATACAGGGTGCTTTTGGCAACACTTCTTATGAGTCTATGGTTCTGGCTGCTCAGAAATATCCTGTTAATGACACTCACCGTAGATGGATAAATACTGCTAGTCTTTTTGGGGAAACCAAAGCAATTGTCGCCAGAGGAGCTGTCCACAGGAGGGTATTTTCCCCCCTTCTTTGGAGTCTCATGGTGAACAATCTACTCCAACATATGACCCAGGAAGGGTATTACATATAAGGCTATGCAGATGATATAGCACTAATAATTTTTGAGAAATTTCCCAATATAGTCTCAGACATGATGAAAAATTCATAGCTGGTGTATGCAAAAAGCTTTATCCACAAATCCTAGCTAAACAATTGTTTTCCCGTTTACTAACAGGAGGTATCTCAAAGGCTTTGGCAATCTAAAGTTTGGTAGTTCAACCCTGGAATATTCTTGAGTCAAATATCAGGTCAATAAACTGACCTGGAACAGTCATATTAATAATATTCTCCGCAGAGTCAGGTGGTCTCTCATAACCATCAAACACACTATTGGATCCACCTAGGGCCTTAAACCACACATTAGCCATTGGCTATATGTTGCAACAGTCAGGTGCCAGATATCTTACGGTACCATTGTCTGGTGGCAGACAATTTTAAAAACCACTCTTAGCAGGTAAGTTTACCAAGCTACAGAGATTAGCTGTCTATCTATTTCAAGGGCCTTCACAAGCATGCCAACCATTGCACTGGAGGCTCTGTTGGCCTCCCATGGATATCTATGTACAAGTGGAGGCTAGGCTCACAGCACATCGCTTGGCACACACAGGAAATTAGAGAAACAGTTTTGCTGCAACCGGACATACTTCCATCCCAAATCTACTGGAATTGAGGATGAGGTCAGACCCAATGAATATTCAATACTGTAATTTCCATCCATTTAGGGTTACTCTCAGATCTCAAGAAGACTGGATGGAAGGAATTACACACACAAAAGAGGATTACCAACTTACATGGTACACTGATGGATCCTGCAAAGGTACACAACTGGGTGTATGGTATGGTCAATCCCCAAGGACTAACTTCAGTATAAACCTTGGTATATATTGTAGTCTTTCAGGCGGAAGTATTTGCTATTCTGAAATGTGCTTATAAGGGATTACCAAAAATGAATGTTCATCCTCTCAGATAGTCAAGGTGTTTTAAAAGCACTTTCCTCTGACCAGGTAAGACCTAAACTGGTATGGGAGTGTCAAAATGTCCTGTCTTCCCTGGCATCCTGCAACATGCTTGAAGTGCGGTGGGTAAAGAGTATCAGGCATTATGAGAATGAATGGCAGATCAGTTGGCAAAAAGGAATGCCGATACACCCTTTTTTTTGGCCCTGAGCCTCTGGTCGGATTTAGTATCCATACTGCTAAGACTGCAGTAAAAAAAAATCAACTAAGGTGGCAAACTTATCTTGGACAAATCCAAGCTAGGAAATTTATCTTAGGTTCTCACAATAATCTCTCCACATTCCTTCTCCAATTGAACAGAAGAGGAATAAGAAAAGTAATTGTGTTAATCACTTGAGGAAACATCTACAAAAAGTAGGTCTCTATAAAGATGAATCCATTTACAGAATGTGCAAAAAGGAAAAGGATTCTACCTTGCATATCCTAGAAAGAAAGAAACTTGTCCACTTCATAACCAGGGAAGATTTGGGGAAGGAGGCCAACATTGGAACCAAAATATTACAACTTTTGTAAGGAACAGAATTTGGAAAATAATGAAGGCATCCTTTCCAATGGTGTAGCACAATAAGCCTTACAGGTTGACGTGCTGGAGGATGCTAAAACTTCATCAATTCCCCCTATTATCTAATCTAATCTAATTAGTATATTGAAATCAAATGCAATGAATGCAAGGAAAAGGAATTAAGTCACAAATTGATGAAAAATTAAAAATATGAAACATTGTAAAACAGCAGCATAAAGAAGAGTTGATATTGACAAAGAATTAGGGATGGCTCCATCCACTTTAAATTCAATTGTGGCAAATGCACCAAAAATTAAGAAAAGTGCACATGTGTTTCGAGCATCCAGCATATTCATGATGGGAAATATGAATGCCTGG
This sequence comes from Metallyticus violacea, assembly GCA_030762175.1. Lineage (NCBI taxonomy): Eukaryota > Metazoa > Arthropoda > Insecta > Mantodea > Metallyticidae > Metallyticus > Metallyticus violacea. The sequence goes on along the minus strand of CM060838.1, from coordinate 46,094,679 downwards.
AAGGAGGTTTGCTACAATTATTCTGGCAACATAGGGCGAAAAATATCCCAATAAGCAGTCTTATGCTCAACGAGAAAGCAGCAGAACTTGTCACAAAATTGAAGATTTCCATTCATCAAGTGGGTGGATTCATAAATTTATAATAAGATATGATATATGCAGCAAAGTAGTGTGTTTGAAATAAAAGTGTGGATATAAACATTGTACATGAATGAATGGTGTTTAATGCCTGTGTTTGCTACAGAGGCACTATAGGTGATGGACACTAATAATACATGAGATATGATATATTGGGAAAGGATTTATTTTTAAGGGAGGAAACATTTCAGGCCTAAGTTTAGGGTATCTCTCTGGCATTTGCCATTTATGAGGACTAAGGAAACCCTGGAAAAAACCTCAGTCAGGGAAAACAGTCCTGGCAGGATTCGAATCCCAGATCTCCCACTCACGAGTCCGCACCTTAACAACCTTGGCCACCTGTGGTGGTTACATTGTACATGAACAGAAAGTTCACTGAAAGAATTGACTTCACAGTATGCCCCCAGGGATATATTTAATAGAGATGAGACTGGCCTTTTTTATAATTTAATGCCTATTTAATGCCCAACTGTACAATGGCATTCAACAGAGAAAACTGTCATGCTGGGAAACATAGCAAGTAACAGCTGTGTTGTTATGTACAAACAGTGATAGCTCAGGAAAACTGCCTCCATTGACAATGGGCAATTTTAAAAAGCCATGACGCTTCAAGAATGTTGTAACTCTCCTCATCAGATACAAACACAACAATAAATCTTGAATAAAACAGAGGTTTGACAATTGACTGAAATTCATTGAAGTAAAAATGTGTGCAAGAGACAGGAAGATTATTCTTTTCATCAACAAATGTGCAGCACATTCTCCTGACACTATTAAACAAACATTACTGTGAACTTTTTCCCTGAAATTGTACAAGTGAACTACAACCACTAGATTTTGGAATAATTTTCAATTTCAAGTTACATTACTGTAAAATGCTGGTTCAAACATACCATCAGCAGCCTGGAAACTGGAAAGAAGGATGAAATGAAGATCCACATTCTGCAGGTAAGTTTTTATTTTCAAAGTGATAAAAAAATGCATGATTACTTTTCTCTTATTATTTGTTAAAAATTCTATACAAGCTAAGCATTACATTGCAACATCATGAAACAAAATACGGCAGTCAAAAATCAGAAACTGATTCTAAAGGCAGTAGTGATGAAGATGACTATGATAACAGCATTCCTGTTTGCAAGAGTGGGATCAGCTAGGAGGTTAAGCTTCATTTGATGATTAAGTGAAATTGACATAAACATCATTACAATATGACGTCTGAAATTGTAGAAAATATTCAACAGTAGTTTGTGAGAATGATGAGAATGATCATGATGAGCTAGTCTCCATTAATCCTGTTTTTTTTAATGATGCTGTTAGAGCTTTGGAAATTGTGAAACATTTTATAAAGCATAGAGTAACTGATGAGCCGCTATCTCAATTTGAGGGCATGGTTTTTCCATTAGGAGAAAAAAAGCAAACAATTTAAAATAACAGATTTTTCTGTAAAGTAATTGCTTCTCCTCATCTTGTTATTATGCAAATCATTTTTTTTATGTTGTAAAATTTTGCATAATTAATTCCAATACCATATATTGTTGTTTATATATACGTGCTAGCAAATACTATTTCAGTTATACATTTTTTCCCTTATGTGCTTTTTTCCTCTAGACTCTTTATAAAGGAATGAATGAAGTTTTACTGTATTCCTAACATTTCAAAGAAAACAAATTACATCTAAGACATTATGTCCCACTAATATTTCAAAATTATTTATAAAACAAAGTACTTATGTAATGGAAAGCTGTTCCATTGCCTTCCTGAATTTATATCATACAATCTTAGAAAATGTCCATAATATAAGAAGACACTCACCTGTTCCTTCATCTTGACAGCTGCTTTGTAGAAAATTGTCTCTCGAGAATTATATGCCATGCAATTACTAATCATCAAATTAAAATCTTTTTCAAATGCATCAAGATTGGGATATTCAAAGTTTTCCAGTTTCATTCTCATAGTTGAAATGTCCATGGGGCAGGTGACGACATCACTGTAATCAGGTACTTGTGAGAGATCCACTGGTTCTGAGAAAATCTCTCCTGTATCCTTGGACTGAATGAGGTCAATCAAGCGCCGCAGGAAACATGCAAAAGGCTGCAGTTCAACTTCCATGCACAGCTCCTTCCTACCACAAAATAATTTTCATGCATTATGAACTTATTCTATGAACTTGTAAACCTAGAAGACAATATTTTTCATTTTCCCAAATTGAAAGAATTTTTTCTAGTATTTGTGTATGGAGATACTGTACAAAAAGGAAATTTTATTTCTTAATTGTAGCATAAAACATAAACTATAGGTTATCTCAATGTTAACATTAACATCCTTGCTGACTGCTGATATCTACAGTATGGTGGATTAGCAATAATGAGCAGTATATGAATTTTGTGCTATATAGAGTCGATAAGAAGCTTTTAAAACTATCCCATATTTGTCACTAGGTTCAGTGATAAAAAATCTACATAAGCTTAACCTATATACAGTCCCATGTGAATTAATCAGAACACAGCAATAGCATACACATTTTATATTTTTTTTCACCTATACATGCCTTTAATCTTTGCTAATACCTAATATGTCATTCTTTTTGTTTTATAAGTTGCTTTACATGATTTGGCATAGATTTTACAAGCTTTGAACACTTAATTTTAAGTTCATCATCATGAAATCACACCTTAACTAGAGACTCTATCATATGTATTTTTGTGAACAATCAAATTTTGTGAGTCTCCTCTTGCCAATAGGCCCCCAAGTTTTCAATTGGATTAATGTCAGGAGAGTTCCTTGGCCACTTTAATATACAAATATTGTTCCCTCTGAAGAATTTCTTTACGTCCTTTGAAGTTTGGCAAGGAGCCAAATCATGCTGATAATTCCGTCACCATCTGGAAAACTTTCTGCAATTCTCTATTCCAGTATTTGAATGTACTTATCAGATTTCATCATCCCATTGACTGGTACTAACGGTCTCAGTCCTTTATGGTGAAACACTTCCAAAACCTCTTCTTCGTGGGGTGTTTTATGATCTGTTTCAAATGTGCTGAAGTTGTCTCATTATTCACTTGGCACACATATTGAACCCTCTCCCCCTGCACCTTAAGTGACTCTGATTAGTGAAAAGAACTTTCTTCCAGTGTTCCATTGGCCAATCCTGATGACTATGTGTCCATGAGATATTTCCTGTGCATTTCTCCTCTTAGAAGGTGTCTCTTTACAGTTTCAATATTAATTCAATTTGAAATCGAACACAGTGAGACAAACATCAATAATCTCTTCTGAGTCAAAATATTTAGAACATTCTTTATAGTTTCAATTACACGAGATTTACTCCGAACATGTTCCACGAAACATGTCCTGAGTAAATCTCATGTAATTAAAACCATAAAGAGTGTTCTAAATATTTTGACTCAGAAGAGATTATTACTTTCTTTACAGGTTTGCGGGTTTTCCTTCCAACTGCCAGAAGTCTATGACGAACATTAAAAAAGTGTAGATGCATTCCCATTTTCCCCAATTTGCAAGCCAAGTACACATCAGTGAACCTGCAGTTTGATTTGCTTCTTCTAAGGAATTGATTAATTTTTTTTGATTGATTTATTTATGGATGCTCTTTCACATCTCAGGTCATCAGCGTCCCATTCAATTCAGGGCGTGAAACAGTTGACAAATTTTGCTCAGAGGCCTCTTCTTTCATGCTTCATGTTCTTTTTCGTGCCATAAATGTATGACACAGGATTTTTCTTCCCTTCCGAAGGAAGCCATACTTAGGATTTTTACACCCGAAAAAATCCATCGATCCTGGCTGGGTTTGAACCTGTGATCTTGGGTTTAGGAGACAAGTATGGTTACCACTACACCACCAGGACTGAGCATTTTCTGAGAAGGTGTCATTTTCTTTTTCCTGACATGTTACCCTTTTGCTTCAGTGAAATTGAGCCAGTCTATTGCTTAATAATTCTATTTATAGTACCTAAATAAATGCACTTTTTCCCTAAAATAATCATCACACAGATTCATTAACAATGAATAACAGAACAAAGATTGCATAGAGATATGGGATCTTAGAATAAGCACACTGTTGCCATCCATTGGGAAAGTTATGAAAAAAATTACCTTGTTCCGATTAATTTGCATGGAACTGTAAGATATGAACCTAACCCCTATGCATGTAAAATCAATTAAATGCTTAGGATGCAGATTTCTAGAATTTCACATTTCTCCCAATTATATCTTTAATTTCTTTGTACAGTTCTGTATGTTTCTTTTTCTAAACAGGAATATATTGTTTTCAATTTATCATATGACATAAAGCTATATTTTGACAGCTATTTAGGTATAAATTATACACCCTCCTTAGCTTAGAACAGTCAGAATTTATCTTTAATTAAAAATTATAAAAACACTCACGTTTCTCACAAGGAATGTCCGGTGCAATATTAGTGCAAGTAGTCTGGTAAAAGATGTGTAAAAGAGGGAGGGGGGTGTGGGAAAAATATGTGAATGGTGGGGATTTTTGAGCATGCAACTAAGTCATGTGATAACTGCATGTTGGTGTTTACAGAAGAATTGTACCTATACATCTCTCATTACATAAATGAACTAATCAAAACAACTATACATCTTAAGAGCAGGAGTGGGGAATTGTCAAGGTATATTACACGAGCTATAATTAACCACGAAAATACATAACAGAATGCAGGAATTTCCAAATTTGCAGATGCATACATTCTTTCCATTTTGCTAACAACAGCACCAGGGAACATGAATATGAGGTAATGATGGGATTTTTGGTTACTGCTTACTTCCAGTGTTGTAAAGCCCAATCAATGAATGATATATTTCCTCAAAAATATACAGACACCTTAGCCTGAACTCAACATGCCAAAGGTTAAATGTTTTAAGATTGCAAAATGAAGTGATTTTAGTTACTACTTTGCAGAACAATTTTGGTTTCCTTTGAGAAAATGTTTTGCAAATTAAATGAATTTAATGTTTTTTCCAGCAACTATTTTCATATGTAACAAAGTTGTCAACTGTGAAATATTTGAATTGTCTGCATTTTATACAAAGAGTGTAGGCAACACTTCAGCCATATTTGCTCTATCGACATTATGCACAGAACTTTGTGAAACGATGGTTACTTCCTGTAATACTGATATGGGAACTTTACTTACTATTCATTCCAGACTAACAGGCCAGCGCCTTTAAACTTTCAAGATGAAGCACACTGTTGGCACACTTTCTTATAAGCATAACGTCAGATGCATGATTAAATATTAAAGCACCAGATTTCATCAAGCAATAAATATAAAAATGCTAAGATGGCCAATATAAAAGGTTCTACCAGAATTTCACTGCATGCCTTTAGATCTCCAAAAACATAGTCTCTCATAATTATAAGTACCAATGCAACATTACTGCTATGACATTAAAACAGCATCAACTCCATCCACAGCATATTAAACGTATTTGGAGTTAAATACTCTTGGGTATAAAATGTGTATAAAAATGGTTACTAGTTTTTGGACTTCAACAACTAAGTCTCTTCTTCAATATGAAACCTTCCAACCCAGATCAGAAATGTTCAATGTTTAAGAAGTACTGTTAACAAGAGCAAAATGTGGTTCACAGTAAATAAGGCTATCAACATAGGCAGCCAAGATGTTGCAAATGCAGTTATTGATATCCTGAGGGATGATCAATTGCATTAAGTGTTTTCCCTTAAATGAGAACATATAGAAACAGTTGTACTCTGGGACAGTGCTTCTCTATGATGCGATTAAATTACTACAGCCAAATGGTACAAAAAGAGAAAACAACCTCCTATCATCAATATTACTAAGGGTTTCAACTGTATTATCTAAAGCTGTTCTACATCACATGCTTTATACATGGCCTGCACAGAGTGGCTGATTACTCTGAAGAAAGTACTTTATGCATACAAACTGACATAGAGTGGATAGAAAATGTTTCTGAAAGTTCCACTGCAAATACATAAGCCAAAGACCAGGCCCCTCCATTCATTCTTACTTTAAAACTTATACTGACTTATTGAACTTGGCTTAACAATGGTGCATATTACTCTGTAAGTGTTTGTGTAGGAAATAAATATAGTGAAACTATCAACATCACAGCTGTTCAAGAATAGTTTTCACAAGTTTCAGCTAGCAACCTGACATATTGCTAAAGCTATCAGGCATGCAAATACTCATCCCAAAGCCTTATGCTATAATGTTCTTGGAATGGTGAAACATATTGAAAATGAATTAAAATGAGAAAGTTGCTAGAAAATTATTAATTCCCAAATTTACTGCAATCTGTATGCCTGTGTTCTAATGTCAACTCACTTGCCTCATCTAGGGCATTGGAGTTCCACACATGGGCAGCAGAGGCAGCATTCTATTCTGTTATGTATGCACCGATAAATTGGTGGACTACATTACATTGATTAATGATACTGATGAAAGTGAGATGATGGAGCAATGATCAAGTGAATGGCAGGTGACACTGGAGTAGCTGGAGAAAACCTTTTCAGGTACTGCTTTGTCTGGCACAAATCCTACTTACAGCTGCTGGATCAAACCTGGGCTGCCTCAGTGGGAGGTGAGCAGTCTAACCACTAGGTCATGTAACTGCCATATTTTACTTCAACTAAATTTTAGTTATTCAACACTTTGCAAGATTAAAAGCATACTTATGGAGATGCAGGGCTGTAATTTTCAAAGTCACATTAAGTTGATTTATTGAAATGTTTGCCTTTAACATCATGCAATGTCAAATAAGAGTTTCTTCAGATACAAGAGCTGATTACTTTCAGGAAGAAATCTCAATTTTACATTTTAAACATACTGTGTTTGCTTATTTAATTTCTTTTTTTGTTTATTTCAATAACTACAATTGTGGTCATATTATAAAAAGATGAGTTGAATAAAATTAGAGATTTCTTAATTACGGCATTGGTATAGGTACCTTTGAATATGAAAATTGATTAACATTAAATATTTAAATAGAAATATTAGATTGTATTTTTATTTGTAAGTCATATACAGTGTGAATCACTTAAAACTACCACTGTGAATATTTCTGAAATGGAAGGTACTATCCATGCATTTTCTTCTCCAAAATGAAGCTCAGACAAGGGGTCATTAATGTGGCTCACACAAAGATTTCAACAAATATTGTGTATTTTTAGCACAAAGTTACATCCTTTTCAAGTGGAACCACGTCTATTGACTTCAAGAAAATAAAACTGGATGGGGTTAAAATATCAATGGAGTTTTTTTTTTTCCTAACTATAGGCCAAGTAGTGCCAGATATGGTCACATGTAGAACTCGGATTATTAGACAATTTTTGAAGCATTCCTATGATCATTAGGGAATACATTCCCTTAATTGCTTGGCAAAAACAGTACATATTTGTTTGCATTTTGTCTACTATTTAGGGAAATTATCAACACTATGTTGCAGTTTATCCTGGATGTCTGGATATCTATCAATGCATGCAGTACAAGAAAGCACATCATTATTTCTACATTCTTCATGAAATAGGATGTTATTTTCAGTATTGGTAAAAAAATCATCTTCTCCAGCACATTCAGTATGTCCTTACTTCTATGACATATCATGAAGTACTGACAAATATCGTGTTCCCTAGCACATTCAGCATATCCTTGCTTTCATGACATATCACATAGTACTGACAGAGATGTCTGATTGTACTCCATGTAAAGAAAGCAAAATATAAACACGACATACACATATGACTGCAGAGGCAGAAATGTGCGATACATTTCCTGTCTAGTACATAAGCAATCAAATGGGACAAACAATTTAAAAGTTTCATATAACTAGGGCTTGGAATTTCTAGCAATCCAGGATAACTTGCAACATATTATTTATAATTTCCCTAATTTAGAGACAAAATGTGAACAGACATATATACTATTTTTGCCTAACAACGACAGGAATTATAGTCTTTTGTCTAACGATCATGGAACTTCTCTAAAAAGGATCTGAACCTTTCAGCCCTACATATGACAATATCTATGAACTACTTGACCTAGTCATGGAAGAAGGAGAAAAGGAGAGAAAAAAAAAGGCGGAAGTGACATTCTAATCTCATTTAGTTTTATTTTCTTGAAATTAATACGCATTGTTCTATTTGAAAAAAATGTAACTTTGTGCTAGAAATACACTTCCTAATAATTCTTGGAATATTTGTATGGGTTACATTAATGAGCACTTGTATGAACTTCAATTCAATGAAAACAGTGCATTAATAGCACCTTTCATTTCAGAAATATTTGCGGCAGTAGTTTTAGGTGATTCACCCTTATAAGCACTTCCATTAATGCATATTTAACTCTCATACTTTACATACTAGAAATCTGTAACCTTCCCATAAGAAATTATAAAAAAATTATATGGGGTACATTGTTTAAGAAATGAGCTTCTCAAATAAATATTGTAATGTGAACAAAGAAAGACCATTGCACTGAAACAATTAAACAATTTAGAGATAGACAAATCATGGTTTGAGACATATAACTGAAGAATATGCAAAATGTTAGTAATACATACCAGATATGAATATTTATTATTTTTATTATGTTATTTATTATTATTTTATTATTTACTAAAGGACTATCATAATTATAGTAATCGAACTCAGAACAATTATCATCTGAATGTTAACAAAACAGTTACTGAGAGATCTAAGAGTTATTGGTAAAATTTTGTACACAAACTGCCTCAAATAACTAAAACTCAAAGCAGGAAAGAGTTGCAAAAAGAATTGATATATTTTTTGAGATAAATGTGTAGATTTTTATTATTGTCATCATCGTCATCATCATTTTACAAATACTTTTACTTGTGAAGAAAAGTTAAATTATTCTCAAAACATGTATGTTGCTTTTGTTTTATAACTAATTTTTATTAACATATTTTCAGACTAATGCGATTTTCGATAGTGGCAAACCCAAATGTAGAGGCAATGGTCTGCTATGAAATTATTGTTATTGTTGTTATTATTGTCATCGTCATTATTATTATTGTTATTATTTTATAAATACTTTTACTTGTGAAGAAAAGTTAAAGTATTCTCAACACATGTATGTTACTTTTAATTTGTTTTATAACTAATTTTTATTAACATATTTTCAGACTAATGTGATTTTTGATAGTGGCAAATCCAAATGTAGAGGCACTGGTCTGCTATGAAATCATTATTATTATTATTATTATTATTATTATTATTATTATTATTATTATTATTATTATTGTTATTGTTATTATTATTATTATTATTATTATTATTATTATTCAGGAATAAAATGTTGAGTTAAACTGACAACTGATAATTATTACACCATTACACCCTTATTCAAATTATATATTTATACTTTAATAATTCATGCAGTGAATGCATAAATGCCCCACATGCATTTCCAAAATTAAAATAATGCTGCACAAATTTTACAGCTGTTATCACCAGCTTACTAAGGTTTACATAATCAAATTATACTGTACTAGGATAAATGAATACTTTAAAATATTTTCATGCACAAATGAAACTAAATAATAAATAAATTATATTTCATGCATATTTTATTACTAGCATCCTACCTTAGCGTTCAAAAGTGGATATCTATTAGAAAGTTACACCACTACAATATAAAAAGTTCCTGTCATATCTTACTAACACTTTGCAAAGTTCTTTCTTCAGCTTTTCTCGTTTGCGGACCAATTCACACAGTAGTCGAGCTCGTTCCAGATCTTGTCGCAGACATTGCCAGTATTTCAGCTGGCGATACAACTCCCCCTGAAAATAATATAGCAGCTATGTCGGGAACTATAAGAATAGCTAAAACTCTTACCCATATACTTCCTTATAAATGTAAAATTTAGATTTTCTTTACAAGAAATGCATAAAATTGAGTTTTCTCTATGCAAAGAATCACAGCTAGAATAAGAGATCTTTAAAGTCTGTATGTCATAAGTTTCATCATAACTTATTCACCTACAGAACATTAATTAATTATATCATATTAAGATGCATACCATTTACTTGCAAAGCTGTATTTATCAAAAAGTAATTATGAACAGAGTACTGGAGGTTTATGCATTGCTGCCTTATCACATACATTCTGTCTTATGTACTTTAATCACCAATGGCAATAAGGAACTTGTTAAAATTTATAAAGTTCTGTTGAGTACAATATTTTATTTGCACTTTGCTACTCATTCTCTTGCTAGAGTAGATGTTCATAGAATGGCAGTGCAAAAAGCTTCCAAAAATTTTTTTCCCCCATATTACCTTAAATTCTGACTTAATCATGCACAAATTAAAACACTTGATACAGATGGAAAATATTACAAATTAGTATTTTCCTCTTTTATCACTTTGTTCGTCCTACTAGGCATGCTGTTCTCTTGGCATTAGTGAGTTCTTCTTCTTCTCTTGCAGATATGAGCAATAATTATTTTTAAAAAGGGTTCTTTCATTTTTCATGACAATGGGCATTAAACACTATTAAAAAGAATTTCCATTACACTCCTCATAAAACAAGCACACATGGGAGAGAGAAGTATGCAACTATTTTTAAGTTGACAGAGGGATTATTATAAACTGGAAAATAAATTGCTGGACTAATTCTTAAAACTTCAGATAAAACTATGGTGAAAATGATGCCATTGTTGCCATAACTAAATTCCTCTTCTATTTGTGTGACAGTCCTTTAATTGCAAGGATAATTGATATATTTCAGGTATGACAAATCAGGATAGGACTTCTGTTCTCTTGTAATCCTTTGATTATAAATCCTCTTAAGTACACAATTCATTTCCCCAACAAATGTAACACAACAAACAAGATTGGAATGGTGTAAGATGTAGTACAGCCACAGACAGCATAGTTAACAGCCCAGCATGAGCCATACATTAAGTACAGCAACACATTATCATCGACATATTTTGTGCAAGGACTTGTATATTTAATCTGTGTATGTGATGGACATTCAGTAAGAGGTAAAAGTAAATGAATGAAAGGATGTGAAAAGTTTCAGTTAAAAACTAGTATTTTTTTTTAATTATCTCAATGCAACATGATGGTTTGTGAAGAAGTGTTTCTGAGTATTGCTTGAATTAAGTAAGAGCATCTAATTTAAATTTCTTTCCATTTATTACCAATATAATTTTTAACCAAATTATTTTAAATAATCCATCTGTTGTCATGAAAATCATCACCAGATTTTGATGACCTTAATATCTTAAATATGATGAAAAAAATTCCTAAAAATATTAATAAATGATCTAAAATTGACTTTAAAATGTATGATAGCCTAATAGCATTTGTAACAAGATCTATTAAATGACTAAATATATCAATAAAATTAACTAAAACGACTTAATATTATATTGCCTTAATTTCGGTGCATGACATTAGAGCACAGTTTTTGCTCCTGTAAAGTTGGAACTAAAAATAAAAATTGATTAATTAATTTACTTAAACTTGCACATTTTTCTGCTTTAAAAAGTCTAGCTCTTTGAAGATTAATGAGGATTTTAGGTAAACAAATCATATAAAATATAGTGAGCTTTTGTAACAGTGGTGTCAAATATTAACATTTTAAAAAATGGAGTCGAAATTGTAACATACACACCACTAAAATTCAATAAAATGGAAGATTAGTTTCGGGAGCCATCGCTTCTATCATCAGTTCCTGGTCGACTGCCGGTCGACCACAAACTGCCACAAACAATGAGACCGGCAGTCGACCAGGAACTGATGATAGGAGCGATGGCTTCCGAAACTAATCTTCCATTTTATTGAATTTTAGTGGTGTGTATGTTACAATTTCGACTCCATTTTAAAAATGTTAATACAAATCATACCTTATTCAGAATTACTGCAATATGTGACAATCAGTATGCAGAGGTTCTTGAAAATGAGGGAATTCCTGTTGTCAGACAAATATTTTTGTCTTAGAGAAACTTCACTTCAAATCTGTTGATACAACTGCAGCATATTTAATATGAGTTAAATCCATGGCAGAAGTTCTTCAATATAGGAAGTGTCAAATGATTCACTGATTAGTATTTGAGAAATGTGATGCAAAGCTTCATATTCAGAGTTTTTGTCTACAATGCACTCTGTTTTCTTCAATATCTTTTTCCAGTTTCCCCCTACTTTTTTCAAATCAGCTGCAATTTTTTTTTCTCTCTTTTTTTTTTCTTTTTTTTTTTTTTTTTTAAAACTAAAACTAGAGAACTTTCAGATCTTGCACCTTCTCTTGTAACTTGTTATTCTATGTGTTAAGGAACTTAAGTTTGTCTTTATAAAAGGCAGCTTCCTTCAATTTTCACTGCTTGAAAATAGTGTCTTAACAGTTTCAATTGCACTAGAACCACTATGGGTAGCCGAGGTCATTAAGGCGCAGATTCATGAGCAGGTCTGGGGTTTGAATCCCACCAGGCCGTCCTCCCTGACTAGATTTTTTTTTTCCAGGTTTTCCTCAGTCCTCATAAATGGCAAATGCCTGGGAGGTATCCTAAACCTAGGCCTGGGAGGCTTCCTTAAAAAAAAAAAAAAAAAAAAAAAAAAAAAAAAAAAAAAAAAAAAAAAAAAACAAACAAACAAACAAACAAACAAACAAACAAACAAAACCCACCCAATTTATAATTTCATCTCGCTTACCATCAGTGTCCACCACCTGTGGTGCCTCAGTAGTAAAAATGGGTATTAAACACTACTCAAGGAGGAAAGAAAAAAAATTGCATTAGCATCATTTGAATTCAGTGTTTCAATAACAGGTATCACCAACTGGAAATGATCACAGTAATAAAATTGCTTAATCTTTCCATTTGCCCCACAGGTTCTGGTGGGAGCTGAACACCAAGATCCATGAACTTGAAGAGCATTTTGTGAACAGGTGTCATGACAAAAATGTTTCTTCATTAGTTTTTTGTATTGGGATTTTCACAGTGAAATATAGTAATATGACAAATTATTGTTACGAATTCACTCAAATTTCACTAATTTTGTTCCACTTACTTAAACATGTTTCAAAGGCATTTGCCTCCATCTTCAGCTTGGTCCCACTGGCCACTTTCCAGTATGGTATTGAGATGACACTCTGTGGGTTTAACGAACTTATTGATGAGGTAACTGTAGCTTGGACATCAAAGTTAACCAAAAATTCTTTGTTTTTGTTTATAAATATATTTTCCCATACTGTTAATTCTATGGGTTTTTGAAGAGTTCTTAGTAGTTTTGGTTCCTTTTGGAATTCGTGTTAATTTTTTGCCAAAAATGGTTTGCCACTCATGATTTTTCTGTGTGTTTATATTTTACATTTCTCATGTGTTCCTTAAAACGTATGGTAATATTTCTTTTTGTTTTGCCTATGTATTTTATGTCTCAGTCTTTGCAACCTGAAATTTTTGGTGTGCCTATGAGCGAAATGTGAATTTTTTATATATATATATATATATATGATCTCCTTTATAGCCTTTTAGTGTGTTCGCCTGTGGTGCCTCTGTAGCAAAAACGGGCATTAAACACCATTCATTCATTCCTTTTAGTGTGGTGAGGTTCTTTATTTGCTTTTTCTTTCTGAATTTCTCTATTTTCTTGTTGACAAGATCTATTGTGTAGCCATTTTTCTGTGCTATATCTATGATTTTTTGGTACTCCAATTTATATTCTGTCTTGCCTATTGGCAGGTTTGTTAATCTGATGTGAGACTGTTGATTTTGGCTAGTATATGTTGTTTTGGATTGTGAGTTATTTTTTATATAATTATCTGTGTGGGTATCTTTTCTGAAAATGCCAAATTCCAATATATTGTCATTTTTTATAATTTTTATATCCAAGAAGGGAAGAAATTTGTTGTTTTCTAATTTCATTGTGAATTTAATAGTGCTGTCTTGTAGATTGAGTAGTATTATTGCATCCTCTTTCTATTTTTCATTTCTATTGCAAAGACATCATCCACATAACAGTACCAACATTTTATATATGTGGAAAAGCTCCACTATTTTTATTTCCAAAAAACTCATGTACATATCTGCAAGAATGGCGAGAGATTTCCCATTGCTAGACCCTTCTTTTGTGTATAACTATTACCTCTTAATGTGAAATAGGTTTGATTTATGCAAATTCTGGTGAGGTTCAGATATTGTTCTATTACTTCTTCAGGTAGGTTTATTTGAAGTTAGACATTTCTTTACAATGTTTATTAGATTTTCTTTGGTGATGCTAGGAAACAGAGAGATCACTTCATAACAAATTAGCAAATCCCTCTTTTCTAGTTTTACATGTGTGATTTTATCTGATGAGTTCTTTATACTTTGGCTTTTGTATTTTGGTAACGTGTTAAATTTTTTTAAAAGGCAATTGGCTAAATTGTATGTGGGTGAATTTTTTGTGTCTACAATATGTCTTATTTTATTACCAGGTTTATGTATTTTAGGAAGGCAATAAATTCTAGTTGTTGTGGGGTTGTCTGGTATAATATTCTTCTTTTCTTCCTCACTCAGAATTGTTATATTTGTTAATAGTTTTCTTACTACACTGATATTGTTGGATCTGTTTTCATTTTTTCATAATCCTGGTTAGCTAGTAAACTGTATATACTGTTTTCATAATCTGTCTCATTCATTATTACTATTTTTTTCCCTTTGTCAGCTCTGCTATAAATAACATCTTTTCATGTTTCTTCATCTTTAAAAAGGGCCTCTACTCAAGGAAAAGTTGCTTTAATTTCCTCAATTATCCTATGCATAGCATGTGCTGAGCAAATGATGTATATCATTTGCAGCAAATTGACTTTGTTGCTTTCATAACATATAGTGCTGTGTGTTAGTTACAAAAAGCAATACATTATTATGCCTGACAACCTCAGGCCATTACAATAACATATAAATTTCAATGTTTGCAAAATATGGAATGATGAACAGTTTCTATTACTTCACCCATAAACAGAAACTCTTCATCTGCTCATCATTAGCCATGTTACAATTTTGTACATTACTGGTTTTGTCAATAAATACAAATATCTTCTTTTCATGTACTTTTCTTTTTATCTTGTCATCATAACATTGTGGCAGGTAGTTCTTCTGAAGAGTTTATTCGTCTAGATAGGGTGTCCAAAATACAGTTCCACAAAGCTCTTAATTTAGAATAGTTAAGTGTTCAAAACAGAATATTCACAGAAATTAGAGCTTCACAAAATTCTCTGTGAAAATCTGATGATTATTGTCCTTCATGGATACCTTTGTAGTAGTAAATTACTTCTTACCTGCAAGTTACACTGCCATATACGCATATCACAACCTGCATGTTGCTGTATTGTTAATCTTCTTTCAGCCGATAACTTAGTTTTGCACATCTTACAAAATAATACTTCACCATACATAGAAAAAACATCATCTCAGAATTCAAAAACATTCCATATCAAATGACACAATTTAGATAATGGATGAATGAAACTAGATAAACAAAAACCTAATTTTTCTACCGGAAGATGTTTCACTATTAAAGATATGGTATGTAGTTAAAAGTTTGCATAGAAATGGGATAATGGAAGGAAATATAACTGCAGAAAGTTGGTGTGCTTATTTAATAAAACAGAAATAGATTTCATAGGAAATCAGTAAGTTATTGATGACTTAAGACAGGGGGATTATGAAGGAAGAATTCTATGACCAAATTAAGAGATTAAATTTAAGAAAACAAGTGGATTGATAGTGTTTCAGGGGAATTTTGGAAGATTTGGACTAAGGAAGATAATAAACTGTTTAATAAAATAATCTTAATTCTTTGCAACAAAATAAAACATAGTAATCTTAACTACTTATTCCTTTCTACATGTTTTGTTTGTTTGTTTCAAATAATGGAAACAAGGGAAATACTCAAGATGTGGAGAATGAGTATGATAGTACCCATATATAAAGGTAAGGGTGATGTAAATAATCCAGCTAATTATAGGGGTATAAGTCTTATTTCCAATTTAGGTAAGGTTTTTACTGGAATTCTAGCCACTAGATTATAGAAATGGGTTCAGAAAGAGAAGAAATTATCAGAGTTTCAAACAGGTTTTAGAGCAGGGAGAAGAATTGCAGATGTTTTCGTAACAAAGACAATTTTAGATAATATTTAAGCAAGAAAAGGGAAAGAGTTTATACGGTATTTATAGAATTTAAGAAGGCATTTGATGCTATAAATAGAGAAGCAATGTGGTTAAAACAAAAAAAGGAAAGAAGATGTTTACAAAAATGTTACAAAATTTATGTAGTGAGAATCTGTTTTGTGTCAAATTTTCAGGTGATAAGGTAACGGATTATATGCACAGTAAAACAGGAGTAAGATAAGGTTGTAAATTAAGTCCAACACTGTTCAATCTCTACATTCATGACATTTTGGAAGAAACAAAAAGAGATAAGTTACATCTACCAGTAATAAGTAATAAGGATATACCAGGGTTGCTTTTTGCAGATGATTTAGTAATCACATCTATATAAAGTGGAGGATTGAGAAGAGCAATTGAAGTAGTGAATACTTTTTATAAACTATGGGGATTGAAAATTAATAAAAAGAAATCAAAGATCTTGATTTTTAAAAGAGGTTGTAAGATGAAAATGGCAGTTGGAGAGAAATAGAAGTGGTAAGGAAAATTAATTAATTATCTAGGAACAGGATTAAGCTGTAATAAAAGTTGGAATGAACAGAAAAAAAAATTGCAATGGCAAAAGGAAAAGCAGCTATGAGTGTTATAACAGCATGTTTAAGTAAAATTCCTGATATAACAATAAATTGGCTGGAAAGAATATACACAACCACAATAGAAGCTAAAATATATTTTATAATTTTTTTGAAAACTTCTTTATAAAAAATATATGGAACTAACACAGTGAAGCTGTGATTAAAATCATTTGAGATATGTTAACCTAAACACTCTTATTGCTCCACTTATTTGTTGTTAAGTATGGTACTGGTTTCGAAGACATTCATCTTCGTCCTCGGTCTTGGGACGACTTTTAGAAGACAAATGTCTTCGAAACCGATACCATACTTTACAACAAATAAGTGCAGCAATAAGAGTCTTTAGGTCGATATATCTCAAATGATTTTAATCAGAAGCTGAAATGTTGTATAAGTCAGAAATTTGGGGTGTAGAGATGCATAGAAAGCTGTAGATAAAACAAATAGAAGTTTTTGTAAATTGATTATAGGTTTACCAACAGCATCCCCAAATGGTATAGCAGTCAGAATCAGGTAGATATTCTACCAAGAAAATAATAATCACAAGAATTATGAAATATTTATTCACAATTACTACATTAGAAGAGAGTGACATTATTAAAGAATGTTTTAGTATGCAGGAGAAATGTAAATGGAAAGAATCAGGGTTTTCAAACTAAAGGAAATTTTACAACAGATAGGTTTAGGAAAAGTATGGATAAATAGGGAATACCAAAACAGAGGATTTAAGAAAGAAATAAATTTAAGACTGGGAGATATTCAATGACAAGAAATATCTAGTAGTTTGGGTGAAAAGAGATCAATGAGATTTTATAGGGGAATAAAAATAGTATGGAGTAGGGAAAAATATACAGAACAACGTGATAGAGAAGGGCTCGCTTGGGCTAGAACTGGAGTTATGAAGGGCTAGAACTGGAGTTTTGAATTTAAAAGGATTAGGATATAATGAAGAGGCAGGAAAATGTTTAATTTTGGAGAAACCAATAGAGATTTTCATTGTTTATTATACTGTAGGCAAACAAAGTTATGGAAAGAAAACGTTTGGCAAAAAAAAAGGGGGGGGATTTAGATGGGAAAATATTAGAAACATTTTAACTTAAAAGAAAAGAACAATATAATTTGAGCAAAGTTAGAGAGAAATAGATAAGAATAATGAGGAGGAAGCTAGAAAGAAAGATAACCTTGGAAGTACATATGTCAGAAAAGCAAACATTTATAGGATAATACAGTAATATGATGGTCACCAATACACTAATAACCTGGAGTTGTGTGTATTGGGACCAGAATGTTAACAAGCAACTTTAGCAAAAGGGTATTTTTTGAATATTAGTTTTTTGAATATTTAAATTCGCTGATTGTATTCAGTTAATGTTTTATTAGGAATATATACTATGTTGGTTAGCATGATAGCCTGGTTATTATATATCCCAGCAAGGCTACTAATGAAGAACTGGGGACTAGATTTCAAAATTTATAAATTAATAATTGTATTTAATTATTGTGAAATAATGGAAATATGTAAACTTTATTGTAATGTTGTTTGTTGGGAAATAAATTCAAATACAAACTAAAAGTGCAGCAAAGAAAATAAACCAAAAGCAAATTAAGACATTGATTGCTTTCAGCATGTGCTTGTACATTATCAAGTGGCATATTACTTTGTTCCAAAAGTACCTAGTGATGGAAATATTTTTGTTTTTATTGTTGATCAAAATGACAAATAAAGATAATTTAATATTAATATTTATTATTATTATTATTATTATTATTGTTGTTGTTGTTGTTGTCGTTGCAGAAAAGGATTTAAAATGCAAAACAATAGCCAAAAAATTCTTAAAATTTAAAAAATAAAAATACAGTAAAAATTCAAAATAAAATTCACATTTTTATAAACAGAAATCATATTCAACACTTTATTACTTAAGACCAATGCTTATTAAATAAGAAAAGAAGATAGTATGTCATCAAATTCTGGGTCCTGATCATGCCCCCATAATATTCTGATCTACATTTGGAGACTCATGCTCTGTTACAAATAAGTTTACTGATGAGCTTTGCCCAAAATTTGCTGCTTTCTGTTGGTGTAATAAAACTCAACAATTTGCTGAGGAAAAGCATTTAGCCACTGTCATTTTCAGTCATACTTCTTTCTTGGTATTATATATCAACAGTGTGATAGGCTGTTTATACCATCTTTATTACATGTTATCTAATCAGCCATTAAAGTTAATATTTTTCAGTCTTTCTTTTAGTCCTTTAACACTGTTGGCAACCTTATAATACTGCTACAAACAAACGTTTCTATAGGATTGAAATTTGCTGAATTTATTCACACAATCTGTCTAAGTTTTCTTCCAAAATTTTACAAATTTAAAACATATTTTTATCTGAAAACTTCTCATATCTTTATCATATATATCATTTCATCTTTATCATATTTGTCTCTTTTCCTCTACCTTTAAAGCATATTTCAAATACTTCTTTCTGATATACATGTGAAGAATTCTCAACAGCTATGCAACAAGATAATTTATGTTAACATCAGGTCCTGATTCAGAAGCTTAGTGAAGGCTTTTATATGGCCTAGTAAAATGTAAGATCTCAGAAGTTTCATCAAAATTTATTGGTTAATCTTATTCAAGCATGAAAGTGGTGCAGTTTAAAATTATAATAAATAAAGTGAAATATTTTAAATCCTTCAAAGTTACAGTAATCAAGGCCTTTGCACATTGCATGTGAATGTGTACCAATACCTATTATTTATTCCTTCAGGAATGTATATTTTGTTTGTTGACTCTAATTCTTAATTTACATTTTTTGTAATATTATGCTTATGACTTCCTTAAAACTTCTAATCTTAGTTGGATATATCAGCAGCTTACTTGCTTCTACAGTATAACCCCAATTTTATACCTCGATTTAGAATAAACCTGCATTTAATGAAAGAATTTCAAGCATTGAAAATTATTCCATAAGAGCAATATAATTTCATATTTGATTTAGCACAATTTGCACTAGCACAAAACACTTATTTTTTAAATGTTTTCAGATGGATACAATTGCTTTTGTGGCCATTGTGGATACAAAGCTTATCGAACAGTGAAGGTTGCCGATCAAGAGAAACCAAAGACTAATGATGTTACATCACCAAACCAACACCATTTCACTTCCATAAATGCATTACGCTTTAGCATCATAATGTAAACTCAATTATTTTTTATATCATAATGTAAGTTTGTGTTGGCATTTGAAGAGCTTTCATGCTGTATATAATGAATTATCAGTTCAGCTTCAGTTTGCTCATTTTTGTGGTTTCCGTTAAGTCAGAGCATAAAGTTTATTATGAAGGTGAAAAGAAAAACTCATTCTTTCAAATGAAACAGATTAATGAAGGTGTTGGTGTTACAATGACATATATGGAGAAATAAAACCCTCAACATTCCGTGAAGTTGTTGCTAGTGTAGTTATTGTTTGGGGGTTTATCACATCATTTAAAATGTACAACTGTTATAGAGAGAGTGAGCCAGTTTTTTTATTTATACATTGCTTTTTTGTTCTTGTCTCTTAAGTACAATAATAATAAAATTACATATTTCAATTTTCTTACAATAATTCAATATAATTATTAATTTTGCAAGTTGCTTGTTAACAATCTGGTCCCAATGCACACAATTCCAGATTATTAGTGCATTGGTGACCATCATACTCTGTAATACCCTTCTTCATCTACTTCTAAAGCTACATTTCTTTCTATATTTCATTCCATCATCCTCTTCATCATTCTTATCCATTTCTCATTAACTTTACCCAAATAGTTCCCATCTTTTTATATCCTTCTCTCCTTTTACATTTAAAATCTTCCTAATTAAATTTTTCCCATTTTTTATTCCAAGCCTTCTGTCTCCATAACTTTGTTTGATTACAATATAACAAAGCAATGAAAATCTATTTTGTTTTCTCCACACATGAAACAATTTCCTATTCATTTATCATATCCTCAACGAACTACTTTCACCCAAAATACTAAATATTTCTTGTCGTTGCAATATCTTCCAATCTTAGATTTATTTCTTTCCAAAATCCTCTCTTTTGGTATTCCATATTTACACCCAAAATTTATGGTCCATAAAAGTTTTTAGCTTCTACTGTAGTTATGTATATTCTTTCCAGTCAATTTACTCTTATATCAGGAATTTTTTGAACATGCTTTTATTAGAGCTTAATCTTGTCCCTAGGCAATTAATTTTTCTTACCACTCCTATTTCTCTCCTATTTAACTGCCATTTTTCACCTTATAACCTCTTTTAAAAACCAAGATATTTGATTTCTTTCCATTAATTTTCAATCCCCATTGTTTACAAAAAGTATTCACTACTTCAATTGCTCTTCTCAATTCTCCACTAGACACAGATGCAATTACTAAATCATCTGCAAAAAGCAACCCTGGTATTTTGTTATTATTTATTATTGATAGATTTAACCTATCTCTTTTGGTTCTTCCAAAATGTCATCAATATAGAGATTGAATAGTGTTCAATTTAATTTACAACTCTGTCTTACTCCTGTTTTACTCTGCATAAAATTCATTACCTTATCACCTGAAAATATGACACAAACCAGACTCACTATATATTTTTTATAATAGTTTTATAAACATCTTATTTCTTTCCTTTTTAGTTTTAACCACATTGCTTCTCTATTTATAGCATCAAATGCCTTCTCAAATTCTATAAATACCATATCAACTCTTTCCCTTTTCTTGCATAAATATTATGTAAAATTGTCTTTATTATGAAAACACTATCTGCTATCTCTGCTTTAAAACCTGTTTGAAAATCTGATAATTTCTTCTTTCTCAACCCATTTCTGTAATCTAGTGGCTAGAATTCCAGTAAAAACCTTACCTAAATAGGAAATAAGACTTATACCCCTATAATTAGCTACATTATTTACATCAGTCTTCCCTTTATATATGGGTACCATCTTCTCCACATTTTGGGTATTTTCCTTGTTTCCTTTATTTTATTAAAGAATTTATTCACTATTTTTCTATCATCTTCCTTAACCCAAATTCTCCAGAATTCCCCTTGTATACCATCAATACTATTTGCTTTCTTCAACTTTAACCTCTTAATTTGATCATAAAATTCTTCCTCCAAAATCTTCTTATTTAAATCGTTAATAATTTCTTGATTTCCTAAGAAATCTATTTCTGTTCCAATTAAATTCCCTTACCCTAATGAAATGAACACACCAACTTTCTGAAGTTATATTTCTCTCCGTTATCCCAGTCTATAAAAACTTTTAACTACTGACCATATGCTCTTTGTAATGTGGATTTTTTCTGCATTCATGAACATTTTACTTATCCTTTTACCTCATTCCTTCTTTTTGTCCTCAATGAGACACCTATATCCCCATCTAAGTATTAAGAAAGTTTCTCTTTGTTCTTTCTCCCATATTGTCTCCAATTTTTTTGCTCTTAATCACTCTTTTCTTTGCCATTTTACAATCTTTATCAAACAATTTCCTTTTGTTATCATAAACCACTGTTTTCATATCATTCCCTGCCTATTTCACACTATATTCTAATTACTCTATTGTCTGTCCTACTTTATTTGCATTTATTAGACTATTTCCTTTTGTAAAATTTTACCTCTTTACAAAATGAGTTATATTTCTCTTTCTTCCACTTGTAAACCTCAATATGCCTACAATTCCTTCTATATATACTTCCTGCTTATCTCCCGTACTTCCCCCAATTTTAATCTCAGTGGAAAATGACAAGAAGTTAATACCATATTCATAGCTTCAAAATCTCTAATCAAATTATCAATAGTGAGTGAACACAACATATAATCTACCACATTTTGTTCATTCTTATTTACAAATGTAAATTCTTCATCTAAGTCAGACCATCTCAATTGGTTATGTGACACAAGATTATTTTCTTCACAGACATCTAAGAGCTATTTTTCCTTCTTTATTTAAAACTTGTTCTTGCTATATCTTCTTTCTAGTATAAAATCCAAATCACATTCTTTAATTAGGTTATATAACTGTATCTGATCTTCCCCTATCCTTGCAACAAAGTCACCTAACACTATTATTTCCTCTTGCTCATATTTATTTCAAAGTTACTGAATACCATAGCTTACTTTTCTAAACACATTTGCATCATAGTACTCTGGGTAACTAGGCTAGTTATAAATGATACAAACACATAAATAGCCTCATATAACAAACTATTTATGAGGAAATTACTCAAATTTCAATAGTTTTGTTCCACATACTTGGACATGTTTCAAAGACAAATTTCCTTTGTCAGCACGGTTTCACGTATGACGATGAAGGAAATTTGCCTTTGAAACATGTTCAAGTAGAAAAAATCTAGTGAAATTTGAATGATTTCCTTATAAATAATTTGTTATATTATATGATATTTCACTGTGAAAATCCCAAACTATTCAAATCTGCATATATAGCCACTTTTTGGGTAAATATTACAAAAGGACAACTATAACACTGAATGTCTCCTTATTCTTTTTCTTCCATTACTATAAAGTCTTTTTCTTTCCTTGCAAAGCTAACTAATCCACCAGATCCACTCCTTTATTTTGAATTTTTACACCCTTTGCACTAAAACAGTCAAATCCTGGTATTTCAATATTAACTTTCTTTGCTACCCATGTTTCAAACTGCTATCACATCTCTACTTTCAACACTCTTAGGTTTTCACTACTGCACACCTTATCCAATAAACCTTCAACATTACAACTATCTACTGATAATTCGAATCCCTATGCAGAATCTTTACTTTTGAACCTATATTTATCCATATTCATTTGACTTCTCATGCATATTTGTCCTTCTCCCTTTGTGTTTTTTTCATCTTCAACCTCCAAGTTGGTTCCTGCTTTTGTAGAAACCATACTTAAACCATCAAGTCTCCCTCCATCTACATCCAGTGTATCTCTCTTCATGGTCAAATAGTCTTCTATCAGCTGGTTGGACTCGCTTCATTGGTGACGTCACTGGCATTGAATAAACCTCTCTCCTTTTTGCACCTTTAGTACCTCTCCCACTCCCTCCTCTTGCTGGTTGGGCTCACTTCATTGGTGATGTCACTGGCAATGAATAAGCTTCTTGTCTCCTTTTTGCGCCATAATCCTGCCTCTCTCCATGCTCTCCTCCCTCCTCACTTTTAAGTTGTTTTCCCTCTTTTGTTACAATGTGCTGGCCAATTTCTCATTTCAATCCATCAATCCACAATTTACTTCCTTTAATGAATGTTCTTTTCCCTTCTTCCTTTGCTTTCTTCATTTCCCTTAGTGCTATAGATTTTATCTCTCATTGCTCTTTTCCCAAATCCTTGTCAATAAACAATTTTGTGTCTTTTAATCTCTTGCTGTTACTTAATATTTCCCATTTAAACCTTATTGTTGCAGTTTAAACAATTATTGGTCTCGTTCTTTGTCCTATCCTTCCAATTCTATAGCAATCAACAATTTCCCACTTTACAATATTCATATTCAGCTTGTCTCAAAAAATATCTTCAACTTCCTGCCATGTTTGTCATCTCTTCTTTCTTCTGCTTCAAAAAATTATTACATTCACTCTATTTCCATCTTGAATACCTTCCAAGTATGATAATCTTTTCTTGCATTCCATTAACTCCTTCTTAACCTCTCCTTCAAAAAGCATATTATCGTTTCAGCTCTTCCACTCTGCTTTCCATTCTTTTATCAATTCCAATCTCCATATTATTTCCTTCATTTCTTGTGTGATGGTTTCCAACATTTTTCCTATTTGTTCCATTGTTGGTCCCATTTCTCTATGTTGTGTGTCAGTTAGAGATTAACATTGTGAATGTGAAATGCAACAGTGCTATAAAGGGAACTGTCACCTTTGATTATTTTGAAAAATAAGACACAGTAACAGTTCTGTAAATATGTATATGTATATTGACACAGTAAGTTTTCTTGTGTGCACCCAATTTATTTTGTGGATCTT
Organism: Metallyticus violacea; assembly: GCA_030762175.1. Lineage (NCBI taxonomy): Eukaryota > Metazoa > Arthropoda > Insecta > Mantodea > Metallyticidae > Metallyticus > Metallyticus violacea. The sequence continues at coordinate 46,069,766 of CM060838.1, read as the reverse complement.
TTGACGTTGTAGTGCAAATGCTAGGCAACAGTATCCTGGACCACAGTATTCATGACATAGAAATATTTACAATACATAGGAATATTCTTCCTGTTATTGTTGTCATGCTAAATAATGATTTTTGGTAGCAATTTTGTTAATACAGACAAAGGTTTATAGAAAATGTATGCCTAAATCTCAATTTATAGTAAATCCCTGTTTACCATAAAAAAATGTCAGTTCCTGTAAAAACATTAAATAGAATAACACTGTATTCACATCCTTCCAAAAATTCTTTCATGTACAGACAGCACAACTTAAAACATGCTCCTGTGTTACTGATAACCTAAATTTCTCTTTAGTCTTAAAATCATAACTTTGGCCTACAACTGCTGTTATGTTTTTAAGTAACTTTCATTCAGTACTTTCAGTTGTGTATGTTTAACACACATTAGAAAAGATTTCAGATTTGCAAACAAAAGCTGTAGCATACTAAAGCAACAAAGATACCAAGGAGAAAAAAAAATAACAGTACTTACAGGTCTATCCAGTTTGCAAAAATGGCAAAATGCTGTAACATCTACAAACAATGTCTTACAATATCACTCACCACCTCTTGGAGAGGACGAGGATCATCACGACGAGCTAAGTGTGAGCTCTGCAATCTTCTCAATAGGGGTACCCCATTACGGAATTGCCGTTTCAGTGTCCAATATGCTATAAGTTTCTGGATCAACTGGCTCTTCTTTGGTACATTTACCAGGGATGCTATCTCTTGAATCCTACATTTTCAAACATTAGTTAGTACCTAAAAATGTTAATTGGAACTTTTAAAGTGAACAGAACAACCCAACAATAGCGAAAATTTATGGCTTACCTAAAATTCACAAGATTGATAATGATATGCACCCCTCATTTACAATATCAACACACCTTCGTACTGTTTAGCAAAATGGCTAGTTGATAGATTCAAGACACTACCAAAATTTCAAAATAGGAGCATAAACCATTCACTTCAGTTAATAGAAAAAATTAAAGATACAAAATTACAACCTTCTGGCACATTAATATCATTCGATGCAGAATAGCTGTTTCCAACCATCCTAAAGATAAACGTCTAATTTATCTGCATGATTGACTAAGAACAAGTGGAATTAATGATGCAAACATAAAAGATTACATAAAACTCACCAAAATTTGCATAAACCAATTCTACTTTTTTACAAGGGCAAAATCTATAAACAAAAATCAGGAACTTACTATGGGGCAGCCCCTATCTCCATTTCTAGCTTAAGCTCTTCATGAGTAGATTTGAAACACACATCAACTCAGCTTTCCCATACATATTTAAAATTTGGTACAGATATATTGACAATATATTTGATATAGTTAACAAAAGATTTATTGATGATGCCATAAAACTTCTTAATATACAAGATAAAAACATATTGTTCACATACAAAACAGATAACATGTTACCATTCCGGGACATTAAAATAATGAAGCATCAAGGAAACCTGGAATTTGCTGCTAATGGTGAGGCCCTTTACTTAGCAGCATTTATGATCAGTGATAAGAATATAACCAGCATCAGAAAGTCCAACAGTATATCCTTGCCACAATTTTAAGCCATTTTTCACCAACTCTTATATGTTGCTGTACCAACAACTCCAGATTTATACTGCTGCTGTCAAAAGAATTTACACATGCACAAATAGCCACAGCACAAATCATTTGTCATCCTGAGCTTAATGGGGATAAACCTCTGTATGTCAATAAAAATCTGCCACTTCTTAAAATGACCTGCTTCCATCTAAATCTTTTCTATGTTTAGAATCCATAATCACCACTTGTTAAAACTGAAATAACAGTAAATTAACATATAACAATTTTAAACAGCAGTGGAAAACTAATTCACACTGCAGCAATTTAAGAAAACAACTGCAAACTAAAGGGTAAAAAATTACTGCACACTCATCATTGCAGAGATTGTGTATGTGCATATGTGTGTATGTGGGGGGAGGGGGGTCTCTAATGGTATTGCAGAACTGTTTCCAGGAAATATCATCTCAATAAGGGGTGACATTTACTGTCTCCTTTTAGGTCTTTTTGGGAATCTCTTAAAAGTTGTATCTACCAGAGATCCCCAGACAATTCTATAAGTCGTTTTCTAACTAGGGCCTAATAGTACAGTTTTTGGCCTACTTTTTAAGATGATCAATCTAGACACTTAAATCTTAACATACCAATTCATATAATTATAACCTAGATTACAAAAGGTAGAATTATGGATAATGTTAATGAGTTGGGTGTTGTATATTAAAAGATTACCTAAATTTTATTCATAATTCTTTAGTATGCCTATCGCATTACACCACACAAGCAGTTAAAGAGCTTCCTCTAGAGTAGGCTATATAATGCAAGAAAGCAGTTAACAGATGTTCAGTGTCACACTGTCAAATGATTAGTTCAAGATATGAGGGATTTTTATGGTAATAAATCTTGAAAAGATGATAACTTGCTGCAAAAAAATTAATATTTCTATGCTCACAAGGCAGTTTTAAAGACATTCTCAACCAATTTTTCATCTGGTTTGGCTTTAACACTGACTTATCAGCATCTGATGCACAAAACTGCATTATGTTTAGATGTGGATCATACTTGCCTATCTCAAATTGCTTATATGTGACATCTCCACACTCTCTGAAATTATTTTGATGTAGTTTATTAACACCCTGTATAATTTACAAGAATCATATTTTTAATTTAATTAAATATTTTGGTTAAGTACAAATAACTGAGCAATTAACACTTACAAATGCAACAATTTTTGAGTCACTATATATACAAATCTTTAGACAAAAAAGAACTTTGAACTTTTATGAATATCTCTATAATAACTGATCATGTGTCATATTTTCCATTCTCTCCCAAGTGCCATGTGTCATATTTTCTATTCTCTCCCAGTGTAACACATTATTTATGTTCTGTTAAGTTTTAGAAAAACATTTTGTGTACCACATAAAATTCAACTATAAAAATATTTTTCACAAACTGTTTAATTTCCTGTCAACAGATTCCAAACAATTCAGAACTTTAGCACTTGATAACATGCTACATACAGAGAGAAACCAAGTACCTATCTGGCGGAATTGTTGGTATTGAAATGACTGGCACAGAAGAGCGTTTCTTAGCCAGCATTCGTCGTGCCTTTTTCATTTTCTGGCGTGACTCTTCTCTGGTTGTTTCTCCTGGTGACTGTTTGCTGGAACAGGGGGCACTTCCCCTAGACCTTGCCTCAGGGTCTGAAACACCGCCAGGTGTATGTGCATCACAATATGCAGTCTTCTGCACCAGAACTGGACCAGGGTCCAAACCATTGCCTACAAAATAGATCATGCATTCAATGAGTGGCATATGTAACATTTGGTAAATTAAAAATCAGAACTATAAGCTGAAAAGTAAAATAAGTTAATTATTTTAAGATTAAAGATATTCTAATGCTTTGTAGTAAAACAATCATACAGCATTTTTTAGGAAAGCATTTCACTTTATTTTATTATTTGTTACATAAAGAGTGTCACAACTGTTGAGCCTGTTTTGTATACATGGATAAAATATATAAAATTTTCTGTGAAATGTGACAAGAATTTTGCAATAACAACTCTTAACTGCTATGGAAGCAACAAGAATTAGAATGTTCACTAATAACAATTTTAAGAGCATTTGAGTTATTAAAAATAAACTTTTTAACTTCACAGATAAGTGTGATGGATGAGACATGGTTTGTAATAGATGTGACAAGTGCATAATTATGTCTAAGTGATACGTGTATATTACAAATATAGGATATAATAAGTTTTAAACAAAATAGTCTTACAGAATAAATGTAGTTTATAAAAGGAAACCTGAAAACCTGAGCATCAAAAGAAACACTACATATTTTAGGACCTATATCACAATTAAATATCTGGAGAAAATTCACAACAAAGTATGCCTCGTGCTTTCCTCAGTATTGCCCTATTGAATTTGATGTATTGAAACCTCTGAAATGTCATTTTCATCAACTACAAAAAAAGCTATTTATTATTTACAGACACATACTTTCATACTATTCTTTTCATTAACAGCATTTTGACATATTGCTAAAAATTTCTTTGTTGACTTTTCCTTCTTCTTGGTGTTACAATATTTTTTCTTCTAACTTCTTCTTGTCGTTTTCACTGAAGTAGTCATGATCTGAGGAGTTAGAATATATACCTCATGGTACCTCAATTTCTTTTATTTTTTAATTTTTTCTCTCTTTTCCCTCAGTATTTCTTCATTTCTGCACTTCTAACATTGAACCTTTTCTCACAAGTAAATTATTTGGATCATTAGATCATAAAGAAGTGATTAGATTTAATTCCATGAATGTCATATATATATTTTCCCAATGTTTATTAACAAACACTGTCTCTTTGCTTAAGCAGAGTGTCTTGATTCTCTTAATTTCTATCTTAGCAGATTCATAGAACTCCTTTCCAATTGTGATCCACTACATCTGTGATTTAACACAGATCCAAATCTTTCTCTTTGTTTTCAACAATAACAACATAAGATGCCCATTGAATTTTGACATCTAAGTCTTCTCTTGAAAAGCACAAAGTGTACTTGTTTAAGAATGGGAAGCAGCAAAAATCAAAACTGTCTCAAGTGCACTTTGCTATTCTTTCAATATCTTCATTATGCATATTTATCATTGGATAGATTGTCACTCATAATTATTAAAACAGTGTTTCCATATGAATCCAAACACATGTGTGAAAAGGGTCACCTGTTTATTAGACCAGTGCACTGACTTATCTTGTCTTACAAGGTTACTTAATATTTTTCTACAAAGTCAATTTGCAGTATACAGGTGTTTTTCATTGATTATATTGCTTTTGTTTTGAAAGTGCTGCCTGCTTGTTTTCACAAATAAATGAATTTTAAAATGACCACTGTTTCTCTATTTTTGAAACAACATCATGTACCATTCTTCTTACTGTAGCTAGTGTTGATTTCGTATTTTCTTGTACCACTGGTTCCATTCTAAAGTCACATTTTTGTTAGTGTCAGTTTGTAGAAACTGATAAATATCAAAACGACCTGAGTAATGACAACATTGTACTGTCATATACCTTTCATTCCAACATATCATCAGATTGGAAACTTAGAAGCAATTAGAAGTTAGTACCAATGAATTGGAACAATTATAACTGAGGCTATGAAACAAATCTTGACTCTTGTCTGAAAAATTTTCAAAAAACTTAGTAATAGCCTCTAACAAGTAATCAAAACTAGAACAATAGTGACATACACAAACCTGTCTCGGACACAGGAGGAACAAACTTAGGCTAGAATTGATAAAATAGTAAATTTTTCACATCCAGGTCTGTCCCAGTTTAAAAAGCTCCAATACTTTTCTGACTATAAGCAGCATATACTGCCTCTGCTCTTTTTTCTGTTTACCAGTTGCTCAATTTTTGACAAATTTTATTTGTTGTTTGTACAATGATGTAGTTAATCAGATAGAAATTGGAAACTACTTCAAATGGCTAAGGCTAAGCTCAGTTGGACAGTGGGACTAACAGACTACTGTCAATTGCTAAGACATTTGTACAATTTTACATAAAACCTATTTTCAACCAGTTAAAATAGGTTTTATATAAAGTAATTACATACGTTTTACTGTGTTGATTCCAATCAAGTTTTATATTGTTTATACAATTGTACAAGATTGCCATGAATATCAAGAAGGAAATTTGAATAACAGTACATGGTTATGAAATATCAGGGAGTAGTTTATTATGAATAGTCTAGAAGATATCTAGGCTTTCTAAGGTAACTTCATCAAGGGTTTTTGAAAATAAGGACTATATTGGACACTATATAAAGACAATGTCTATATTCCCAAATTAGAGCAAAAAACGTTATATTTTTATAAAGAGCACATATTTTACTGTGATAGAGAATTGTATGATAGCATATGTGATAAAAGTGAAAAGGGATTGCCTGATTTCAATTAAAGCTATGGATTGTATAAAATATAGTGAACTTTTGTAACAGTGGTGTAAAAAAAAAAAAAAAAAAAAAAAAAAAAAAAAAAAAAAAAAAAAAAAATTGAGTCGAAATTGTAACATACACACCACTAAAATTCAATAAAATGGAAGACTAGTTTCGGGAGCCATCGCTCCTATCATCAATTCCTGGTCGACCGCCGGTCTCGTTGTTTGTGGTATGGTGGAGGTTTAATGAACTTTTGTATTAGTACATCACTTGGTTTTATCTGGGATAATTTGGAAAACAACCTCTTGACAATACTTAATCGAAATATGAAAAATAAGACTCCAATACTAAAACATAAATTGGATAATTTATGCAAAAAACAAGAGATAAAAACACCATCCAAGAAAAAAACCACAAAAAATAATGTCTATAACCTTTCAGAACAAACATTCACAGATACAGAAATCAATTTTTTGAATAAAGGTTTAAAAACTTGTGTAAATTTCTCCAAAAAAGTTGAAGATTATGTAGCAGACATACAGATAGCCACCAAAAGCCTTACAGAAATAGATAGAAATACAATTCAAAGCTAGTGTTGTAATATCATCAAACAAATTAGAAATAAAAATAATACCAACCCTTACACAAAGATAATAAAGACACTAAAAAACAAACCTGTTATCTACACAAGAGTTGACAAAGGAAATACTGTGGTAATTCTAGATAAGAATGATTATATAGACAGAATCGAACAATTATTAAAAAACAATGAATATTCAATAGTAACAAAAAATCCACTAAATCAATGCAAAAGCACATTTAATAAAACAATTACTGATTGCAAATTAATAGATAAAAAGGAACATTATAAAATTAAAGTAGATAACCCTACAATACCTACAATCTATGGTCTCCCAAAAGCACACAAGCCAGGGAAAACAATGAGACCTATCATAAATAACATAGACGCTCCAACTTATAAACTAGCAAAATGGTTGACTTACAAATGTTCTACTTTTCCAAGATTTGAATCTCTTAGTATAAAAAACTCATTAGATCTTATTGAAAAAATTAAAGACATAAAAATAGAAAAAACAGATACCTTAGTTTCGTTTGATGTTACAGAACTTTTTCCAAGTATTCCTACACTGAATTTATACTCTCTGATAAAAAAATGGTTACAAAAGATAGGAATAACCACAAAGGATATTCAAGAATACATTACATTAATTAATTGTGTCTAGAACAAAATTACTTTACATTCAATAACAAATATTACAAACAAAATTTTGGTCTGACAATAGGTAGCCCACTATCACCAATATTGGCAGACATTTTCATGAGTGCTTTAGAAATTAGAATAGTAAATAGTTTCCCTTGGATATTTAAGACTTGGTATCGCTATGTGGATGATATTTTTGCAATAGTACCAGAAAGACACTTGGATGATGCACTAAAGTTACTTAACTTACAGGAAAAAACAGTTAAATTCACTAAGGAGAGAGAATGCAATAAACAGTTACCTTTCTTGGATATTAAGATAATTAAAAAAGAAAATCACCTAAACTTTGGCATATACAGAAAACCTACACACACAGATAATTACATTAAATATAACAGTTTTAATCCAGTTCCCCACAAACATGCAGTTTTAAATAGTCTTGCATACAGACTGGTTAATGTTCCAATGAACAAAGAGGAATATGAACTGGAAATGAATAATATAATGGATATAGCTATAGAAAATGGCTTCAAACAAGAAGTTGTGCACAAGAAAAGAGACAGAGCAAAGAATAAAATGAAAATTAGAGACACCACTACACTTACTCCCATCAAAGAGAAAAACAGAACAAACAAAAAATTCACATACCACCCATCAGCCTTTCATAAATTTCAAAAAATTTTTAAAAGATACAACATTGTTTTGGCTCCAAAAAATAATTATTCCATTAAAAATATCCTTAACTCAAGACAAAAAGAAGATAGCCTACAAGAAGAAGATAAATCAGGAATATATCAGATGAACTATAATGATTGTGAAAAAATTTATGTTGGAAAGACCAAAAGAAACATAAAATCAAGAGCTAAAGAACACATTAGGAATATAAACCAAAAACAAGAAGAAAAATCGGCGGTAGCTTGGCACTTTTGGAAAGAACAACATAACATTAATAAAAACCCCAAATTACTTAAAAATATTAAAGGAAAAACTGACCTTACAGTCTGGGAAAACATCTATATGTTTTATAAAGAATAAAGAGAAAGTTTTTAATTTCGAAATCCTGCCAAGTGATGTATTAATACAAAAGCTCATTAAACCTCCACCAGAGATGAATCGACCTACCACAAACGAGACCAGCAGTCGACCAGGAACTGATGATAGGAGCGATGATGGCTCCCGAAACTAGTCTTCCATTTTATTGAATTTTAGTGGTGTGTATGTTACAATTTTGACTCTTTTTTTTCTTTTTCTTTCTCTCTCTCTCTCTCTCTCTCTCTTTTTTTTTTTTTTTTTTTTTTTTTTTTTTTTAAATAGAGCTATGGAGTTTGAAGGGTAAAGGTGAAAGCATTCCTATATGCTCTATTTGTGAGAGAGGGAAGATACAATTCATTCCTGTTTGACTGTAAATGGACCAATGAAAGAAGCAAAAGTTTATTGAGACAAAACTGGAAGAATAACAAAGTGATATTAAATTAGGTATTTATGTATCAAGTACAGAAAAGCATAACTTTAGAAGGAATAACTGAAAAATGAATGAGGCATTACTCTTCTCCAGAATATGGTATGAGTCTGCTAAAGTTCTGTAAATATGTGTTTCATACATACATTTTTTAAGCAAAAAATCTCTACTTTATAAGAGCAATTTAAAAGATGTTGTAATTTTTTAAATATTATCAGTCTCCAAAGCAACCATTTTAGAGAGCATGTACGAGGGATTAATAAAGACTGAGACCAAAGCTGTAAAAACTTTATTATAAAAAAATCAATCAAAATCAACTTTTTCCCCTTCAATATAGTCACCATTAGAGCTATGTACATGTCCTATCTTCTCATCCAGTTTCAGAAGACATCTTCAAGTTCATTTTTGATAGAGCTTCAAAATTGCCTTTAAAGCCATCACTGTGTCATTTTCAGAGTGGAATTGTTGTCCTCTAAGACCTTTTTAGCCTCCTTTTTTTAGGAAACAATAAAAAAAATCACGCAGCATGAGATCAGTGCTATTTAGGGGGGATATAGGGGGATGGAGAACAAAAATGCCCTTTGACTAAAAACTTGTAATAGCTGTGCCATGCGAGACTGTGCGTTATCATGTAGAGCTTCCACTTGCCGACATGGTGTGAGTACTTCCAATTGATATGTATAGTATTTTTGCAAGTTCTCTTTGCACCACCAGTATAGACAGTCTCGGCAAGGATGGTGGTGGTGGGGGGGCTTTCTCTCTCCCTTCCTTGCAGCTCACAGCTCTCTTCCATCTTTAAAGGCTTTAAGCCAATGGAAACATGCTGCATGAGCCATTTGTAGACTTACTGCAAGTTCTGTGAACATCTTCAAGCATTGCTGAAGCACTCTTCTTCAATAGAACATAAAACTTCATTGCATAATGTTACTCTCACATTTCTTTCACTTTAAGAGGTACTTCCAGCTATAACCAAGTTCAAGACACCATTGATGGAGAATGGTTGAGTTTACAAAATGTAACACCTGGTGGCAGTGGAGGGTATTTAACAGTATAAGAATCAGTGAATGGATGGTAGATTCAATGTGTTTTTTTGTACTTTAAAAAAGTACAGTCTCAGTCTTTATTGAACAACCCTTATATTTAAAAAAAAAAAAAAAATCCATGAAAAATATATCTAAATTGACAGTGAAAAGAAGATATAGGAAGTTAGATAAAAGAATTGATATGGATAGCTAGTAGAAAAATGGTTTAAGAAGTTGGTGAAATCCTAGTCCTCTGGATATCAAATAGTAATGAATTGTGGACTAGAGTTTGTAGAACATAATTTAGTCAATAGATTAACTTTATGTTATATAATTGGTAAAGTTTAGATGCTTATGACATGTCATACTTTTTTCCCTTTTTATTATTTCCATTGCAAACTTAATTCTAATCTAATTAAAATCATACTTTTTAATGGTCATATGATGCCATATTCTGGTTTTTTTTTTTTTTTTGTGTCATTCTTCATAATTTGGTCATATTTTATTTCCTTTTCATTCATGGCTTACAGTCATCTCAGAGACCGATGTATCCCACTGAATTGTTGCTGAATTCTCAGAATTTTCTTTTTTAAAAATACTTTCACAAAGTATATCTGTGAATTAAGAGGGTAAGTTGCATAAAAAGAAATATTAGCAGCAAAATTCAATGAAGGGGAGCCTGGATTCAATAATAATGATGTTGAGTGAAGCTTTCCTGAACAAGTCAGTACTGAATAAAATGTATGTGTTACTGTAATTCTCTGAGAGACCATCCAACATGTAATATTTCTTTCATTGTGTGTAGTTTTAATAATAAAGATTAATATTTTGAAATGCATTACACATTTAAAGTATTCAGTAAGATTTTAATTTAAACAAATGTAAGATTTTTAAAAATGTGTTAGAAAATTTCGTTTTTCAATCTATTACTGTAATATTTCAGCAGCTGTTTAGGTCAAAAATGATTGCATATTTTTGACATTTTTGGATCATAAAATTTGGGTCCAAATAATTAGTGATATAGTTGATACATAAGACTGTTAAAAATATTACGGCATTGCTGCGTGCACTGGCACTGCCATCTGACTACTCTCATTAGCAACAAAATTAGCACCACTTTCACATATTGTCTTAATCATTTTTGAATGGCATGATAATTCATAAACTTGGTGAAAGGAAAAGCTTTATTGTTCTGTTACTTATAGTTGTTATATTATATTTTTGTTTGATATAGTGGTCTATGGAGATAGTAGCCAATGCCAGATAATTCTCCCTTATTTTGTAATTTACTCACAATAAATAAAAAAAATAGTTGAATCAAGTTGTAGAAATGCAAAAAGCAGATAAAAGAGTATATATGCCATGTTACTGTGAACATTTTGCAAACAAAATGTTTTAACACTTTAATCAATGGTTCAGGAAAGTACGAGGGCCATCCAGAAAGTAAGTCCCAATCGCGCCTGGAGATGGAACCACTTGTCGGATAGGAATGCGCATGCGCAGGAATAGAGAGGAAGTATGTGGGAATAATGCAGTAAAATTTCAGCCTTGTGACAGCCATGGTTACCGCGCTGTGCAAGGAGAAAATGGCTGCTCTGATATTGTCTCCCGCCAACTGCGAGGTTCGTGCAGTCATCCGAGGTTTGCTCGCTCAAAAGCAAAGTCCAGCAGAGATCCATCGCCAATTGTGTCGAGTGTATGGACACGACATTATGGTAAGACGATGGTGCAGGCAGTTCACTGAAGGACGAACCAATATTCACGACGACGACGACCGTAGTGGCCGACCGTCCCTGGTGACGGCAGAAGTGTTGGAAAGTGTGCGGCAAGCAATTGAGCAGAACCGGCGCTTCACAATTTCAGAACTCTCTTGTCAATTCCCCAGATGTCTCGCTCCCCTGTGCACGAAATTGTCTCCCGGAAGCTTGACACAATTGGCGATGGATCTCTGCTGGACTTTGCTTTTGAGCGTGCAAACCTCGGATGACTGCACGAACTTCGCAGTTGGCGGGAGACAATATCAGAGCACCCATTTTCTCCTAGCACAGCGCGGTAACCACGGCCGTCACAAGGCTGAAATTTTACTGCATTATTACCACATACTTCCTGCGCATGCGCATTCCTATCCGACTAGCGGGGCCATCTCTAGGAGCGATTGGGACTTACTTTCTGGATGCCGTAATACATGAATTTCAGAGGGCCTCTGTTAAAATGTTGGCATTATTTACTAATGCTGGAATCTTCAGAGATCAGAGGAAAGGGAAGCATAATAGATCAGTATTATGGTACAAAGAGTATATGCTGTTCCCACCATAGTCATAACCTATTAGATTAGTTTTACTTTCAGCCACTCTGTTTGGTGCACTCCAGTCAGTCAATCAGATGGTTTGCTCTTGTTCCCATTTTTCATAGATTGCCTGTATTGGCAATCAAATTGTTGATAAAGAAATTACAATAATTGTGTACTCATTATTATGTATAATGCATTTTCCTCACATAAACACTATCCAAGATCTGTTTAAACACCAGGATCACAGCTTTCGGCAGTCTTGGAATTGGCAGCATATTACTCTTTGAAAATCCTAAAATATTTGTTTGGAATGTTATAAAGCCATTGTTTACATTATGAAAAAGATTTATGCCAATCACAAATTTCACTGCTTTCATATCTGCAAATGGCCCTGGCCCTGATACTTATAGCTTTGGTTCATTCTTGTCAACAACACTCTCAAATCTTCATTATATGCATTTTTCATTCAAAATTATCTAAACTCACACCAAAAGAACTCCAGACTAAATTTAATTGTAAGATTTAAAGCTGTGAAGAACATAAAAAATTTAATCCAAACTGCCTGCCAATTTCAGATTAGTTGCGAACACTTTTGTAGTACAGATACATTGCTTTGGATTTTATAAGTAAAATAGAAATACGTTGTCTTCCCATACTAGGTTTTCACAACCATACATTAATAAAATCAGCATTTTAAGCACCATTTGCTTTATTTTCATACTGATAAATGAAGACAATTAGCAAAAGTGTGTAAGGATAGGAAGGCATGTGGACTCAGCACTTTACAAGTAAACAATTTTAGTGATATGGATAAAAGACAGGAATGCATTTACTGTTTGGGAACAATCTCACCACGAGTAATATAAGAAAATTTAAATCAATAAAAATTGTAAGTATTATTTCCTGAGTGCCAGAAAAATATCTCTTGCAAAAAATCAATTCCCCCTCTCAACTCGTGTTGACAATGTGAACAAGGTCACAAGAAACATGTTCCAATTTTTTTAAAAACATTTTAAGAGTGGAACATCAAGAGTGTTTTAATATGTTGACATGATTTTAAGTAGTTTTACTTTTAATTTATCTAAGTTGTAGGAAAATTTATTTAGTAAGTGTGGTTATAAAGAATAATTGCCATTGATAGTTATGAGCAAAACTATGTAATGTATGAAGAATGGACTGGAAGCACTATAAGATACAGATTGTATATTGTGACTAGATAGTGTTTTGCATATGGTAGAAGTTATATTGATAATTGTAGAGGTTACATTGATAGGGTACAAATCAGTGTTATGTTAAACTCTTCATTATAAATTCATGGTATGAAATATACACATAAACTGTTAGTAACTGCACGTATAGAAGAAATAAATATAAAACAAAAATTGAGATGGAATGACCATGCTCCATCTAGGATTTGGGAGTGGTTGCTGCTGGAGGAGAATGACGAAAGCCTTATAGGTGCAAGTAAGGTTATGTTATGTGCTATACGAAAAGCAAAATGATAAGAAAGGGACCAAAATAAAATAAAATATTATTAAAAGGTAAAGAAATGATAACACTTTATATGATGGTGGAGAGGCAGTAAATGAGATTGTGGATATTTAGTTAACATTGGTGATATAATAATTAGTAAAAATTAGTGACATCGAAGCAAATACAAGGTATGGTGGAAGAGATAAGTGAAATGTTTTAAGTAAAATCAGAAGATCTGAACCAAATTATGGACATAGAAAAGAGAATAGAATGGATAAGAAATTAGAACAAATTATAACTACAATTGGATAATTAAAAGGAGAAATAACAAATAAAATGGTGGAATCTGATAATAGATTAGAGAAAATATAAACATTAGAGGAAGCAAATAAGAAATTAAATATAATAATTTTTGGAGTAGAGGAGAAAATAGAAAAAAGAATTTGGAACAAGGTGGAAGATATTAATGAAAGGAAATTAGAAATAAAATTGATTGGATAGGAAGTAAAAGATGATACAGAATAGGAAGAAGAGGTGTGAAGCCCAGACCAATATTAGTAAAGTTAGCCACGGTTAAATTTAAATGGGAGGTACTAAGACAAAGAAGTTGAGAGGAACAAAAATTTTTATTGAACAAGATTATGGCTAAAAGGACTGTGCATTAAGGTTTGAGTTATTAAAGGAAATTAAGAAGGTCAGAAATGAAAGAAGAACAGCCTTTATAGGGCCCAGTTATGGGTTACCAGGAAACCACTAACAAAGACACAACAAGAAAACATGTTAAAGTCAAACATAAGAGCTCTGGTTCACATAGGAGGAGGAGGAAGAAAAGAAAAGGATAGGGACGACAAAAATATGCAACAGAGAGGTGAGGATCAGCAGGAAATGAAGACAAGTTTAAAGCCAATAACTGAGAAGAATGATAGAGTGACCAACAGATGGAGAAGAAGACTCTAGATAACCATGGAGACAGGTTAGAATGGAATCAGTGATTCAGAAGGGATATCATTGAAGACAGGAAGAACTATATATTCAGAAGATCTTACAAGAGATATAGAACAAGAGAAAAGATTGACAATAACAAGAACAAAATTACAACAGTTCAGAGTGGATAGATTAAGATCAGAATAGGAAAAAAGACACCTGGCGGTAGTATCCTGGAATGTGAAAGGGTTAATAGATAAAATAAATAAATGTGAAATGCAAATGTTGAAGTTAGGTAATAGTAGAAACATGTATCACAAACAGTATAGAAATATGTGTAAATGGTTAGAAATGGAAAGAAAAAGAGAGGTAAAGGGAGAGTATCCGGAGGGATTGGGCTATTTGTTAAAAAAAATAAGAAACTTGGGGCAAAAGAAGAAAAGGGCATAGGTTCAGATAAAGTATTATGGATAGGGTTGTATAATGTAACAAGAGAGGAACAAAGAATTATAAGTAAAGGGGTTGTATATAACCTGCCAGGTGTGTCAGACTTTTATGATCCCAATTTATATAAAAAAAACTTGATAAAGACATGGAGTGTTTAAAGCAGAGGTATGTGATAGACCCTATAGTGATGGGTGATTTTAATGCAAGAGTCAGAGAAGAACCAATACATATAATACAATGTGAAGGTGAATTAAGAAATAGTAATCAAATTATTCAAAGGTGTAGTACAGATAAGATTAATAATGGAGAAGTAGAAAATTTCAACTTATGTATTCACTTTTTTACACTTTACTCCATTCACTTACACAAAAGTAAGATGCGTTTCGGGAGAATCTCTCCCATCTTCAGTTGCTTACTGAACCGCCGTTACTCGAAACTATGGTTGGACAAACGGATGTTCCTGTGGTGGCCTCTGTTGGTTGAAGTAGGAAGTTGCTGAGTTCATCCATGGGAGGAAACTCGAAATTCATTAGGTTTTCTCTATTTTTTAATATGAAAATTTTTTCCCAAGTGGATAACTCCAATGAGCTGTGAAGATGTTTTAGCAGTTTTATTTCATGGTTTTTGGTTCAAAAGTGAGCTGCTACTGCTGATTTATCCACCTCTTTAAACTGAATATTTCTAAAACGTTCTTTCCTCCGAATTTCCAAATTTCTTTTTGTTTTGCCTATTCTGTTCACAATCTGCACATTTTATTTCGTAAATTCCTGATTTCTGTTCTGGTGGTATGGAGTCTTTTACTGTGCAACCTAATAAATTCTTGATGTTGTATCTGTTCTTTGGGGCTAACATTATTCCATGTTCTTTGAAGATTTTCTTGAACTTGTTGTGGTAAATTGGATGGCAGGTGAAACTTTTGAATTTGTATTCTTCTTTTGTGTTTTTCAGTGTGGAAACTAGCCTTATCCCTTTTTGTCTTTTAGATTTATTGATAATTTTTATCACTGTGTCTTTGTTGAAACCATTCATTATAGCTGCCTGTATTATTTGTTTGTATTCCATTTTGTACTCTGCTTCTGTGAGTGGAATATTAATCAATCTGTGTGCCAAACTGTGAAAAATTGCATATTTATGTGGAAAAGACTACAAACCAATTGAAAAGAATCCTCTCAATAAATGCAATAAAATGTTAAACAAAACATTAAATGAAGTCAAAACACTATCCACTACTGTAAAACAGAATATCACACAGAGTAATCCAGTACTACCCAGGCTTTATACACTACCTAAGTTACATAAAAATGATATAAGCATGAGATCAATAATAAACAATATCAATTCACCCACATACCAGGTAGCAAAAAAATTGATCAAAGTCTTCAATTCTTTTAAGAGATTCCAAAGTTTGAGCATTAAAAATTCAGTTGACCTAGTAAAAAAACTTGAAAATAGCAGAATTACGGCTGGAGATATTATGGTTTCATTTTATGTAAAAGCCTTATTCCCAAGTATACCTACAGAGAAACTCATGCTTATGCTAAAGAAATGGTTAACATCAATAAATTTAAAAACAGAAGAAATGGAGGACTTATTAAGGCTTACTAGTATTTGCATTCACAAAATTACTTCAGCTTCAACAAAAAATATTACCAACAAGTTTCAGGTCTAGCTATGGGAAACCCTTTGTCACCTTTTCTAGCAGAATTATTCATCAGCTCATTTGAAATACACATCAAAAAAGCCTTCCCTTTAATTTTCAAGTCATGGTATAGGTATGTGGATGACATTTTTGCCATAATACCGAAGAAACACTCAACAGATGCCCTGAAACTTCTTAATTTGCAACATGAATCCATACAATTTACTATAGAAGAAGAAAGAAATGGATGGCTACCATTTCTAGATTTAAAAATTATAAGAAATGGATATAGTTTAAATTTTGGAATTTACAGAAAAGAAACACACACAGAAAACTACATAAAAAATGAGTTATAACCCCATTCCACATAAATATGCAATTTTTCACAGTTTGGCACACAGATTGATTAATATTCCACTCACAGAAGCAGAGTACAAAATGGAATACAAACAAATAATACAGGCAGCTATAATGAATGGTTTCAACAAAGACACAGTGATAAAAATTTCAATAAATCTAAAAGACAAAAAGGGATAAGGCTAGTTTCCACACTGAAAAACACAAAAGAAGAATACAAATTCAAAAGTTTCACCTACCATCCAATTTACCACAACAAGTTCAAGAAAATCTTCAAAGAACATGGAATAATGTTAGCCCCAAAGAACAGATACAACATCAAGAATTTATTAGGTTGCACAGTAAAAGACTCCATACCACCATAACAGAAATCAGGAATTTACGAAATAAAATGTGCAGATTGTGAACAGAATAGACAAAACAAAAAGAAATTTGGAAATTTGGAGGAAAGAACATTTTAGAAATATTCGGTTTAAACAGGTGGATAAATCAGCAGTAGCAGCTCACTTTTGAACCAAAAACCATGAAATAAAACTGCTAAAACATCTTCACAGCTCATTGGAGTTATCCACTTGGGAAAAAATTTTCATATAAAAAAATAGAGAAAACCTAATGAATTTCGCGTTTCCTCCCATGGACGAGCTCAGCAACTTCCTACTTCAACCAACAGAGGCCACCACAGGAACATCCGTTTTTCCAGCCATAGTTTCAAGTAACGGCGGTTCAGTAAGTACAATATTTATTTAAGTAGAAAATTGATTGAATTTTGTTAGGTTAAAAGTTTAATAATATATAATGGGTTAAGGGGATCAGATAAATGTGGAGATTTTACTTTCATGAATCAAAACAAACAATATGTGATAGATTACTTAATGTGTTCAGTTAATTTAGATAATGATACAGTAGATTTTAAGGTTTTGAATACTTATTGAGTAGCTACCATTTTCAATTATTAGCAAAATTACAAATGGGAGGTGTAGCAAAAGAAGAAGACACAATTATTAGTGTACAGCAGGAAAAACCTTAGAAAAAGTTATGTGGAAAGAAGAGGAAAGAGACTATTTTGTACAAATTTAGGGTCAGATGAAGGTAGAAATGTAGAACTAAGAGCTTCACAACTAATTGGAGAAGAAAAGTCTGATGAAGATGACTCAGCTAGAGGGGATGATAAAAAGTGCAGGAAGTAAAATGAGAGGGAGAGAAAGGGCAATGTGGGAAAGAGGTTGGTATGATGAAGAGTTGGTTGACAAGGAAAAAGGTAGAAAGGGAATTAAAGAGGTAGAAAAAAAAAACAGAAGAGAATTATGAGAGCGAGCAATTCTTAACAGCCAGATGGGGTTACAAATATCAAATATAGTCTAAAAAGAAAGAATGGAGTGACAGAATTGGAAATCAGATTTATAAAGCAGCATTGGATGAGGATAATAAAAGAATATGGAAACTTGTGAAAAGGGTATTTGGCAAAGGGAAGAAATAAATAAATACAATTGAACCCAATTGATGGAGGGAATATTTTAAGGAATTATTTATTGGAGGGGGGGAATTTGTCAATAATATCAAAATTATTACAAGAGTTTAATAATTATGTAAAAAAATTAGACCAAGAAATAGGGAAATATGAGGTAAATGAGCAGTTTACACAACTAAAAAAATAATAAAACTACTGGAATAAATGGCATACCAGGGAAATATTGGAAGGTGTGGTGTATGAAGGAAAACAAAAAGAACGTTGCTTGTTAATACAATAAAAGAAGGGAGAAGATTCCACAGAACTGGAAATGGGGGTTAAGGGAAAAGGAGCTGAAACCGATCCTGTAAACTATAGAGGCATCAGTTTGTTATCTATAAGGGAAAATATATAAAGGGGTGCTAGCTAAACAGTTACAAGATTAGGCAGAGAAAGAAGGAAAGATATTGACGTTACAGACTGGATTAAGGATGCGAAGATCCACCTTAGATAATATTTTATAATAAGAACAATCATAAATAAATAAATAAATAAATGTCTAAATAATAAAAGAGGAAGGGTAAATATATTTTTTGTAGATCTGGAAAAGACATTTGATACCAGTAAATGGGAGGCATTCTGGACTAAGCTGAGGGAGAAGGGGGTAAGTAGGAAGTTTACAGAGTTAATACAGATGTTGTAAAAAGATAATATGTGTTGCATTAGATATGAAGAAAATAAAATCACTGGATGGATTCCTAATAATAATGGGCTAAAACAATGATGCAAACTAAGCCCAATACTATTCAATCTTTTTATCGACAATATATTACATGAAATAGGAAAGGAGTGTACACCCTGCCCTATAATTAATAATGAAAATATTCCAGGATCACTGTTTGCTGCTCATCTAATAGCAGAGAAATAACAAGCAGAGGGTTAAATAAAACAATACAAGCTCAGAATGGGGGGTTAAAATAAATAAAAATATGTAAAAAATAATGGTATGCAAGAAAGGAAATAAATATAAAAGAGATGAAAAATGGTGGATGGAGGGTAATGAAATTGAAAGAAGAAAGTGTATTATTTAGGAGTTAGGTTAAATAATAATGGAAGATGGACTGAACAGGAAAAGAATGTATTAGGAAGAGCAAAATTAACTATTAATATTATAAGAACCTGTTTAAAGAAATTCCAAGTATGAATGTAACATGGCTTGAGAGAATTTATTCAACTATGGTTGAATCCAAAATGTTGTATAGGGTTGAAGTATGGGGTACAGAGAAAGGGTGGGAGTATAACGAAATATTCACAGAGTATTTTGTAAAATGGTATTGGGATTGCCGAGGGCAACTTCAAATGGGGTGGCATTGATGGAATTAGGAAGAGTTGATAGAAAAAGCATGGTAGTTAAAACATATTATGAAATACTGGTATAAGATAGCATCAAGAGAAGTTGGAGACATAGTCAAGAACTGTTTACAGATATAAGAAAATGATAAAGAGGGGAAAAGTTGGTTACCTCAACTAAAGGGAATAACTCAAGAGATTGGAGAAGTGGAGAAACAACAGTTAAAAGGACTATGAAATAGAGTGAAGAAAAGGATAGATGATTTTGGAAAGCAAGAAATATGGAGTAATTTACAAGATAAGTGTACCTTGAAACATTATAGGAAATTTAAGAAAGAATGGGGGCGGGAAAAATATGTAGATGTTTATAATAAAAAGAGAAGGGAAGGATTTCCTGCAGTACAGCAGGTATATTAGGGTCAAGTGGATTAAAAGGAGAAAAGGAAGAGTGTCTACTATGTGCAGAAATGGAGAAAGATTTTCACTATATAGTTGAATGTTTACAAACTAAAGACTGGAGAAATGATGTATGGGTTAGGAAATGAGATAATTTACAGACAGAATTGGTGATAATAAAAAAAACTTGGATCAAGAAACAAGGAATTTTTGAAAAAAATTGGTAAGTATATGGGGAAGGTAAGAGAGAAATGGTGAAAAATAGTGCTTAAAGCAAAGGAGAAATGTATGTATACAGAGAGGAAAGAAGGAAGCTGGACATATAACCAGGGTGTTGAGTGTGTAGGATCCCAGAAAGGTGGGAACAATGGGAAAAAAGTACAAGTATTGTTTAACTTGTGAACTGTAATGGTAAAATGTAAAATAGTTAATGCATATATTTTCCTTCTTGTAATATTTCTTACATATGTATTTTAAAATTGTTATATATAAACCAGGGTATTGAGTATGTAGCATTCCAGAAATGTGGATTCTGGGAACAGTGGTAAAAATGCAAAAGTATTCGTTAAACTTTTTGTAATGACTGAGTGAAATATATTCTATTCTAGTGGCACCATCTTTATCCGTTTTATTAACAACTGCTCCACTTTTCCACTTTATTTTATTCATTTAATTTATGTATTACAGTGCTAGTATTACAAACATTAATATAGCTAGATTCCAGCTCCTCCATTTTAAGGAAAATGTTCTCCCAGTTAAACAATTATAGTATAGATTTTTATAATATTAAACTATGAAATTTTCATCAAGAAGAAGCCCAATAGGAATCTCCTTACCTGTATGGGAATCCCTTACAGTATCCATCTTCATAAAAAGGCCAGCTTGCTGAGCACAGGTGACATGGAAAGCTGCATAACAGTTAGTTTTATGGCACTGTATACAGGCTCCTACCCCCCTTTGCTTGCATATGTAACATGTCAACTTCCATCTTGCTGGTGGAATTGTTTCTATACTGTCTATTGGCTCCAGAAAAACCTATAATGTGACAAATGTACATATTAATTTTAATTTCATTTGTATAACCATTTATTTAATCTTGAAATGACATGCCATTTAGCAGCTTTTTTGCAGGATTTTTATCCATATTATGTATAAACTTCAGAAAAATCTCATTACTATAGGAAGCAGAGAAAGACAGCCAATATGCTCAATGTAAATTATAATTTACAATTAATTATAATTATATTATTATAATTAATAAAGAGCAATATGCTGTTCAATTTAATACCAATGTATTTTTTAGTATTTGATTTTTGGTACAGTGGCAGAATTAAGTATCTATAACTGAAACCCTCTAGACCTCTCAATGGAGAACCTTTAAAGAGGAGATAGAGAAGGGAAGGTGATGTCACAACCACTTCAAGAAACACATGAGCCTTTCAATCTTGCTATCAGGTGGATTTATTTTTTCAACTGGTAGACATTCAATAAAGTATTTTATGGTTGAAATCTAATGCAGTTTTAAATAATGAATCTAGAAAAACAAATAGATTGGATTCAAAATCAATATTCTTTTCCATATTAAAAAGTATTCATTCTGTAGATTCCAAATTCCAGATATCCTTAATGTTTCGTTATTTTAATGTCCAGGAATGGTAACATGTTATCTGTTTCTGTTTTGTATGTGAATATGCTCTTATTTTGTATACTCAAAAGTTTTATGGCATCATCAATGTTTTTTGTGAACTATGGCAAATATACGATCAACATATTTGTATCAGATTTTAAATATATATGGGAATGCTGAGTATGTGTGTTTCAAATATGCTCTTGAAGATGTTCACTAGAAATGGAGATAAGGGGCTGCCAATAGTAAGTCCTGATTCTTGTTTATAGAATTTGTCCTTGAATGAAAAATAGGACCGGTTTATGCAAATTTCAATGAGTTTTATATATTCCTTTATTTATGCATTATTAATTCCACTTGTTCTTGGTCAATCATTCAGATAAATTAGAAATTTATCTTTAGGTATGCTTGGAAATTGCGATTCTACATCAAAAGATATTATTGTGTCAGAAGATTGTAATTTTATATACTTAATTTTTTCTTTGAACTGAAATGAATTTATTAATGAATATCATTGTATGATTCAGTTGAACTACACACTCTTAAAGCTTCACTTACTTTTCATAAATGTATGGAACCGGTTTCGAGAACATTTTGTTCCCATCTTAAGGTTGAACCTTAGCATGGCTGAAGATGGGAACAAAATGTTCTCGAAACCGGTTCCATACATTTATGAAAAGTAAGTGAAGCTTTAAGAGTGTGTAGTTCAACTGAACCATACAATGATATTCATTAATATGATTGGCTTCACTGTGTTAAGTTCCAATTTTACATTTAAGTATGAAATGAATTTGTTTGAACCTTAGCATGGCTGAAGATGGGAACAAAATGTTCTCGAAACCGGTTCCATACATTTATGAAAAGTAAGTGAAGCTTTAAGAGTGTGTAGTTCAACTGAATCATACAATGATATTCATTAATATGATTGGCTTCACTGTGTTAAGTTCCAATTTTACATTTAAGTATGAAATGAATTTGTTTAAGCTGCTGCTTTGAAATTTTGGTAGTTTGGTGTGAATCTATTAGCCAGCCATTTTGCTAAATAGTATGAAGGTGTGTTGATATTGCTAATGAGGGCTAGCATACCATTACCAGTGTTGTGAATTTTAGGTAAACTGTAAATTTTCGCTATCATTGGGTTGTTCTGTTTTATTTTGTTTCTTTTGGGATACTGTGCATATATTTAGAGCTTCATTGACTGAATTAATACACCTCTTCAATGGGTCTGAATGGGCATGTACATATTCTTTCTCATTTATCAACTCTTGCATCCTTGTACTGTAATCTTCTTTATCTAATATCATTATTTGTTCCCTTCGTCAGCTTTTGTATAAATTACATCTTTATCATTTAATGATTTTATTGTGTTTCTGTGTTTTGTTTACTGGTTTTTTCTTTATCTCTTTTGAAACTTTTTCTGATCAATTTCTATCTCTTTTTCTCTATGGATTAACCCTTTAATTGCCACTTCTAAATTTACAAAGTAATCTTTTATTTATTGAAGTAATGAACATAAGTTTTTAGGCCTTTATTTAGATATGCTAGTTCCTGAAACTTTCATTGGATACATTTTCCACATAATTTGGTTTAAGTGCTAGATTTTAGATTTCTTAGGTTTTCAATATAGATTTCTAAACCTTCTTTTCTGATTACTGACTTTTTTGTTTACCTGATACTGTATATGTGAACCAGTCCAAGGTTGAAATTTTAGGTGTGCTTTCATTCCATGCCCTTGTCTCTGCAAGAGGGATGTTGTTGTTATTCTGAACAAAGTGGATGATAAGCATTTTCTAAGCTGGACAAATTGCATGCACATTTGAGAGCATGTTGCCCTTTGGAATTCTGATATATTCCTTGGAGTTCATCTTAAAGGCAATTTCCACTAAAATCCCACACTCTACATGCTAATTCAACCCCACAAAGTCTGCTCCTAGTCAATGCAACAACGTGCTCAGGGATGTAGAAGAACTCATAGTGCAGAGATATGAACTGTACAGAATTTTCCTCTGTAAGGCTCTTTTGTTCCTCTCAATCATAATACTGTTTTTCTAAAAGATATTTTATTATTCTGGTAAAATGTTTCATTATGGCATTCACTATACACAAATACTTCAATAGTTTTGACAGCATTTCTATCTTCCATTTAGTGTATTGATATATCCTAATTTTCTCTCTTTTGGTATTTGTCCTTGTAGTAAAATCATCCTATACAATATTCCAAATTTAATGTTTCAAATTTTGTTATGATCTGCACTTGCAGGGTTTTTAATTAGGACATGTTTTGGGAACCATACTTCACATGGGTTCCCAAAACATGCACTGATTAAAAATCCTGATATTGAAGTTCATGTCATTATTCAGAAATATTCAACTTGGAATATTTTGGTTGTTTCACTGTTAATAGCTTCTAAACACATTAAACTTCCTATATATTTTAGTCAGTAGTGTTGCCAATTAAATTCCTCCATATTTTAACATTTCCATATGAATGCCTATGGGCCATTCGTCTTACCATTCTTTCCTATTGATAAAATATATCTCACATATTCTTCTAACAATTTCCTATCCATATCTCTATGAATGAAATTACTATCAACTTCTTTAAACTCAGATCTTTCTTTATTCAATAAATTCTCATAATGTTCTAACCAATGATTGAATGTGATCAACAGAATATAGTTTTCTTCTCATTCCCTTCAGAATTTCCCATGCTGCAGCAGATTGTTTAAAATCTACCTGATAATTTATGTTGACACATACTTTTTTCTCACTTTTTGTCCCTCTAACTTCCTTAAATACTATGTTCTTTTGATCTATATACATTTTTCTGTCCTCTTTTGTACCTATATTTAACCATCTTTGATATGCTTGCCATTTATCTTCTATATAAATTATTTATTATTAATGTTATTATTAATATAAATATGAATGATAAATATAAATACAAATTATTCATTTATATTAAAAATAATTAAAAATATAAGTAGGGCAGATTGCTTAAAAATACTAGACAGTAATAATGGTGCTAAACAAGTTTAAACATTTCAGAATATATGGACACAAAAATAAATAGTAAATAATAAATAAATAGTAAACATTTAAAACTTAAATGTAAATTGGAACTTGCACAGTGAAGCTAACCATATTAATTGATATCAATGTATGATTCAGTTGAACTACACACTCTTAAAGCTTCACTTACTTTTCATAAATGTATGGAACTGGTTTCGAGAATATTTAGTTCCCATCTTCAGCCAGGCTAAAGTTCAACTGTTGGATCATTCGTTGAGCTGTGGGAATGTATATTCTGCTCTGGTGGCGGTGTGATAAACAATATACAAAATAAAACAGAGCAACCGTAAAATAGCTAAGGTATATGGTTTACCTAAAATTCACAAGACTGGAAATGGTATGCGCCCCATCATTAACAACATCAATACTCCCTCTTACTATTTAGCAAAATGGTTAGCTAATAGATTCAAGACATTACCAAAATTTCAAACCAGGAGCATAAACAATTCATATCAGTTAATAGAAAAAATTAAAGACATAAAATTGCATCCCTCTGACACTCTTATATCTTTCGACGTAGAATCTCTGTTTCCGGTTGATTGATTTATTTATGGATGCTTTTTAACATCTCAGGTCATCAGCGTCCCATTCAACTCAGGGCGTGAAACGGCCGATAAATTTTGCTCAGAGGCCTCTCTTTCAGGCTTGAGGTTCTTTTTCGTGTCGTAAATGTACGACACGAGACCCACAGCTTTACTTCCCTTCTGAAGGAAACCATACTTAGGATTTTTAGGCCCCAAAAAAATCCATCGGTCCTGGCCGGGTTCGAACCCGCGATCTTGGGTGTAGGAGGCAAGTATGGTAACCACTACACCACCAGGACTGACTCTCTCTCTGTTTCCAAGCATACCAAAAGAAAAACTCCTTTATCTACATGATTGGCTAAAACAAGTGAAATTAATGATACACACATAAAAGAATACGTCAAACTGACAGAAATTTGCCTAAACCCAGCCCTTTTTAATTTTAAAGGAAAATTTTATAAACAACAAGCAGGACTTACAATGGACAGTCCCTTATCTCCATTTCTAGCTAACCTCTTCATGAGTAGATTTGAAACACACATCAACACAGCGTTTCCATTCATATTTAAGGTATGGTACAGATATGTGGATGATATATTTGCCATAGTTGACAAAAAACTCATTGACGATGCCTTAAAACTTCTAAATATTCAAGATAAAAACATTTCATTTACATACGAAATAGAAACAGATAACATGCTGCCATTCCTGGATATTAAAATAATGAAATGCCAAGAAAAACTTAAATTTGGAATATACAGAAAGAATACACATGCAGATAATCACATCAAAGCTGACAGTTTAAACCCTACAGCACACAAACATGCAGTAATTAACAGTTTAACACACCGGCTAGTTAACCTACAAATTAGCAAAGAAGAATATTTTAAAGAATACAAACAAATAGAAGAAACAGCAGTTAAAAATGGTTTTAAGAAAGAACTAGTACATAAAAAGGTGCAGAAATTCAAGAGACAAAAACATATCACAGAAACCACAACACTTTCAGCAAAAGATAAACTTACTTTTAAAAAATTCACATATCATCCATGGGCCACAAAAAAATTTCAGAATATTCTTAAAGATTTTAATATCAGGTTGGCACCGATTAATAGATTTAATGTTCAAAATTTGCTGATAGATAATGTTAATGACAGTATTCCACAAGAAGAAAAATCAGGTATTTACAAAATAAACTGTGCAGAATGTGAAAAAATCTACATAGGGAAAACAAAGAGAAACATTGGCACACGGTTAAAGGAACATTTCAGGAACATAAAGTACAAGCAAATAGAGAAATCAGCAGTAGCATATCATTTTTGGACACAAAATCACGACATAATAAATAAAACAAAATTATTAAAATCAGTACAAGGACCTACGGAATTAGCAACCTGGGAGAAAATCTACATCTACAAATACAAAAACAGCATAATGAACTTCGACATTGTCGGGGATGAAAACATAAACTACAAGTTTATCACACCGCCACCAGAGCAGAATATACATTCCCACAGCTCAACGAATGATCCGACAGTTGAACCTTAGCATGGCTGAAGATGGGAACAAAATGTTCTCGAAACCGGTTCCATACATTTATAAAAAGTAAGTGAAGCTTTAAGAGTGTGTAGTTCAACTAATCATACAATGATATCCATTAATATGATTGGCTTCACTGTGTTTAAGTTCCAATTTTACATTTAAGTAAAGAGATGTTTACTTTGCAATTAAGAATAGCAACAAAGCCTATTTCAGTTTTACTTCACCTAAGGTTACTCAGCATTCGGCAATTTTTCTTATGAAGAACAACCCAGAATAAATCTTAATAAGGCAATTTGTGCCCATTGGAATCTGCATATAAGTCAATTAATTCAAGAGATTGATATGTTCATTATATTTCAGCAATTACTTTAATGCATTTAACCATAGTGTAAGATGATAGTAAAAAGAGTGCAAAATAGTGAATATACCACTAATGCTCTTCATGTAAATGCTGAAATACATGCATAGGAAGAAAGGCAGGTTTTTTCGCTTATATGTATGTGTATATATCTCCAAATGTAAGCTCATGTAAGTGATGCTTCATGTCCCTCAGGAATGTACAAAAGTCTAAAAGAACTCCAATGCCAGCCCCAGGTACTTCATTTGCCAGCTGTTACAAAGAGGTTATTACTAAGACCACATTATACTCCCACCATAATGAATGAACATAAAAAATAATACAAAAATAGGTATACTCACTGTGTTTGCAAATCTCACTTCAGGAATCCAAAGAGCACACACAACATGTGCCCAGTGACCCCTATCTGTCTGCTTAAAGGCACCACCATTGTTTGGGCACAGAACACAATCCACAGCTCGAGATGGTGACTGTAAACAACGTCTACAAAGCCACTGTCCCTCTGGAATGTATGGTACACCATAACAGTCCTGCAACAGTACTCAATAAAATATAATGGATACAGAAATAAAACAAATGCTTAACATGAATTTAGAGGTCTTCCCTTCAGATAAAGATTAAGAACAACTGATATACCTGATGGACAGCCAAGTTGCACATGTCACAAAAAAGAATCACATTAGAATTCTGACACTCTCCATCCATGCAGATGCAGCATACAGCATCGTCATCAATGACAGTTGGGGCAGCACCATCCCCTCCTTTACCGCAACTCTGGAATGTTGCAATTATACCAACTGTATTCAAAATTTACAAGCATAAAGTTGTTTTAAAAATTTAAGAATGCCCATATTTTATATATACATGATTAATTCACCTTGATTAATTTATCACACTAAAATTTTTCTGGTATATTAGCTATGAGCTGCATTTAATTCTCAGCTAAAGTTAATCACAATTTACAAAATCTTCAATCTTTATAATGTTCATATTACTATTCCACATTTATTATTTTTGACTACATATTTATTATGACAATATCATGTAAATGAAAATATGCCAAACAATCAAAGCTTAACTTCTTTGTTTATTAAAAAGTTAAAATAATCAACACTCATGAGCGTTTCACTCCTTTAATTATTAAAATAACAGGACAAGTTTCGTGAACGATCGTTCACAAAACTTGTCCTGTTATTTTAATAATTAAAGGAGTGAAACGCTCATGAGGGTTGATTATTTTCGTGAACAATCGTTCACAAAACTTGTCCTGTTATTTTAATAATTAAAGGAGTGAAACGCTCATGAGTGTTGATTATTTTAACTTTTTAATAAACAAAGAAGTTATATTTTCGTTTTACTGTCTGGATTCCTTCAAAGGTATAAATCAAAGCTTACCTTGCAATTCTGTTTCAAAGAAAAATGAAGATAAAATATCAATGATTCTTTTTACTATTGAACTGTAAATCCCTCTAAATTTGCTAATTTACTGTCTGATATCCTTAGTATAATTAACTTTTTAAGTATTATCTACATTAAGTAATCTCAGAACTTATATAATACTTTACAAACTGACAAAATGTAAATTTATTCTGCAAATATCTTGTAAATAGGTTACCTGAAAATAAGATTCCTTCTCCAATCGATCCATGAGTAATTCAAAAGTATCCACAGGAACATCTGACAGGCCAGCTGCTGCTCTCCTCTCATTGATAATGCTCAACCATGCACAATCTTCCTCGTCCATGTCATATTCTACCTCACCATCCATCTCTTCTGCAGAGCGTTCAATGAACCTGTAGTCAGTATTTCTTTCATAAGCAGAGCTCATTTAGAATAAAACTCAGGTCTGATAATGGTTCTATGTTTAAACATAAAACACAAACCCAAATTTAGTTTTATTTTTACCAGACATAATTCAGCTCTTAGGTGTCATATGTTTTAAATTAATTTAAACAATTTTTTTTCTTCAGATGTGGTATTGAATTTTTGCTAAAGCCATTAACACTACTACTGTTTTGTTTATAATTGAAACAAAATTTTAAAAATTTGCAATAATTCAAAGATATCATTTCTAACTGATGGAAATTAAACCTGTTCATAAAAAAAACCAGAACTAAATAAAACATACATGTGCAGTTAAAAAAACTTGGAAATTATTAACTATTTAAATGTTCTACAGCTAAACACACTAAACTTGTTTTTCTTTGTTTCCCTCTAAAACACGTATCAAAAGAAACTAAAAAACAGTTAACAGTAACAATGGAACATATAATAGCAAACCTCTTTCCAAAAGTACTAATATGCAATCTAATGGCTCACTTTTATGCTATAATATATAGCAGAAGCATGCATTTATTAGTTCAACAACTTTTTCCACTAAAATGTGAGTATGAAAATGGATGTAGCAACCCTGGTCTGCACTACATGCTTTGTTGTACACAAAATTAGCATACAATTATTTCAACAATTTGGAAGTGCACTAAACTCTGAACAATGCCTGTTTATGGAGGGTTGTTTCCAATCTATAATAACCAGTAGGTTAATCTATCATCAATAACATAAATTTTCCAACTTACTACCTATTCAAGTGGCTACTCAATGAATTCCTGTTATTTCCAAAACCTGAAATATTAAAAAAAAAGGGCTGAACAGAAGTGATCACAAAATTTTAAAAAGTCTTAAAATTTTGCCCTGACAACAGATTAGTTTTCTCTGACATTATTCCCGCTTTTTCCAGTATTCCATAAGTTAAGCTGCTAATATACTTCTGAAAATTGATGATGTAGATATAGATTTGATTTTTGTTTTATTTACGGACACTCTTTAACATCTCAGGTCATCAACATCCCATTCTATGCAGGGCATGAAATGGCCAACAAATTAGGCTCAGAGGCCTCTTTTTTCAGGCTTGAGGTTCTTTATCATGCCGTAAATGTACAACACAGGACCCACGGCTTTACTTCCCTTCCAAAGGATTTTTACACCCCCAAAAAATCCATTGGTCCCAACCGGGTTTGAACCCGCAACCTTGGGTTGAGAAGGTAAGTATGGTTACCACTACACCACCAGGACTGACACATATGTAGATATAGAGAAGAATATAGCAGAAGAATGCATTTATTTAACAAAAATTTACTTCAATCAACATTTTTTTATTTTCAACATAAAAATTTATAAACAAAAATCAGGTTTAGCCATGGGAAACCATTCTTAGCAAATTTATACATGACCTAATTATAAATATATATATAAATAAATTAACTGTAATTATAATAGTAGGAAAGGATAAAACACTAAGAAAAAGTCACACTTGAGATCGCTATATTTCGGACTAGTGGAGTCCTTCTATGGCAAGAAGACAAGTGACCTTTTATTTTTTATTTGTTGAACCAAAATTTCATAACATTACCTTGGATAGATGTCATAGTATAAGATGTATTAAACAATAAAAAGTATTAGAAGACACAGAGAAAGTAAGAAATAAAATTAAAAGAATAATAGATAAATAGTAAATATGTCAAAAGCAAAACACACAAAAGCAAATTAAACTTAATAAGCAAAGTTAAAAGCAACACCAGAGGTGCAAACAATATAAAAGAAAAAGAAAAATAAAAATAAAGTAACACTATTAACAATGTATCAAATTAACAGTAATTATAATAGTAGGAAAGGATAAAAAAAAATCGAGAAATAGAAAATAAATTAAAATTACTAATATCAGCATACCTATCTACCATTGGAACAGAGTTTATGGGAAAATATCTGTATATGAAGAAAAATTAAGATAAATTTATGAATTTCAAAATTCCAACAGATGCAGTTTTATTAAAACATTTTTGTAGTCTCCCACCGGGAGCCAATTGTAAGCATTTAGATAGTCACTTGACTAGTAGTCAAGGATGTGGACAAGGGTCCACGAAACATGTCCTGCTGATAAATAATGGTAAGTAGAGAAATGAGAGTACATAGACTGCCTCCATGGTCTAGTGTAGCATTTGCAACTAATCTGGAGGTCTTGGGTTCAAATTGTGGCCAGATCAAATTGTGCGGGTAAGGTTTTATTCGGAGTTATTCCTTATGCTATGAAGGTAAAAGTGTCAGACCTCCAAGCCCATTTGGCCCATCATTAATTCATTTCAGTTCATTCATTCCTACAGTTACACAAATAGTATTCAGTCCACCTTCTACAGATGTCACAAGAAGACCAATTAGTCAAAGTGATAATAAAATAAAAATGTTAAAAATTAATAAAAGAAAAAGTACGTAATTGCCTCACAACTAAAGAATTTCATTTATAATTATATCTCCCCTGTGGCTGTTCTACAAAGTTACATTTAAATTAGAAAAGTATGATCTTGGGCTCCAGAAAATAAAGATTTTTCCTTTGCTTAATCCTGTCTAGTTCAACACAGGTTCACTCAACCTGATATTCAAATGAGTTTTTGAGAAGTTTGCTTTCACACACATGCACACACAAAAATTCCATGGCAGGAACAGAATTAAAAACAGCTAGAGCCTACTGTTATCACCACAAGCTGTGTTGAAGAAACCTAGGGCCTTCCCCATCTTGGCTACCAGACCTGCACCTTAAAGGCAAGAAACTTTACCTGTTCACTGCAAAAGAAATGTCTAATCTAACCGGCATTTTTAATTATCAATGCAAAACAGAGTATTGCATGGCACATTAGAGTACACAGAGTCCGTTAATCCATTCACAGCATACTTAAAGAGTAAGTTATAAAGATACATTATAGTGCAAATAAATATGTATTAAAAAGCTATTCGATATTACTCACCGAATATACGCATTAGGCCTGGATGGTGCATCAGGAATGTTGTATGAGTCCAGCACAGTGAAATTTGGTTCTGGAAGTCTCACTTTTTCCTCCCCTTGGCCCATGTTTTGCCTCACATCTGCTATGGCCTGAATACTTGCCTGTTAATAAAGGTGTCATTCTTGATTTCCATATAAGATTTCTTAAGATATGAATTACATGAAATAACATACCATAAAGATATCCTGTATTTTAAAAATTTGGAAAAAATACAAATAGTTGAAAAAATATAGTAATGTCCACTCATTTTTTTTATACTTTGCACAACATTAAAGAACTAAAGAACCTTGTTTCTGTATTTCTCAAAATACAAACTGGAACCCCTTTTTAAGAGTGCCAGTCAGGCATAGACATTGCAAATAAATGGATCTTGCAAAAGAAATGCCATTTAGCAATACTTCTCTGATAATGTTTCAAACAGAATATATCAATGAAAAATCTGATACTGTTTATAACATAACTGTCACAACTATTACATGAAACATCTGAGAGAAACTAGTGGACTTTCTGACAAGACATAACATTATTAAAGAACACTTTTATAATCATAATGCTTATTGCTTACTCATTAGCTTACTCTAAGCTAACCTAACTACTTAGTATCACTGCAAAGAAGTTCAGAATTTTGCAAATCTAACAATAGTAATAAATACATCTACTACTTAGAAACAAATTTTTCTTATGAATTACTATTTCCTTCTAATATTCCTTAACATACCATCACTAACAAGTTCTTCAAAAACTAAAATTGAAAACACTGCCATGTCCTTTACAACAATTTTTCCCAAAACACAAAACATTATACTATTCCAAAAGTTCAGTTGGCAATGAGGAACAAGCCAAATCATTAAAAAAATGACAACCTTGATGTAAATAAATTATCTACATCACATAAGTTGCTAATAATGTAACTTACATTATATAACTATGATGGAGGAAATGTGAAAACAATGCATTACAGGTTTGCCATTTCCTATATGGAATTAAAGTTAATATGTACACATTCATTCACCTCTTAAGGCCAATGTAACCTCTTATTCATTACCTAAAAAGTATGTGATATTTTAAACCATATCTCCAGGAAAAGCAGTTTCATGAAAAGAATCATGACATAACCTCTTATTCATTACCTAAAAAGTATGTGATATTTTAAACCATATCTACAGGAAAAGCAGTTTCATGAAAAGAATCATGACGTACTTCATGTACTTATTACTAATAGTGATAATACCTACTTTAACTACTGCGGAATCAAAGGCGGTGAACACTGATGTACACGAGATAAAATTATAAATAGAGAAAGGATTTTTTTTTTTTTTTTTTTTTTTTTTTGAGAAGGAAGCATTACAAACCTAAGTTTAGGATATCTTTCCAGCATTTGCCAGAAATGAACACCTCAGGGAGAAAAAACTAAATGAGGGAGATGGTCCTGATGGGATTTGAATTGCAGATGTCCCTAGGTTTGCAAATGCCAAAAACTACATTGTGAATTAAATACCACTGCAATATTTAAATTTCTCAAAAATCATAAATAGATACTGATTACTACAACTTAATAAACATTGCATTCTGGATTTTGGTAACAACCATACATTTAATGCAGACATTATTTAATCAAACAAAACTCTGAGGTTCTCTTATAACATTCCAGATATGTCCCAGACCATGTCAAATGTAGTAAATACTCATATGAACAGTGTCTGAGTCATGCATCAGTATCTTGTAAATAGTTGTAGTTTAATATGCCTTCAAAGACAGCAATCAAGACACACCATGTCAAAGTAGGAAACTGGCAATTTAATCAGACTTCTCCAAATTCAAAGCTCAAAGTATACAAAAATTAGAGTGTTTTGCACATAACAGTATAAGATACTAGTGTTCCTTTCTGTACCTGTGTGCCTATAACAGCTCTGGTATATCTTACAAAAAGACATTGTAAATCTGCCCATTCAAAACACTGGGTTTTAATTTTGTTTTTTCCTGCACATGAACCAGGTACAGTCACAGGCATTGAAAATCAAGAATGCTATTATCAGTGATAAGGCTGATTAGTGCATGTTTAGGTTTACAATAGCGAGGAATTACTGCATCACTGCATTTCTTTCCTGTTTGCCATGGTTCAAAGATCTGATATGGAATGTACAGTTTCATTTGCTGTAACATTTTAAAAAAGGACATTGGCTGCTTAATGGCATGCAGAATTCAAGAATGTTTTCACGGGGTTCATTCATCTGAAAGATCTATAGTTCATAAAACAGTGCTTCAAAATAACAGGATCAATGTTGGACAAGTAAACAGGCATAGGCATCATGTGCTAACAAAGGAAACATAGGATGATATGGCTGCTCGATTAGATCATTGTGAAAATCTCTTCAAAGTTAGCAAACAAGTGGTAGTCAGCCATACATCAGCACATTCTGCTATGAAATTGCTAAAAGTTCATCCTTACAAGGTTACTGAAGTGCATGCCTTAAAGCCCAATGACTCAAAAAATTTCATCTTCTGTGAAAAAGGTAAGCACATTTTCAGTACTTTTCCAATTTTGCAGCACGCTATATTCACTGCAAATCTCTCATGGTGATTGGGATCAAATATAGCATTGGCATTACAATTCTGTATTTGCTTAAATATGATTTCTATGGCATTAAACAAACTACTTTAAGTAAATGATGCCCCTATCCATGAAATGCACAGTACTCAAAAAATGAAACTATTATGACACTGCAGCAAGCTCCACTTGCAACTAACACCAACCACAGGAGATCCCCAATAGTCAATTAGTGCACTATTTGTGGATGAAAGAGGTATGCTGTTGTTATGCAAGATTTTCCAGAGTCCTATACAAAATTTGATTAATTAGCAGATTACAGATTCATATTCAAATAGGTATGTTTTTCGTACTCCAAATAGGTATGTTTACATTCCAATCCCTCTAAATTTAAAATGTTAGCAGTACTATGTGTGTCATTGTATTAGAAAAAGTCTCATAACAGATATTAGCAATCTGAGCATAATAGAAGGAAAGTTAATAAATAATTTTAGATATACAAAAATGGATCCATAAGTTTCTGACCTTGCCAATAAGGATTATCACCTTCACAAAACCCTTATCTTTATTTGTTAAGTAAATAATTTTCAATCCTGGTGGAGTAGTGGTAACCATACTTGCCTCCTAAACCCAAGATCGTAGGTTCGATCCTGGCCAAGCCTGATGGATTTTTTCGGGTGTAAAAATCCAAAGTATGATTTCCTTTGAAAGGGAAAAGTCGTGGGTCCCGCGTTATACATTTACAGCAAGATAAAGAACTCAAGTCTGAAACCTCTGAGTAAAATTTGTCGGTCATTTAACGGCCTGTTTTGAATGGGATACTGATGACCTGAGATGTTAAAGAGCATCAATAATTATACCAAATCAAAAGAAAATAAATAATTACAGCTGTAACTTCTACTCTGCTGTGTTCAGTTGTTCAGATATAGTTGCATAAAGAAGGCTACGTGTAGAAGACTGTGACACGTTCAAAATGGAGTACTGAGCTGTTATTAAGTTCTTTACAAAAGAAGGACTTACTCCAAATGAAATTAAACAGTGATTGACCATGTATATGGGGAAGCATCCCCTTCATATTCTACCATTAAAGAATGGGCCAAAGGTTTTCAAATGGATCGAGAAAGTATTGAAGATGAAGAGAGTGCAGGTCAGCCCTTGGAGGTATTCAATCCTTAAAATATCACTCTTGTGAAAGGAGAAATTATGGAAGACCAGTGGCTCAAAGTTACTGAAATAGCAGCAAGGTTGGGCCTTTCTAAAACAACAGTACTTCAAATTATTCACGAACATTTAAACATGAATAAGGTTAGTATAAGATGGGTATCTAGACTTCTTTCCTCAGTCCAAAAGCTGCAATGAGTCATCTGTTGTCAGGCATTTTTGGAGCTCTGCCTTGCCAACGAGAGAGAAGTTCTGCAAACCATTGTTATGACAGATGAAACTCTGGTCCCCTACTATGATCCCTTGTCCAAAAGAGAATCAATGGAGTGGCATAAACCTCGCGAAGCATCACCTCTAAAGGCCAAGGTCACTCAGTCAACCAGGAAGATCATGGCCACAACCTTTTGGGACTGTGAAGGAATTCTCTACATTGACTTCAAGGAGAGGGACACCACAGTATATAGGAAATACTATGCTGGCCTACTGCACAGACTACATGCTTCCACCAAAGAGAAAAGGCGAGGAAAGCTGAGTGATAATATGCGCCTTCATGACAACTAGCCTGTGCACAGAACTTTTGTTGCAAAGGAAGCTGTGAAGAAATGTGGCTTCAAGGAGATCGACCATCCACCTATAGCCCAGATTTAGCTCCGAGCAACCATTTCCTCTTCTCAAAACTCAAGAAGGACCTTCGAGGAAGAAAATTTAAGATGTGATGAAGAAGTGATGGATGCTGTTTATGCCCATTTTGCAGCCAAGGCTTCTGACTATTTTTTTTCGGGGGGGGGGGGGAGATTAAAATGTTAATTCAAAGATGTGAGAAGTGTATTGCAATAAAGGGTAACTATATTGAAAAGTAAAATTTAGTTTTTGTCTTTATCATACATAGAAAATAGTAAGGCTGGAAACTTATGAACCTACTCTTGTACATGCTTTTCTACCTCACTTAAATTTTCACAAAATGTCAAATTAGTCCATGAAAATAAGCAAATATGTATAATGCAGAATAAAGTGTGTACAGAACATTGTTGATTCAATCATTTATGTAAGTTAATGAATGTTAGACTGTTACCAGATGTACAATAAACAATTCATAAAAGCAAATTAAAATGTTAAAGAATACAGGATGCAGAAAATGACTTGAATTTTGAGAATGCTTAAAGTTAAATGAAATACTGCAGTACTCTGTATGAGCATCAGGTTTTATTTAAAAGATCTGGGAACAAGACAGCACATTTAGGGAATGCAAAAAAAAAAAGAACAATAAAATATTTTTAAATGAAATGTTGGCCTAGAGGTATAACTTAATGGTTTCAAGAATATAATGTATATTGCAATTATTTTTATGGTTGTTTGATTAGAAAGGGATATTTAATAATTTTCTGACATGAGCGAAGTTTCATCCTGCGATCCAGCTGCAAATGCTAACTGGTCAAACTGCAAACCATGGCAAGATGCAAGACTTTTCATGTTGTTTACAGTATAAATTAGAAGTTATTTTGTGTCATTATTCTGTTTGTGCTTTTTATGATTAATGTTGGTAGTGTTTACTACTTTGTTTTCATATTACTTTCAAAATATGAATGGTATAAATGGTAAAAAATTTATTAAGTGGTGCAAAATTCTGCAGGCTAGTGGAAGAAAAGGAGAGGAAGGAAAGTGAAGTGCTGTCTCAAACATCTAAGCTACATACGTTTTTCCAAAACAATATGGCTGAAACAGCAACAACTTCACTTCAGTTTGACTTTTCATGTTGTTTACAGTATAAATTAGAAGTTATTTTGTGTCATTATTCTGTTTGTGCTTTTTATGATTAATGTTGGTAGTGTTTACTACTTTGTTTTCATATTATTTTCAAAATATGAATGGTATAAATGGTAAAAAATTATTAAGTGGTGCAAAATTCTGCAGGCTAGTGGAAGAAAAGGAGAGGAAGGAAAGTGACGTGCTGTCTCAAACATCTAAGCTACATACATTTTTCCAAAACAATATGGCTGAAACAGCAACAACTTCACTTCAGTTTATCACCAAAATTAAAGATGCCAGTAGTTACTGTGCAGAACTATATGAAGAGGGTGAAGTTTGCAATCCTACTTCTAGTAGGTCTAATGTTGAAGAAAATCACAATGATATAATACCAAGAGACAACAAATTTTTAGAATCAAACCATGACCTGTTCTTTCACACTCCTTCCAAATTCAACAATGTTTAATCCATCTTGATGCCGCTGCCATTAAAAATGATTTAACATTTAAATTGGATTATGAACACGTTATAGACAAATTTGCTACAAGTATGATATAAGCCACTAACCTTCTAGTTTAGTATAGTTTTTTTCTTGTTGAGTACCTTTTCTTTACCTAATAGCAATATGTCTTATGTTAATACTGAATGTAATATGTACTTGTAAGAATAGTAGTATATATTAAGTTTAGCCTATTTCAGTTGTAGTTCTATTTAATTATCATCAATCTGTGTTAGTCAATGTCCAGCATTTTTAATAAATAAATGTTCAATATAAAAAGTTAAATGCATCTTTTATTATTCTTGATATGATATTTTATCCCAGAGGCATTAACTTAGGTTAATGTATAATTCTGTAGGAGGGGAGTGCAAAATTCCTTGGGCCCATGGGTGCTTCATTGGTAAAATACAGCCCACTGGGCATACTTCTACAGAATGCCATGTGAGATCATGAGCAAAAGTAGGAATCAATGGAATAGCTGCCAAGGAATGGACATCATAATAGTCCACCATCCCATTTTTATATCTTATGTCAGTAAAAATAAAGAGGAAAAATGCTGATCAGAAACATAAAATGAAAAGTCACACAAGAAAAGGACAAGAATATACTAATAATTATAGCAGTAACTGGAGAATTTTCATGCTACACATGCTCATATGAAGATGATACCAATGTTGAACTACCACCGAAGAGCATGGGGATGGATACTTTAGCAATGAAGATCATAACAGTCCATGGGCCCATGTTTATATGCTAACATGCCCGGAGAAGGAGCAAAATATAGACTGGGAACAGAAAATTAAGTAAGGAACAAGAGAAGCCTCATAGTTACTTATTTTTGTCAACAAGGGAGATACTGCAATAATATAACAATACATTACATTCATTTATAAAAATGAAATTGTTTATCGTCATCATCATCATGAAAGCTTTAGCTTTACCAAATGTTATTTAATTTTGTTCTCTATAAAGTAACCAGAGGTTTGTGTTATGTTAGTAGCATTTGATTATTATAAATCATCCCTCATTCCATCCGTAAATATATTTAATTTATTGCTCTGCTACAAGTTATGCTGTAAAGAGTGCAGTTATTCTATTTGGCCATCATAAAGTTGGAAGACATTAAAACAGCATATTCATTCCCTTGCTTGAGTTTGCCTTAGATGTTT
Source organism: Metallyticus violacea (assembly GCA_030762175.1). NCBI lineage: Eukaryota > Metazoa > Arthropoda > Insecta > Mantodea > Metallyticidae > Metallyticus > Metallyticus violacea. The sequence continues at coordinate 46,030,650 of CM060838.1, read as the reverse complement.
AGGTCATATATACCAAGGTTTAAGTTCTATATCATTATAAACCACTGCTCAAAAACAAAGAAAGATAAAAAATTCTTCAGGTTTTTCAAGTGCTTCATTATGCCTACTCTAATCTCTCATCTCTGTCATTCTCTTCACAAAATTGAACTATTATATATAAATGAATGAAATAAAAAGATGCAGCACAATCGTGATTTGTATTGTCGCAAATTGTTGTATTATTTAAACTATCAGTAAATATCATTAGTCTACCACAATGATGATTAGTAAAATGACAGTATTTCATATGGTAAAACAAACAAAAACTCTTTCATAAGAATACAAAGATTAAACAGTATACATTGTTTTTTTCTTTTGACTGATTTATTTATGGACGCTCTTTAACAGCTCAGGTCATCAGCGACCCATTCAAGTCAGGGCGTGAAATAGCTGACAAATTTTGCTCAGAGGGCTCTCTTTCAGGCTTGAGGTTCTTTTTTGTGCCGTTAATGTATGGCATGGGACCCACGGCTTTACTTCCCTTCTGAAGGAAGCCATACTTAGGATTTTTACGCCCGAAAAAAATCCATCGGTCCTGGCCGGGTTCGAACCTGCGATCTTGGGTTTAGGAGGCCAGTATGGTAACCACTACACCACCAGGACTGACTACATTGTTGTTGATAAATTACTAGTAACTTGACTATAGGTCATAAAACACACTTTCTCAATAGCATAATGCAAAATTGATTAATATTTTATTAGGGACTGCCAAAACACAATTTTGGTCATTCTTATATGCAGAACAAGTACTACAAATATAAAAAACAATTGTGTATAAACACAAAGAAAGCACATGTTTGAGGTTTGACACTTAACTAAAATAATAGGAGAGTGGAGACATTATATCACAATTTGCATGGTTTTGAGTATATGATTCCATGCACCTATCTTTAGACTTAGATGGTGCATTAATATATAGCAAAAATCCACATTGGTATGATCTCATGCATGTCTACCATTTTTCTACATTAGAGTAGGTTTTGTGCATCATCTTTAGCAATTCCTCATTCACTTATTTTTCAAAGCTGCCAACCATTATATCATTTTATCCATACCTCAATGTTTGCATATATGTTTCCCATTTTTCCCCATAAGTGTGCCTCTGTGCATGACCGTCAACGGTTCCACCTTTATTTTTTAATTTTAACATATTTATTGGTGCAATGGTAATGGAATTATAAAAATAGACATAAAAGCATAGTTAAGTTAGCTAATACCTCTCATTAACTTAAACCTTATATAGGGGTTACAGCTACAACATACTATTTATTCTTGCAAATAGGGGGAGAGAGAAGGCCATGAGGCCATAGCAACTGCAGTAACCACGGGTCATCCAGTTTCTAGAATTCACCCAAGATTAGGTTTAAATTAGTGTTGTATATGAATTTATTATTTTATTATTCATGTTTGTATAAATGTGATTTGGAAACATAGAACAATCAGAAAGCATATACTGTTTGTTTAATGTCACATGTGCTGAATCTATGAGCAATATTTCTATCTCAATGAGCATGTTTATGTAATAATTTATACATTAGAGTATGGAAGAAATGCAACTAAATAATATATTGTTTGACTAATTTAATAATTAATTTCTAGTTAACATTTTTATTATATTTATGTCTATGATATTTGAAAACAGATGTGGAATATAGAACGGGCTAAGCCAAAGCCTTCTAGATACTCTAGTAGGAAACTACTGATGAACCGAAGAAAGAGGCTCATAATTGAGTTAGTGATAAAACTTTGTATGTTAATTATCAGTATATATTTTGTATTGAATGATTTCTTGCAGTAGTGAATGGGTTACTAGCTTTCAATGCACTCACATCATCTAATAATGTTTATACTCACTCACCCATATAAGCTTATAACTTTTGGTTGTGATGCATATCTGCACTATCTTTCAAGAAAGAAAATGTACACCTTTTGCAGACCAGTATCATTTAGATATGCATATATAGAGGATATGAAAATTAAATCAGTCAAGTTCACAGAGCCAGTCTAGCCAGTGCACTCCCTTCAAAGACTTTCAAGTCCTTATTTAGTTGCTTTGTCAAAATATATCCTAAATGGCATGGAACTAGTAAAAATCCACATGTACATCAACTTATGACAGTATATCTGTGTTGAATGTCCAATGAAACAGGGAAAACAATGTACAATAATTCTAATTCTCCTGCAGTGAATATGTATCTTAACTATATAAACTTGTAGCAACCAAGCCTGATAGCCTAGTGGACAATGCTATGCCAAAAGCATTCAACTTTGTCATGAAATAGAGTTCACATTCTCCATTCCCTTCATTTTTATGTTTAATTTATTAGCTCTTTCTTATAAATGGATGTGCAACATTATACCATTCCCACAATTTGCAGGCCGTCTCTCATAACATACCTTTTAGGAGTCACATGTAAGAATTATGCTTATTGTTCTTCCTGTGAATTTGTATGCTGTTATTTCTGTGTTTTGTTAATGTGCTATTTAAAAAAGTAAAAAGGGTTTAAAGTACCTTGTTGCTGAAATAATCATAAAACAGTTATTATTACACATAGGTGAAACTGAACACTAAAGATATTACTGAAATAATATCAGCAAAACATACATTCAGTTATCACTGGCAGGGTAGCTAAGAGGTACAAAAAGCTATTTGAGCAGCAATCAATATGCAGAAGTTTATGGTTAATGCCCCATCAATTGAAATATATTATCCTATTTTTAGTGCTAAATTAAACTTTACTAGTGTTTTTATATGTTGTCATAAGACCCTTCGAGGCTAGACATGAGAGAATTGCTCTGGCTTAGTTATTAATTCAACTCAAATATTATTTATTGATACTGAATTGAGAGGATACAAAAATACAATAAATGTATTTATAGTTGCACTACTGCCAATGCAGCCTTACATATTGGAATTACATTAGTGCAATACAAAGTATAAGAATAAGAATTTACCAAATACATGCCATATCGATGGCTACAGAGTTGTTTACGTAATTGCTCTCACTTCTCAGAGACAACTGAGTAGTTAGCAGATAGAAGTTTTTCTCAAATTGATTGCTGTGCATGCACAGAGCCTGCTCCCTTCCCATTTCAATTAATTCTGCTTTGTGGGAAAATAGTTAAATGCTATTTAAAAATAAGTATTAAAATTGTTACAAGTTTAAAGCATTTTCGGCATTGATTATATATGACTTCAAGGGATTGTAGCTGATTGATGATTACATTGAAAGGCAAGCTTTCGACCACTATTGCTCCATGGCCTTCTTTAAGATACTGTAACAGTAGAAGAAGGCCAGGGAGCAAAGAGGGCCTAAAGCTTGGTTTTTAATGTAAACACATTCGACTGCAATTCCATGAAGCCATTATAAAAAATGCTTGTTCTCATTATTGCAAGAAGTTTAAGCTACAAACACCAATTACTAAAATAACAAAGGAGCAATAATGGCCTGCAAGTTTTCTTCTTTTATGCCAAATGCACTCTAAATATCATATAATAAGTTAAAATCCACCTGTAGCTGAATTGCTGACAGTATAATTCAAGTAAATATTAAATGAAACACAGACCAGATGCCATTCTAAATTGAATGGAACAAACTTATTGTATAAGCAATCACTCATCACCTAGCATGTTAGCTACATGTTTAAGAAGTTCCCTTGTGGCTGTACAATCCAGAGATTTGCTGTTCGATTCCAACACCATCAAATTTTTTATTTCAGCTAATTTTCTTACCTTTCATGCTCATGTGCATAATATCATTATTTTTATTATTTATATGTTGTCATTCTAAATATTCTAGGTAAAACTACATCACAGCAGATTCTTCGTACTCACAGTTTTGAATAATTGACAGCAGCTCAGCATAGTGAAATAATAAGATATGCTTATCAAGGTCAAAATGTCTCATAGGTTGCCAGGAAACTTGGTTGCAACTGAAGAATGGTGAAATAGTAGATCGACATCAGGAGGAGGAAGTTGAATGGAGTATATCATGATTGTGTTTAGGCAGACTCCAGCAAGAATAGCTGCCCAAGATAAAGCTTTTGTAGGAAATTTAAGGAACTAGCCCTGTACAACACATATCTGTCTTTCTAGATAAAGCAGTGGGGTTTGGTTGCTCATATGAAATTATACAGCAAGGAATACAGGAAGATCGCAATAAATCTCATTCGCATGCCACCAAACTTCTTCTAACTGAAGCACAGCAGGCAAGGTTAGAATGGGCCCCAATATGCTGTTAAACATATTGGGGCCTGGAAATCTGAACTGACAAAAAGGTATTTCAATCTAACTAGCAAGGAAGGATATGTCTTTATACCATGCAGGACCAGATATGGTCAAGAAATAGTTCGAGCTGAGCATTTGAGAAGAATTCCAGCACATTACTGGACCTACGTGATAACATCGGTCCAGAAGAATTGATTAAAGTGCTTGAACAAATAATGAGGGCAGCCTATATTGATACATTGTTACCATCCTTATGCACCAATTTCCACAAACAAGAGCGATACAATTTTATGCACAATAAAAATTGAGAGATATCTCCAATATGACTCAGGATTGACTAGATAGATGCAGAAATATTTTAGCTGAGTTGATCTGAACCCAACTGAACATGGATGGGCCTTCATGATTATAAAATGCGTATTATTATACAAAAGTATAAATTTTATTAAAAATATAAATTTATTAAAAGTATTAAAAAGTTAGATGAAACTTGAGTATGGGTGTATGACAAAAATAGAAGTATTAACATACCTATAATAATATGAAAGTGTTAATAATGCCTGTTTTATGGTTGTTTCAGTAACAAATATATTTTGACCCATTTACAGTTAAAAAGTACATTAACAAAACTGAAATAAAAGCTATTTAGGAAATGAGAGAAAATGGCTGAGAAATGTGCAGAGATTTCATGAGTATTAATGAAACATAAAAATGATAAAGAATTACAAGGGAAGGTCCATAAGTTTCTGGCCTCGCTGATAAAAGGATTATTGCCTTCACAAAATCCTTATCTGGTGTCATAACTTAACTGTTAAGTAAATAATTGCAGCTGTAACTTCCCTCTGCTGTGTTCAGTTGTTCAGATATAGTTGCATAAAGAAGGCTATATTTAAAAGAATGTGACATGTTCAAAATGGAGTAATGACTTGTTATTAAGTTCTTCACAAAAGGACTTACTCCAAATGAAATTAAACAGCGATTGGACGGTGTATATGGGAAAACATCCCTCTATTCTACCGTAAAAGAATGGCCAAAACTTTTTCTTCAAATGGGTTGAGAAAGCATTGAAGACGAAGAGAGTGCACATTGACCTTAAGAGGTGCTCACTCCTGAAAACATTGCTCTTGTGGAAGGAGAAATTATGGAAGACCGGCAGCTCAAAGTTACAGAAATAGTAGCAAGGCTGGGCCTTTCTAAAACAACAGCCCTTTGAATTATTCATGAACATTTAAGCATGAGTAAGGTAAGTTCAAGATGGGTGCCTAGACTTCTTTCCTCAGTCCAAGATCAGCAAAGAGTCATCTGTTGTCAGGCATTTTTGGAGTGCTTCCATGGCGACGAGAGAGAAGAAGCAAATCATTGTTACAGGAGATGAAACTATGGTCCTCTACTAAGATCCCTTGTCCAAATGAGAATCAATGTAGCACAGAATACGTGCTTCCATCAAAGAGAAAAGGCAAGGAAAGCTGAGTGGTGGTGTGCGCCTTCTTCACGAAATGTTCCTGTACACACAGCTCTTGTTGCAAAGGAAGCTGTGAGGAAATGTGGCTTCAAGGATGAACATCCTCCTTATAGCCCAGATCTAGCTCCCAGTGACTATTTCCTCTTCTCAAAACTCAAGAAGGATCTTTGAGGAAGAAAATTTAAGTATGTCGAAGAAGTGATGGATGCTGTTTATTCCCATTTTGCAGACAAGACTTCTATTGGGGGGGGATTGAAATGTTAATTCAAAGATGTGAGAAGTATATTGCAATAAAGGGTAACTATATTGAAAAGTGAAGTAGTTTTTGTCTTTATCATACCTAGAAATTGGTTAGGCCGTAAACTTACAAACCTACCCTCATATATGCATTAATGAAACTTGAATATTTGGAAATTACTTATTTAAATATATTCCTATTATATATACTCCCACAGTGATAAATATAAAAGGGAATGAAAGAAATGCAAATGCAAGATTTCTAGTTGTACATTGGTTATTAATAAACATTATTAGTGTCATTAGTTTATACTTGGTAGAGTAATTTGTACTGTTTTTATTATATTTTCTTATTGTTAATGGAGTTATTTAATATTTACTTGTATTTGGGTTTATGTGAAAAGTATTTAGGTACAGTTGAGCCAAAGTCTTCTACATAGGCTTTCACAGTCAGTGTCAACTATGCAAACTGAGTCTTCCAGGCATACCATTGGTGATGTGCACTCAGTCCTGGACAAAACATCTTAAAAGATGAAGGAGGAATCCATTAGATCAAGGCCTTACAGCCCAGAAGACTCAATTTGCATACATTGTTGATGAGTCAAAGATACTGTTCAGCAGACAATTTAAATTATATAAGTTGTAATTTTTTAATATAAAGATATTAGTGATCAATAAATTTTTCTAATACTTTCAAATATTTGTACTTATCTTACATTTCAATGTGTAAATAGATGTGTATCAACCTATATTTATGTTAAATTTAATTATTTCTTGAATATTTGATTTAATTAAAATTAGAAAGAGTAGCGTAGATGAGGAGATGGATTGGATTAGAAGGGTATTTCATAATTTTGTTATTATAAAGTTTGAAACATATAATCTGAAATATAGGATTGTAAATACTTATGTACACAATACTTGTAATTTATTCTATCCTGGTACAACTGTACCTATATAGTAGCTTTAAGATACACTGAACTTACTAAGCCTATAGTAGCAACCTGCTGCTTTTTAACAATAAAGGTTGATAAGTGTATAAAATAAATTTTTTCCCACATGTTTTCTTCCTTATATCACCTCAAAAAAATTTTTGGAGCAACAGATTAATACATTTGTTCCAAAACAGTTATAGGCTGTTATTCACCAATGTGGAGGTTTATTGATCACATGTGGAAATGTTGCTGAAATGGATAAAGCTAAGTCTTAGCTTCATCCTTTTCAGGATGAGATGCAATTTGAGAACAGCTGTATGATAAAGGGCCTGTTCTGCATGTCAGCAGAAATATTAAAACTAGCAGTGAAAGAACCAAACCTATACTTATATTTGCTTTACTCATTACCTAAACCTGTTGGTCCTGGTCATGCAGTGGTAAGCATATTTGCCTCCTAAACCCAAGATAACAGGTTCAATTCTGGCCAGGATCGGTGGATTTTTTCAGACATAAAAACCCTAAGTCTGGCTTCCTTCTAAAGGGAAGTAAAGCCTTTGGTCCCCTGACATAGATTTACAGCATGTAAAAGAACCTCAGCCTTAAAGAAGAGGTCTCAGAGCAAAATTTATTGGCCTTTTCACGCCCTGAATTGAATGGGATGCCAATAACCTGAGATGTTAAAGAGCGTCCATAAATAAATTAAAAAAAAATTACCTTATCTTTTTCATATTAGAGTGCTTGTTATCTAGTCACACAAGATTATATTTCTGCCCATTGGTCACGGATTATACTGACATTAATCAAACTAAATTTCCACAACACTCAAATAAAATTTAAACTTATATTAACTTATACCAAAGAGAGTGTACACATTACAGCAAGTTAAATTAAAAGGTGAATGAGTGCAGATATTATTATAGTTTGGAGTTCCTGGTCACAAATATCCAGGGGTAAATTTTTATTAATGTAGCAAATTTTGACATTATTATGTTTACATGCTCATTTTTCTTTTTTCGTGGCCAAGTCAGCTCTATAAACTATCTTCAGTGGTTTGTTATTTATTTTTCAGAGTTGCCAATACATATAATTTGAACATATAGCATCTTCCACTGTATGTCCTCTCATTTTTAACCACCAGGGCGAAACTGTGCCTCAGCTTCAGATCTGTTTCAACATTGTGCATCTGCTTGAGGAATTTTACAATTGTTTTTCAAAGTTGCCAACCTGTTATTTCATGATGTACCAACAAGTTCAGGTTTATGCTTTCCAAATAGGAGGCAAGCATAGGCTGTGTCCCGGCTTAGCAAGCTGCAGTAAACCACTGGGCCCTCCAGTTTCTAGGAATGACCAGAGGTTAGCTCTGGGTAGTATGTATGTGTGTATGAATTGATTACTAATTACACTCACCTATTTTCAACTTATTCATATAATGATATCAATTAATATGATTGGCTTCACTGTGCAAGTTCCAATTTACATTTAAATACTAATTACATATTTTTGATTTTGCATTGTTAGCATGATGTATCAGCATTTGTTTTCTGATGTCATTGTATTTAAATTTGCTCATGTTATCAGTTACATTCCTGTTTGTGGTGTATTTCTTACAGTTAGTACAAATATGTCATAAGCACACTATACAGCATTTTCATCCATCTTCCTTTAATTTCAGCTATAAAAGTGAGATTAGGTATATATGAGAGAGATTTTTCCTGATATGGCAGAAAATGTTCATAATCAAAGAAATTGGGGACTTCTATATTAAATTTCACTATTTAGATGATGCTCATAACACAAAATAATTAATTTAATGAGAAGGTAAAACTTCCATATACAAATATAAAGTTATAAATGTTGTTCGAATGGTGTACCTATAAGGAAGTTTGTACGATTTAAATAAATGAATAATTTCTGAACTTCCCTATTTCCAGAATTTTTTATCATATTTCACTCTACCATATTCTGGTACATATTACATAGCTAGTATTTAGCATATTCGATGCAAAAAAATTGCAGCTAACAGTATTTTGCTTATTTACCTCCTTATTTAAACCTTGCATTAACCATCATTTATGTACAATAAGAAAACCAATAGACTTTCCAGTATGTACTTACGTTTTCTTTAATACTGCCATATTTAGATTCAAACTCTTCTTTAGAAATCAAAGGAAGTGGATCAAAGATGCTGACCCTTGTTACTCGCCCGTCTACTTCAAATTCTACCATTTTCTGTGCCTCAGCATATGTGAGGCCTTCCCTTGTTGGGGATGCCAGCAAGTCCACCGTAGAAGTCGAAGGTCGGGAGTGATGGGAGCCACGGCTCTTCTTGCGCCCCACTAGAAGAACAAAAATAGTATATCATTAAAGTGAAACAATGTGTATTAAATATTATACAATCGGAAAAAAATTATCCTTATATGGCGGCCAAAAATGCAATGAAAGCATAGCCCACAGCTCATATATATTTCGTGATCTTAAAAATATATCAATACCATTACTGGGCGTTGTAGCTGGAGTTGAAGATGCAGGTGCATTGTGATCGAAGTTAACCAAATGGTACTGCAAGCCACAAAGACTTCTGTATGTTTTACCACACTCCGCTACTGGGCATTCGTAAGGTGGTTGTTTTGAAGTCCGAAGTTTTTTGCAGAACTCCAGAACATCAAAATCTAACCCCATTTCTTCTTCGTTCACGAAGCATAAGTTATAAATTCCATTTATCAGAAACGCACAATTTATAAACAGTGTCGATTAAACTTTAAATTAGAGTAAATGCGTGCATCTATTCTTTGGTTATTTTACCTTTACTTCATTTAGTCTAACACTTTTCTTTTTTTTAAATTCAACCCTATCTCGAAAACGTTCAATAATAACCTCATAACAACTCTACTCATTTTCTATCCTCTTCCTCCATCCGGTTAGCCAACAGATTATGGCCAGGGCATAAATTTACCCAGTGAAATTAACGTTAGTAACAACCTAACCAGCCTCCTAACCTTTTATTTTTTGGGCTTACTTCCTGTTTTTACTACTTAGACACCACAAACGTTGGACATTGATGATACATGAGATGAAGTGATTAATTGGGAAAGGATTTTATTTAAGGAAGGAAACGTTCCAGGCCTAAGTTTAGGGCACCTCCCCGGCATTTGCCATTTATGACGACTGAGAAAACCTGGAAAAACCCCCAATTAGAAAGAACGGTCCAGGCTGGAATCCAACCCCAGACCTTTCGCTCACGATTTCGCGCTTTAAAGACATCGACAATACGAGGCGGTAAATGTTGCTGCGTACCACGACCCACTTTATTTACCAGACCCCAAAGTAGATATGGTCCCTGTGTTAATTATATCACATTATTAATTTACAGTTATCTGATTCATTACAGTAGTTTATATTTGGAAGTAAATCAACAGTCGCGTGCTACTTATTTTATTTTTCATTAAGTTAATATTGACTTAGTGAAATGACACTAGCAACTTGCTTAAAAGAAAGTGTGCTTCATAGGTTTGTTAATATTAATTTAGTGAAATCACACTAGGAAGCTTAATAGAAAGTATTAGTACTACATGGGTTTGCTCTTGTATGTCTTTATATGGCAGTACACGACATAACACCATATTTACATTTTATAAATAGCATTAATTAAAGCATGAGTGGATAAAGAGTATGCACCGTGCAAATTTTGATGTTAATGTCGAAACTGCGGTCGAACCCGGCCAGGACCGATGGATTTTTTCGGGCGTAAATATCCTGAGTATGGCTTCCTTCGGAAGGGAAGTAAAGCCGTGGGTCCCGTGTCGTACATTTACGGCACGAAAAAGAACCTCAAGCTTGAAAGAGAGGCCTCTGAGCAAAATTTGTCGACAGTTTCACGCCCTGAGTTGAATGGGACTGATGATCTGAGATGTTAAAGAGCGTCCATAAATAAATCAATCAGCCCGAAACTGCGGTGTGTGTTAAACCCATGGTACCAAACTTTGTAGTTAGGGAGGGCATTTTCCCAATAAATTTCTCTAACCTACCATAGTATGTGACGACATGGTTTTAGCAAAGAAAGGGAAAATCCCAATATGTATCGTGTGAAGCTCAGTTTGGAACGAGATGAGATTTTAGTGAGCCTGATGTTATAACTTGTTTCTACTATTTTGCAGGCGAGGTTATGCATTGACAGGTACAATGATACTGAAATCGTTCATGTTACTGCTACTAAACACGTGTTTGTTTTTTTTTTTTTTTTTTTTTTTATTTAATTCGATTCAAATTAAGTGGGTTTTTTTTGCAGTAGTTTATCGTTGGACGTAAAATAACAGTAGCGTGTGACTTCTTTTGTTTTTTTTATTACGTTAATTTTTATTTAGCGAAATCACACCAGGAATTTTTGTAATACAAATTTTTGCACAATATATTTTTCTCTTGTATTTCTTAATGATGGCTTACACATCATAATATTACATTTACATTTCCTTAATAATAGCAATTAAAAGAGGAGTAGATAAACATGTCACTTTTGAAGTTAACGATGAAGATGTAGTGTGTATTAAACATTACGTACTAAAATTTATGGTTAGGGAGCAATTGTCTTAGTGCAATTTGTGCATCATATGTGACAGTGAGGGTTAACAATAAAAGAAAACCTTTAAGGAATGGTGTAAGCCGAATGTTATATTTTGACTCCTTTGCAAATGTGGTTAAGACAAGGCAGGTACCCCAATATTTAAATATTGCTAAGGAAGAATTTTTTCAATATAATTAGATGATGATAAATATGATGCTGTCCGAGCTATGTCAATTAATTTCAACGTGCACAGTAATGTGGAAGTTAGTAAATTTTATACATATTTGTGCCTACCTATGGGGAAGTATTAAATATGTATTATTTCATACTTCTTTTACGTATGACAAATGTTGCTTATGAACCATTTCAGAACATAATAGTTATCGAAATATTTTCTAATGATAAATAATGTCATCTTGTAAACGTAATACTGCCTAAAAGCAGCTTATTTGCTATTAGTAGTAATGGGCGACTTAGGTCGCCATTTTTTCCAGTATGGGAGTCTAGTAAATGTAGTCAGTCTTTGTCTTAGCCCTTTTATTGCAACTATAGATACTAACTATAATAGCGTCGTTTTAGATTGTATAGCGTGTAAAGTGGTCGTGTAAAGTACACAGAGTTTACTTTTTGCTTGAATGTGGTGCTATTCGGAAGAATACATTTTTAAGTCTAATGCGCCAATCTTCAATATAAGTGGGCGTTATATGAAAGGGTCGCTCGTGTAGTGTTCCGGGATGTATCCCACTATGATGCTACTGACATTTTACCACATACGTTTTCAAAAGATAATGTACTGCGAGGGGAATGGACTAGGTTGATCCATTCCGGTACTTTTGTAATGCCAGATAATTCTAGTGTGTATAAAACATTTTGAAGACAATTTTATTGTTAGAAAGCAGTAGATAGTCAGTTGATTACTGTTCCTCGAAATAAACCGAAACTTAGAGATCCCAGTATATTCCCCAATCAGCCACCCCACCACACTGTTAAGGTAAAAAAAAAAAAATGTCGGCAAATTGTTCTGAGCCTTTGCTGAATAGAGAAGAAGGGCATTTTAAAATTTCGTGTGAAAATGCTTTTTTTTTTTTTTTTTTTTTTGATAAGTTGAAGAGAGAGTTTCTAAATATAGACATTAAATCATTACTTTTAATTGTCAAGGAGAATTATATTATTTTTATTAAAATAAAAGACTAAAAAATGCGATATATACTGAAAATTCCGTCTCTTACAATAAGACTAAATTTTCATTAGCGCATAGCATATTGTGGTACATATTTAGTTAGAACAAGATTTACATCTTTGTTTACTTTTAACAATGTTTTCCTGTATTTCCTTTGTACAAAATATAATTTTTTATTGTTATACTTATTTGTCGATAGCAAATTCATAATACACACTCACAAAATAACATTGTCAAGGAGAATTATATTTAATTGAAATAAAAGACTAAAAGACGCGATATATACTGAAAAGTCCGTCTCTTACAATAAGACTACATTTTCATTAACGCATAGCATATTGTGGTGCTTAGTTAGAACAAGATTTACTTCTATGTTTATTTTTAACAATGTTTTCCTGTATTTCCTTCCTACAAAATATAATTTTTATTAGTTATATTAATTTGTTGATAGGAAATTCCTAACACACACTCACAAAATCACAAGACACAACTTATGTTTACTTAAAGGCGGTATTTAGTTAAAAATAGTTTATATATTAGTTTAATTTAAAACAGCTTCTTCTGTATTTACTTTGAATAAAATTCAATCTTTAATGTTTATACACATTTATTGATAGGAAATACAGTATATATGCACAATCATACAAAATCTTGCATACGAGCCTGCCTAAAGTTAGTATTTAGTTCAAAAAAATGTTTACATGTGTTCATTTTTTAATACCTTCTGTAAAATAAAATGTTCAGTATTTATACACATTTATTGATGTGACATGATTAACATGACACAGTTTTTTAAAATAATGATTTCATAGTATTCTATTATATCCATCCTAAGTGTCGGCCTTCATTGTTTTCTCTTAAGGTCTGCTATGTGTTTTCAGTTTATCTATGGTGTGGATTTTCTTGACCAGACCTCAAGGTGGATATCGATAGTAGACAAAGTGGCTGAATATGTGGTCAGTGTGTTAAATTATTCACCTTATTAATTTGCAGTTATCTGGTTTATTATAGTGGTTTATATTTGGAAGTAAATCAACAGGGCTACTTTTGTTTTTTACTAAATTAGTATTGATTTAGCAAAATCACAATAGGAACTACTATTAAAACTACATATACTACCACTACTCTTGTATATCTTTATTATGGGAGTGCACGACAATACCATATTCGTGTTTACTAAATAGCAGTAATTAAAAGAGGAGTGGATAGCCATATCGTGCAAATTTTGAAGTTAATTATGAAACTGTAATGTGTATTAAATCTATCGTACCAACTTTGTGGTTAGGGAGGACGTTTTCCCAACAAATTTCTTTAATCAAATGTCCTATGTGACGGCATGGTTTAGCAAATAGAAGGAAAATCCGGAGAGGTGGAGGACCGTATGAAGAGGAGTTTGGATCGAGATCATGACAGTTCTAGTGAGCCTACTGTTATAATATGTTTCATTGCGTTTGCAGGTGATGTTATACAGTGACAGGCACACTAGTAGTAAATCGTTCATTTTACTGCTATTAAACACATGGGTTTATTTATTTGGCTCCGTGCAGTTAAGCAGTTTACTACAGTAGTTTATAGCTGGAAGTAAATAAACAACAGAGTGCTAGTTCTTTGGTTTTTATTAAGCTAATATTGATTTAGTGATAAATGTGATTCTGTCCCATTTATGTAGATTACATTTAAGGTGTCCAGTAATCTATAAGTTAGTGTATTGAATAAATATTTGAGTTGGTCTGTGAAATTTATTTAGTTGTTTATTTATTTATTTGTTTATAATTTATGTTATTTTACATTTCGTTTACATTTGAGATATATTGTTTGAAAACAATTTCAGAATCTTGGAAACAATCGAAATGTTTTCTAATGATAAATAATGTCATCTTGTATACCTAATATTGCGTAAAAGTTTAGCATTTGCTATTTGCAATAGTAGAGCGACTAGGACCGATTTTTTCCGCATTGAAGTCTGGTAAATGTAGTCGGTCTGAGGATTGGAGTTGGTTCAGGACCAACTAGAGTATATTGTAGATGAACATGGTTGGTCTTGGCTGTTTTCCTCTGTTCATGCAAATACTTTTGGTGGCATTGGATCACACTAGAGGTTCACAAAGTCCCAGTAGATGGCGCTAGTGACTATAGCAACAGTCAACTAATGCCTCTATGGTGCCTTAGGTTGCTTTAGAGTTAAGTTGATGTTACTGTTCCCCGAAAAAAATGGGATCAGTTGATTTGATTGCTAATAAAGAATAAGAAACGAAATATGGAATTAAGAAAAATAAGGCGGAAAATGAAATTCAGCTCCATTAAAATTAAAGAAATCGTTCTTAAGCAGATTTCGGAATACGGATATATGCAAAGAATGTGATTGGTGTACACAATGGTTGCATAAAAATGACAGTAATCTATAGCTGCAATGCGGAAAGAATCGTTTGAAAATAGATGTGTGCAATATGTGTTATGAAAACAGTCTCAAAGAAACTGAAACACATGATGTATTAATACATGAAATTGAAAGTTGATAAATATGCAGCATCAAAGAAGAACCTACTAAAGCAAAATAAGGAAACCATATGTTAGATCTTCGCTGCTGGACACCCAAGTACCTGCTCACGGATCAGTTCTATTTGAGATGTTATATTCAAACGTTCGCAATGGTGATACATGTTCCACTTATGGAAGAGTCAACACAGCATGTTATTTAATATTTAAAGAACTCGAGAGTGGCATTAATAACGCTCGATACTTTTTACTACAAGCCAAAATAAGAAATAAATTGTGCTAGAATTTCCGTCACTATAATAGAAAGATATATAAAAATATAGCCATTATATCCTATATCCCAGTCGTTATACATTGAGATAGGCCATGTTACCCTTTGGGTGTTCATACTTATGAAAACTAAGTGGAAATGTTACAAGATCAAAATGATTGTTGGTTTCTAAAGTTGTAAAGTTAATTTACTAGCATAGCAAATCACTATAAATGAACTTAACCCTCTGATCTACCTTCAGAATTCGAGATATTTTCCTCCAGTCAAGTCAATTCATTTGTAGGGATTAAATTTTTAAACTCAAGGGCAGCAGTTTGATTGCAAAAATGACCTACTTAGTGCCAAGTAACAAATGTGCTAAAATCTAATGAACCTTTTAAAGGTACCCATTAACTAAGTAACATAAATATAAGCTTTTTACATAAACAAGAGTTTTCCGGCATTATGACCTTTTTATATAAACAAGAAAACTTTCGGAATTCACCCTCCAGCCGTGGTGGATCATAATTATTTGCAACCCGCTTCTGATGCAGGAAAGATGATATGGTCTATGTTATACAATGGAAGTTTTACATTTTAAACTATTGACATTTTGACGATATTTTATTATAAACATAAAGTAAGTCATTGATATATTTGGCACTTCCCTCTCTTACTTACCGGCTTTTTCTATAGTGCAACTATGTTTCCATACGCTGCCTTAGCAGATATGTGCTCATGACGCATTAGATAAAACTGTTAATTATTGCCAAATTTAGAATGAAATGCAACAGATATTTCTATTCTTTCTTAGCATTCTTCTTATTCCATAGCATTCTCTTTGACCAGTCAAGTCCCCTCCCCTACCCTAATCCATACAAGTAATTTATGAGGGCATTAGGGCGGGGTATGTTTATATTTTACTTTTTCTTTGCCCCTTTTCCTCTCCATCACAGAGTCCCTCCTTGGGTCTAATTTGTGGAGTGCAACAAAGCATGTTGGTTTTCGTGCCATATTATCGCCGTTATCCTTTCATGTTGAAGTTTATGAGATTAATCCCGCTTTAGTTCCAACTATTTAGGTTGACACCATTCTTTTGGCCAATTTTTCTTCCCTTCACGGACTGTGCCACAAGCATATAATTGCTTTGCAAGGAGCATTTTCATCAGTCTGTTGGAGGTAAACATTTTTTTTAAAAAAATTAATTACACAAATGGACTATATAATTCTCGCACGTGACCGTAACAACTCGTTCTCCAAGCAGAAGTTCATTACTTTTGCTTTCTTTTTTGCTAAAGTGTATTTTGCAATTTAGAAGATAACCATTATTACCATTTTGCAATTCCCGCTGTTTTGAATTCCCATTTTGTAGGTTTCACGGGCATATATTGCTTCAAACGAAATCTTCCCTTGAACCCTAGCACTGCTTCATCTTCAAGGATATATCACTGATGGTTTAGAACTGAATTAATTTTCAAAGGCCAGTGCAGGTCCGACTTTGTACAAAAATCGAACTATTCTTCTCCTTGTTTTGGATCTTTATATTTTAAGTGAAAATATTGGAAAAGCTTCTCAAAATGTCGGAGTGTCATGACTTGCTTTATTATTGAACAGACACAAAAACTTCCTGTAAAGTAACCCCTGATTTCGGAGAAAATCTACCGTCCCCATATAAACCAGAATTCCCAAATAAGGCATTTTTTCCCTCTCATTTATGCCCTCTCATCGTGAATCAGGTCAATTTCTTCGCTCCCTGCTTTAAGACAGTGGCAGAGTCCTATGGGAGATATCAATTTCCTTATATGTGAGCTAAGGGGGCCAGATGAAGGATAAATCTTTCACACGTTTTTGCGTAATTGAAATCTCTCTCTCCCCGCTGCACTGCAGTCACTGTCATTAACGCTCTGTT
This sequence comes from Metallyticus violacea, assembly GCA_030762175.1. Lineage (NCBI taxonomy): Eukaryota > Metazoa > Arthropoda > Insecta > Mantodea > Metallyticidae > Metallyticus > Metallyticus violacea. The sequence continues at coordinate 46,013,356 of CM060838.1, read as the reverse complement.
CTATATCTCTGTCTTGCATTGATCCGACTAACAACCAAGGATCGAACCTAATCATTGATCGAAAATATCGCTTTCATATGCCTCCTTAATAGCGGCTCGATATCTAGTCACTGAGTATTAAAGTTAGGATCACAGACTAATCTAGTAAGGATGTTTGAGAATAGGTCATCTTTTTATTTTTCTTTCTTTCTCCCCACTTTTCTCCCTTTCCACCTTTTTAGGTACCAGAGCTGCCAATAGGGGGACGCGGATTGCACCTACAGAGCCATCGGAGCCAAAACACAAGCTATATTATATATCGGAAATGGGTTTAAGCAATATACCACAGCAATTCTACGCGTTCTGCGACCACTATTCACAATGCTGCAATTTCAGTGTATGACTGTAAACCCTTACTGAAAGTACAAAAATTAATTGGCGGTGTATAACTGCGGGTAGCATGGGATTATTGCTCTTTTGTGATATATTTGGTGCCTCTTTAGAAGGAGCAACGTTTATAACTTCTTTCAAACCAAAAGGGAATCTTTTATCGAGACAAGAATTTGATTTACATTGTAGATATTCGAAATACATTGGTGTGCATGAATGCATTTCTCCAAAAGAAATGGTGAAAAACACAAAATAAAATACCTATGAGATGAAGAGCTTGTTCCTTTCACATCCGCACCAGAGAGTGAAGCAGAATAATGTAATTTGCCGTAAGACACCAACAAACGTAAAATTTGCTGAATTGTAAGTAATATCGCCGCGATCGTTTTACGCTTACCTATTGCTACATGAAAGTTTTAATTGTATTTTTATTGTTCAGATACTACCTCAGAACAGCCTTTTTCGCTGCTTTTGTGTAACTCCCTACACAAATATAAAATCTGATTTTTGCCTCCAGCAGTTTATTCCTGCAAATCCCAGCCCCTGAAAGACCGACGAACCACCAGAGTATTAAAAGTTAAGATTTTGGCTTCAGGTCAATTGGAATGGTTGTATAGCTTCATCAAGTGTTAGTACGATATGCGGGGCATAGAATAAAATAGCATTAACCAATGTAATGTTAATTGGAAAAATAAGACTAAAAGACATAAAACTAAGACCACCATGCATGAGTGTTGCTAATTTAAAGAAAATTGAAAACTCCCGTCATATATCGAAAAGGACAACAATTCTGCAGATGAAAACAAAGCTCAGGTTTTGATAGGAACGAATCACAAATTGATTAAAATATAATCAATTGTTAAAGACTGTAGTGACATTCTATCACTATTGAAAGCAGTAAGGCTTACGAATTCTTTGTTTTATATTTATAACATCCTTATTTTGTCAATCTTATCTTAAGACATCAAATTATTTTGTGTGAGGAATTTAATATTATGGATGTTACAAGTGGAAACGCAATACTGGTCCTTGAAATATTAATATAGATGTATTATTTTTATGTAGGTTTGTTTTAATTTGTCATCAATTACAATAACAGTGTATTCGAACTTTTATATCTGTTAATCTTTGGATCATTTGAATGGATTTTCATATAATAAATGTCTGCAATTAACACACTGAAATTTTTATGGGCTGAGACTGGAAAATGATAATACAAACAATGCAAATATATCAATTGCTCAAAACGTAATTCTCAAATTACCTTGATATTGCAGAGTTCCCGTAAATTATAAGTTATGGAAACATGTTAAACTTAAGTTTCTTTAATGATTTTTTTACACTCCATTCAGACTTGTGGCCACTTTCTATACACTTGCACATTAATTCTAGGATGAAAAATGACGTGGCAACTAAATGGAGAATATCATATGCATTTCCTGTTTTTTTTAAGCAATCCTGGCAGAAAATGCATTTGCAAGCTGGAATTTTCCAGCTGGATTCTGTGATTCCAAGTCTTATTCTTCCTTATTATTTCAATGCATAATGAATGTACCTCAACCTTTACTTGTAAAATTCAGTGAGAGAATAATAATAATAATAACAATAATAAAAATAATAATAACACATTCCACTTCAACCAATATCTTGAATGATTTAATATACGAGGTACGTCCAGAAAGTAAGTTCCGTTTCAATTTATCTCCGCTGCAGCGCTGCGATCGCAGTTCCGCACATGCGCGGTTGACGCTCTGTATCAAGGAGAAGAAACGTGCGCCATTTTGAGATCGCTGTCAGCCACGTACGCTTTGTTGTGCTTGTTTACAATGTCGGTGTTGATTGAAAATCCCGCCGCTTGTGAAATCAGATCTGTGATTCGTTTTCTGAATGCTAGGAAAGTGAAACCAATTGAAATTTATCGGCAAATTTGCGAAGTTTACGGACAAAATGCGATGAGTGATTCAATGGTGAGAAGATGGGTCCGACAGTTCAATGAAGGACGTAGTGAAGTGCACGATGAAGAACGAAGTGGGCGTCCATCTTTGGTTACAGAAGAACTGCTTCACGCAATTGATGACAAGATCCAGGAAAACCGCACGTTTACAATTAGTGCTCTCGCTATGGAATTTCCCCAAATCTCACGATCACTAATTCATGAAATTGTTACCGAAAAAAAATTTCGTAAACTTTTCTCACGTTGGGTACCAAAGATTCTTACTGAGCAACACAAAACAAAACGGATTGGTAGTGCACTTCAGTTTTTGACCTGTTATGATGAAGGCGGCGAAGAATTTCTGACACGGATAGTCACAGGAGATGAAACTTGGGTTTCTTATGACACCCCTGAAAGTAAGCGGCAATCAATGGAATGGAGGCACACTTCATCCCCAGCAAAGGTTAAGCCGAAACAAATCTTGACGTCTCGAAAAATGATGTGCACAGTGTTCTGGGACTGGAAAGGCATCTTACTCATTGATTTCTTACCGCGTAGTCAAACAATCAAAGCAGATGTTTATTGCGAGACACTTAGGAAATTGCGCCGCGCAAAACAGAATAAGCGCCGAGGATTGCTATCAAAAGGTGTTGTTTTTCTTCACGACAACGCACGACCACACACTGCAAATGTGACGAAAAACATCCTACAGGGATTCGGCTGGGACTTGTTTGACCATCCTCCGTACAGCCCTTACCTCGCTCCTAGCGACTTTCATCTGTTCTTACATCTCAAGTCTTTCCTTGGCGGTCAACACTTCAACAATGACGAAGAGCTGAAAGAAAATGTTTCCAACTGGTTGAAGACACAGGCGGCAAACTTCTATGAAGAAGATATACAAAAACTTTTGCCACGCTATGATAAGTGCCTGCAAAATTTCGGCAGTTATGTGGAAAAGTAGTTTAAGAGTTGTAGAATTTTGTGCAATAAGTAATTTTTCTGTATCTGTACACAATTTAATTTTATTACCAAACGGAATATACTTTCTGGACGTACCTCGTACATGAGATATTGTGATTTGTTTTTTATTTTTTTAATATAAAAAAGAATGCGAACAGTACATACTCTTAGGATATGCGTTTAATGAATAGAAATATATATTATTTCCTGCGTGGAAAAGTACATAGAAAAGTCGAGCTTAGTTCTTTCACGATTATGGTTCTAGTGGATTTCAATTACTAGAGATTCTAAATTGATGTCACAAGGGACCTTTGTATATGAAACAAATAATTTTTGCACAAATTTGAGTTTAAATTATGTTTTTTTTTTAATTACAAATGGTATGAAGTTTGTTTTGACAGTACACTCAAATACTATTATAATATGCGGTATCAAATTGATGTAAATCACCTGTTTTGGTTCATGGTGAACAATTTAGATTTTTGTTTTTCTTGAAATCAAAACCAGGGGCTTAGTGTTCATACAAACCTGATGCATGTACAGCGTTCATATTGAGGACCTGCAGCAGAATAGCCTTTACATCAAGTAATCTGTCAAGGGAGTAACCAGGACTAATCTCAGAAATTTTCGTGGTGTATGCAACTGCAGGGCAAACCAAATTTAAATTCAAGTACCAGATCTTGGTTGATTGATTGATTTATGGACGCTCTTTAACATCTCAGGTCATCAGCGTTCCTTTCAACTCAGGGCGTGAAACGGCCGACAAATTTTGCTCAGAGGCCTCTCTTTCAGGCTTGAGGTTCTTTTTCGTGCCGCAAATGTACGACACGGGACCCACGGCTTTACTTCCCTTCCGAAGGAAGCCATACTTAGGATTTTTACGCCCGAAAAAATCCATCGGTCCTGGCCGAGTTGGAACCCGCGATTTGATCTTGGTTGAGGGGAAGAAAATGTATATGTACGAGGTCTGTTCAAAAAGTATCGCGAATTTTGTATTTTTTTAAAAAGTATTTATTTATTCATGAATATCTATTTTGTCCCCATCAAAGTACTCCCCACCAAATATTATATACTTGTACCAACGTTTTTTCCAATCCTCGAAGCACTTTAAAAAATCGTTTTTTGTGATCTTGTTCAGCTCCCCCTTCGATGCTGTCTTTATCTCCTCAATCGTGGAGTAGCGTCGTTCTTTCATGGGCCTCTTCAGTTTTGGGAATAAAAAATAAGTTACAGGGGGCCAGATCTGAGGAGTACGGTGGCTGTGGCATCATAAGTGTGTTGTTTTTGCCCAAAAATTCGCGCACAAGCAACGATGAGTGAGCAGGGGCGTTATCATTGTGCAAAAGCCAATTTTTGTTCTATCACAAATAGGGGCGTTTCTGGCGGATTGCTTCGCGAAAATTGCGCATAACTTGCAGGTAATATTCCTTATTGACCGTTCTACCCTGTCTGTGGGAAGAACTCATAATGCACCACGCCCCTGCAATCGAAGAAAACTGTAAGCAAAACCTACACATTCGACCGAACTTGGCGCGCTTTTTTCGGTCTTGGCTCGTGTGGCAGCATCCATTGCGATGATTGAGCTTTAGTTTCCACGTCATAACTATAAACCCATGATTCGTCACCATCACCAGTTATGAACCTCTGGAGCAAATTTGGGTCGTCGTGGACAGAGTTCAACAGCTCCTTAGCAACGTTAATGCGATGTTTTTTTTTTTTTTTTGGTCGAAATTGAGCAACTTTGGTACGAAATTTGCGTCGAGTCGTCTCATGCCCAAATCATTTGTAAAAATCGAATGGCACTAGCTAATCGATATGTTTAGGTCCTCAGCAACTTCTCTAACGGTGATTGGACGATTGGCCAATACTATTTCTTTCACTTCTTCAATGTTTTCGTCTATTGTTGACGAACTCGGGCGTCCGGGACGCTCTTCGTCGTTCATATCTTCTCGACCCTCTGAGAACATTTTGTACCACCGATAAACGTTGTTTTGGTCCAAGGTAGGTTCACCATATGCCATAGTCAATATTCGGAATGCATCCGCGCACTTAATTTTATTTTTCACACAAAATTTGATATAGATTCTTTGTTCCCTTTTTTGGAATAGGCAAAAATCAAAGACGAGCCAAAACACGTCCAAGCAAAATAGCTGTCAACAATTAACTGAACATTCAAAATGGCCGAGCTTGTCAACATAAGTGAGGGACATGAGTACCAACGTAACGCCACAAAACAATCGAAAATGGAATATACGTAGATCGCGGAAATACAAAATTCACGATACTTTTTAAAGAGACTTCGTATATATATTCTCAATTACCATTTCCTTTCGTTTGTAATAACATGACTTTTTCTATTTTACCCTTATCATTCCAAAAATGTCTGGCTACTGTTATTAATTTGTTCTTCTATAGTCCAAATAATTAATCTGATAAATGCTGTTTATTCTTCAATGTTAAATTACAAGTGATTTTATTTTTTAATGCTGTTTAATAAAGTGTTATTGCAGTCTTTTAATTTCTGGTTTGAGATGGGAGCAAAGGTTAATACCTGGTTTCTTTATTTTAATTTTTTTTATTTGTGTGTCAACCATCTGTTTGCAAATCCATTCAAATGTTTTAAAATGTAAATATTCTTTAAGGTATTCAACTTTAATATCATGTTCTCTAATATAATTATGCCACCCTGGATAATAATGGTCTTCTGTAACTGTCAGAAGAGTATTTTTTTTTCTGTAGAAGAATGGGAGTGAATTGTGTTTTTTTTTTTTTCAAAGTGATTTTATTGGCAGTTCTTGTACATTTAAGTTACATTTAGTTACAGCGGTGACTGCACAATTTTAGAATGACAACAATGAAATTAAAAAGAAAGTCTAGCTAAAAACCGCTCAAATATCCAAGTCATTGAACATTTGGGAAAAAGTTGCATTAAAATGTTTAACAATAAATAAATTTTGACATTCCAGAAGTAGAATGCAGGCGGCCAACAGCTATTGATGTAGACAATGATTTACAATACGTGTCCTGATGCTTTATGTGTGTTAGATTTATACGAATTTATAGCGCTTTAGGTTACCTGACCCAACTAATGTTTTGATCTTTAGAGCAAACTACATGTTTTACAAAACAAGCTTACATAAAGGAACTGAAATTTAACATCTGCTTCTCGCTCTCTCTCTCTCTCTCTCTCTCTGTCACACACACATACACAAAGTGCACACAAGATTGACAGGTTGTTTCGGCTTCTCATCTCTTAAAATGGCTATGAACGCCATTCAGTACAATTGGAAAACTCTTTGTTCCAGCACACAGTCCACTTATGTAAACAAGGTGCATTACTGTTAATTTTTTAAAATAAAAAATCGCCTATCTACAACCTTACGAGTGCTTGTGGTTATGTAAAATTATTGTCCAGCTCCTAATAGGGAAGACCTTGTATGTATAAAGAAAGATAAGTTGTACTTGTTTTCTCAAAAAAATTCATAGCATAACAAATAACTAAACACACACATACATGTAAAGAGATTATGGTTGGAAGTAGTATTTCATACTAGGTCACAAACACGTGCGTCAACAAAGTAAACAAAATGTTGGGTAATTTTTTAATACAGGCACCCAAATCATGTTTTATTTTCCCTCGAGCTAATGCTAGAGGTGCGTGTCTATAAAGAACCGCCGGAGCCTTAACACGCGTTGTTGTTGTTGTTGTTGTTGTTGTTGTTATTATTATTATTATTATTTAGCGTGTGACCGATCTTGCCACTATTGAATATTGATGCTGCAAACCCATGTAATTTGCCGCGATTGCGGTGAAAGGGTACAGGTTGCCTTGTTGAAGATGGTTTATTGCTGCAAAATTCAAGGGTGGTAACTTGGTGGAGTAGTTTTTATATTTCTTTCTAACCAAAACGGAATTTGGTAAGTTTTATCGAGGCAAGAATATAGTCCGCATTGTAGATACTCACAAATGCATAATACCCACAAAATTTTGCTCGTGAACAATTGCATTATATTCATTAATTTTCCATCGTTGGCCAAATATTAGCGTATGCTGCTCACCTATCCGAAAGTATAACACTCTTAGGCAGTTTGAAAATAAATGCAAAGGAAAATGTACCTCGTACTTACCTACATACACCGTGAGAAAGAATAATCCAAAGACGCCACAATAGTTCCTTTCGTAGAATTTCGGAACACCTCCAACCTGTTTTCAATATCCTGTTACACGAACATGACCTCACAAGTTTTTTTTTTTTTTTTGAGTAGTGTTTAACGCCCGTTTTTACTACTGAGGCACCACAGGCGGTACCTCACAAGTAAAAGTTACCTGCAGTACAGAGTGGCAGTGGAGACTGCCGACTGGTTCAGATTACTGTCGTTGCTATTACTTATATTAAATAATTTCCAACCCCAAGAATGAATCCCTGGTAGCTCAGTAGGTTAGAGCGTCGCCATAGTAATGTGCAGGTGCCATATTCGAATGCTAATGGGTAATTCCCCCCCCCTTACTGGTAATCATTTTTTCCCTCGCAATAAATATTATTTTTTTAAAAAATAACATTTCTCAACAATAACACTTATTTATGCACTATTTTTAATCCAATAAATGTTACTTTTTCATGCATTAGTTTAGTTTAACAAAAAATAATAGAACATAAAAAAATAACATTAAATTTTTACTAGTATTTTTTTTTTATAAGTTTAACAAAAAATAACAGACCATAAAAAATTAATTTTACTACATAATAACAATATCTAACTCGTTACTTTTTTATTCTGTTAGGTTAGTTTAAGTTTAATAAAACAAATGTAATAAATAAATAATATTACTCTATAAAAACATTTCTTTCATTTTACTGGTCAGCTTTCTTTCTTAAGTCAATGAGCCTCTCGAACAGCCGAAGCAATATTAATGAGATGCCGTCCCCGATTAAAATATTATAAAACGTTGGCATCATCAATTACATATATTATAAATAGTATTGCAATTAGTGTGTACAATTTATGTCTATTCACGTTAACAGATAAGTTATTTGTGTATTTCATGGGTAATAAGAAAGAAAATATGGCGGACAGAAAATTTAGAAGTAGACCAGAATATGTAGATAGTAAATGTGTTAGGCTGGACAATGAACAGATGACCAGTCATCCCTTTGTGTTTTGTCTCAAGATTCTTTGTGTTGAAAATGGATCGCCTTTTAGGTTTCTAGAAAAACTCAGTTTTGTTAAGACTCCGAAGGCAAGCATAAAGTAGATAGACAACAGAATCGAATCACGAGGGTGAACTAAACCAGATATCCCGACTTGTTGGAACCAAAGGGGAGCAATGTCTAAATTTAAAGCCTATGAAACGTCCAATCAGGAATCTTATAATAAGTATATGTACGCCCCTTGGCGAATAGAGAGAAATTTTTAAGAGGAACAATAATCCAAATGATGGGAGGTGGCCTAACGACCGGATGCGGAGATTTTTGATTAAAGATAGGGATTTCGAGCCCCGAGGAAAGAAAGAGTGGAGTTATCGGGGGAGTGTAAGCTTAGCCATCAGTGTTGTGTGAAGTTAGGGCAGACAGGGTGAGTTTAACCATCAGACAGAGTGAGTCAAAGTGATCGAGAGAAAAGTAATTTGAGCTATAGAAAGTGAAAGTAGGACAATAAACGGGAGTGTGTTTTCATAGACAATTAGTTCGGCTAGTGTAATTCTGATTTAAGAACCACTCAACAGAACTCAAAAAAGCGAACCTTAATATTGAACAAGTGACAAAAGCAAATAAATAGTATCATCTCCAGTCTTAAGATTTGCTTTTATACATTTCCTAGTTCCCAACTATTTCCCCCGTTGACCTGAAAGGGTAACATAATTACAGTGATCTACCGAATCTAGCTGTGGCTTGGCGGCGCATCGAGACTGCGGCGGGAGAGAAGAACTTCATTGATTCTACAAAACACTATGGGTATTTGATCAATTAAAACCCACCTTTTTGCTTCTTCTTCCCTCCCCCCCCCCATAAAAGTCATCGCACAGTTGATCTTTAACAAATGACAGAGCGAATATTATCCAGACGTTTCGCACGTTTCCTTGCAGATATATTTTTAAGATTGTGATGCATAGACCAACAGAGGCATATGTGAATCCTTTACTGAAATTGTCACCAGTTGGCTTTCTTACCTACGGTTCGGAACTGCCGGATTACTTCGCTGCCTCTCAGGACGGCAGCGTGCATTTAGTTCTCCGTATAAAGAAAGGTACGCCATATACTCTTCTAGGACTCCAGCAGTTTCATCTCCACAAACACACATGCAACCTTCATACATATCTGGCAAACTCCTCGCAAGCATTTAACTGGTCAGACTTCGTCAGCTGTATTGAGTAGATGGTTGTTCTGCCCCAAGAGAGCTCAGAGGCTCTCTGATTCTGGCCCACATATTTTCTAATTGGATTCATATCAGGTGACTTTGGGAGGCCACTAAATCCCAACTCGAGGTCTCCTCGCAAACCATCTGATTTTTAAGATCCAACTTAACTACTGAGGATCACAGGCGGTGGACACTGGTGATACATTAGATGAAATGATATACTGGTGGGGGGGGTGAGGGGAGTAAGTGTTGTTTATGGAACCTCTCTGGCATTTGCCATTTATGAAAACCTGGGAAACTCCCTTGTGGGAATCGAACCCCAGACCTCCTCCTTATGAGTTCGCGCATTAACGATCTCGGCGACCCATAGCGGTTTCTCTGAATTGGGTTCGGTGCAAAGAGTGGATATCCAGCTGGATCAAATGTAATCTTTCTGGATATCATGTTTGGACTAAACAGATAATTTTATTTGCCAAAATATGTTTGTAGATTTTTGCCATTTGCAGATTGTAATGTATTCTTCATGTGCTATCCTATAAAATGTCATCCAACATATTATGCAAATGCAACCCTACCTATTGTTGTCTCGTTAAGCATTCACTAGTACCATCCAATATGTTAAAACGCAATATCATTGTTGCTATTGGTTATAATTACCCCAGAGAAAGTGACATAGTTCAAAATTGAAGGCCTTCTTGAAAATAGACAGTCCACAATATGCTGCATCTTCAAATTTTCTTTCATTACAGCTTAAGAGATCTTATCCCATGTTCTCTAAAATCATCTCATGGTTAGCTAGGAACTGAGAATGATTTTTCTAATTGAAAGGCAGCTCTAAAATGTTTGCTTTGAATTTCTCTCAATAATATGGCTTAAGACATTAACAGTGAAGTAATATATTATTTTATTGTAGCAGTTGGCACAGTAACTTTATTATACTTCACTTGTTTCATATCCAGAGCATAGTACAAGAACATCCTCATCATCTGCTGGGGACTGACTCTTTTCCTCTGGCCGATCAGAACAAGTGCTCTTTAAACATGTTTTAGATTTTAAATAAGTGAGATATATTAGTATTATTATACCAGCTGATTTGATCAAATTACTATAATTCTATTTCTAATACTGATTCTGAATGTCTTGTTCATTTGCCTGGCTGCATAATATAATTTAATATCATAATCCAATGAAAGGTTGATCAGCTTGGATGAATGATATTCACATTCACTAAACCAGATGTGCTGAAGAAAGTAATTATGGTCCAATAACCTAAAAGATCAAATGAAGGATGATAAAGCATACTATTGTTTCTACTTAAAAGTTATACTAAAGGTACATTTGTATATAAAAATATTTCACAATTTTAAATAAAATTTAGAAATTAAAATTTTAGATAACATCCAATTATAGTGCAACAGAGGAATAAAGTTGTAAAACAAGCAAGTCAGGTGATAGAAAGCAGAGAAAAATTTTATCGGCTCAATGAAAATGTGCAGCAGAACTTCAAATAAATGTGTTGGATTTCAGTTCTAATGAAATCCAATACTGTCCTGGTGGTGTAGTGGTTACCATACTTGCTTCCTAAACCCAAGATCGCGGGTTCGAACCCGGCCAGGACCGATGGATCTTTTCGGGCGTAAAAATCCTAAGTATGGCTTCCTTCGGATGGGAAGTAAAGCCGTGGGTCCCGTGTCGTACATTTACGACACGAAAAAGAACCTCAAGCCTGAAAGAGAGGCCTCTGAGCAAAATTTGTCGGCCGTTTCACGCCCTGAGTTGAATGGGACGCTGATGACCTGAGCTGTTAAAGAGCGTCCATAAATAAACCAATAAAAAAAAAAAAAAAAATACAAAACATGATCACATACTCCAACCTGTAAAAGCAATTTATTCTGAAGATTTTTGGCTTATTGTTCGACATGTATGCTAAGATTGTGCACTACAATTCAGCAATGAAATTTGTTCATTTTAGGATTTCAATGTAAACTTAGACATATTACTATTTTTGACATACATTGTTGCTTTTCTACAGGAAAATTAATCACAGACTAAATGTATCTTCAAAATGCTATTAGTTTAGTTGTATTAACAAGGATTAATGGTGCTTTACATTGAGAATCATACCTGAAATAATGGAAATACATGCATATATGGTTATACAGCAAAAAATTTAATTTAATTTATATTATTGAATGATTTAGTTGAACTACACGCTCTTAATGCTTCACTTCTTTTGTATGTTTCACACCTTTTGGGGGGGGAGGGGTTGGTAGAATTTTCATATTTCTATAGCAATTTACTATGATACATTTTTATACTCGATCAAATTTTATGTCCCCAGATGCAAAGTACATTGTTATTATGCGAAACTGCAAGAAAAATATTTCAGTACGGAACTAGACATTAACACAGATAAGAGGCAGATCTACTTAATCTAAATGCACAATTTTTTTCAGAATTGGTCCAAGACGGGGGAAAGACGTTAACAACATGATTGTTCTTTGTGTCCTAACAGCAACAAAACTGCACCATATTAATTAGAGGAAAATTTGCAAAATTACAGTTTCTATATGAACATTGGGAAGAAATATGAAAGTCCATGTTTAACATTTAAGATTTTTATCTAAAATTAGTTCATTAGGGTTTTCCATGGTTTAATAATCCTTTCGACTGCTTCCTGTAATAACTGCTGCAACTCTTATAATCTGCATTAGTTTTTATTAAATTAAGTGCATTAATTTAAGTCTTTATGTATATAATAGGCAACATATTAAATTGCAGCTTCATGAGAACAAGTTTTGAACTATCTATCTGCAAGTACTTTGTTATGGCTAGATTTCGAGACATTGAAGGTCCTGATGATACTTTTAACTGCATTACTCAATAAATCCCCCGAAGTCTCTAGTTTCTTTATAGAATGAGTCAAGAATTCAAAATTGGCAGATATGAAAGCCAGGTCACATTTTAAATTGCTGGCTTTTACTAAATTTTGAACATCAATTGAAGAAGTTTCGTCTGGGTCCAGTTCACTTACTACAGATACAAATGCATCAAAATTGTCTGCATATTATTTTACAGCAATTAGCCAAGTGCCCCAATGTGTGGTTATGGGTTTAGGAGGCAGTGGAAGATCTGGATTTCTTTCTTTGAAAAGATAAGACTCTAGTCGGTGATTTTACAAAAATTGTTTTCCTATTTGACACTAACTAATCCACTTTCGGATTTTGTCACACAATCTGTGTACAGCATGCTATGATACATGTCACATGAATCATTTTAGGATAACATACACAAAGAGGTTCACTAGCCTTTTTCATATATGGCGCATCATCAGTTATGAAAAGCAAAACATTGTTGTACTTCACACCATTTGGCCATAAGATCTGCAAAGCTTCATTTAACAGCAACCGACAATTGTTTACAAGCTAGGTATAAGTGTTGTTTGGAAATTTTTTCATCATTTCTCACTTTTCTAATGCCAGCAGAATCGCTAGTTTCGTAAATGCTCACATGAGATCTTATTTTCACATACTGACCTAATGTATTTTAATGTTTCATCATAGCACTTCGGGAGATAATTTTTCCGAAGAGTTCATTCATCATGCTTATATCCGTATATCTGGTAAGAAACATTTTGAATTGGGGATTGTTTACCTTATAAAGGGGTGTATCAGCCGAAACAAGTGCTTCACATAAATCTGAATAATACTGTGAATTTATTTTAATGTTAGATGAGGATGGAATAGGTTCTCCATCGCCGCAAGGAAACACAGGAGGAAGCTGCGATGCATTTATTTCCAGATAAATGTTGTACTATCTGCGATCATTGATTTGTAATTACACATTTCCCACAAGATTGGCAAAATAATACCCTACCATCAGTGGTAAAAATGTTTTCAAACTCCAATACGTATTTCTGTAAACGTTCATGCACACTTGATTTCACTTTCGGCATGTTTAATTAAAATAGTTCACACACCTAAGATCACAAATGTTTGCTACCTAGACTGGATCCCGACTGAAATAGAAATACATACGCAGTTATGAACTTACGACTGTACATAAGGGATTCACAGAGTTTATCACGGTCGTTCCCAGCTCTTTATACAGTGTGAAAGATAAGCCATAAGTTGTGTGGGTGCGGAGTGTTTCCAGACAACAATATTGCAGCAGATGTTGCAACATTTATGTGCTAATGCTGTTATTGCATCATTTCTTTCTTGATCGCGAAAGAATTTAAAATATTTATTACAAAAAGAGCAGAAATATTTAATTAAAATTACGGAAAAGTATACAAACTATGGATTTATTACAACAATTTCTGAAATATTTATTTACATAATTTTTTTGTAAAGTGTATTTTTATGTGAAATATGATTTTGAATTTATACTTGTGGACTCTCAATTGGGATAATAAACTTTGTTTTAGGAATGTAATTAGGGGAAAAAAACATGATTTTACATACAAATCTGGGCCTGTTTGACAAGAAATGGTAATAAATAGAATATTGAGAATTAATCAAAGATTATTTTAATGTTGATGAAGATATACTACCTCTGAAATAGTTACAAGACATTCAACAGGATTTGGTTCAAGATGATGAGTCCAGTTCATTTTCACGAATTTTCATAACGCTGCCAATAACCTAGATAATCTTAATGCTTTCTGATGCATCATAACATTTATAAGGAGATTATGAATCGTTTATTGCAATATGAGGACATAGTTTATGCTGTGGCTGCAATTAAAGATAAAACAGGCTAAAATGACAAACTTTTATTAAAAAATTTTTTTCTGGGTCTGGGTATAGTTTTTTTTTTTTCATATAATTTTTAAATAATTGTATGGCTTTATTGCTTACAATACAATAGTATACAGTGTACATTTCACTCATTTTTCACATTTCTTCTTCTTCTTCTTCTTGGGGGAAGGGTCCCTGCTAAGAAACTAGAAAAATGTAAAAATAAAGTTTTATTGATCTCAATAATCATACTAGTAATTGTATTAATGCCAACATTTTTCTTGGATGCTAGCTGTTAGCAACAGAAAACCCTGAAAGGCATAAGACTGCCAGTTTCTTGAAATTTCCTCTTTTATACTGCCTCTTGAATTTCTAGGCTGAATTAAGACTGGTATTTTTTTCAACCTCTGATCGCACTGCTAAATGACCAGCCAAGCAGTAGGAGGTAGATTTGCACACTGCACAACTCCTCCACCATAATGTCTGCCAATGCAGAGTTCACCACATCAATTGGAGCTGAGCTCCAATTTTAACATGGCAGCATGATTGATGCTCCTGCCAAGTGCAAATTGCCCATTGTCATTAGTTCTCTACAGGTAGAACAGAATTAAGTAGCAGAAATTAATTGCTGAATAAGCTGCATTTAAGATGCTAACTGTTTGAGTTATGGTGTTGTGCGTAATGATATAGGAAAATGAAATAATGTGCATAATGAAGGTGGACAGAAACACAGTTTGTTGCTAGCGAAGACTTTGTTCAGCAATGTATATAATCAACTACTTGTCGTCTAAACATTCTTAAGCTTCACACTGTTTTTGAAAACAATGGGACCGGTTTCGGAGCGACATCCACTCCATTCTCGACCAACTCGACGAGAGCGCTTCTGCACCAATGAAGAGCTTCAAGACACCATGAAGACCTATCTGAACATGCTGATGGCATCCTTCTATAAAGAGGGTATTCGAAAACTCATTAACCACTATGACAAATGTCTGAATCTACAAAGTGACTATGTTAATGAAAAACTTAGTACTTGACTTGTGGTAATAAAACCATTTTATAATTTGTCTTTATTTTATGCCAGTGAAGTTTAAAAAATACCCTTTGTAGTACAATTGGGATAATTTCCATTCCTGATATCCTACTACTGAGAAAGGAAAGTTTGACCCACAAGCAGATAAATAACAGTATTGCAAATTTGTACTTTTTAAAAATATTACTGTTTCTGTTTAACCTTTTATGTAGTTTTCCCACTTGCAATAATAGAATGCAAACTTCAGATGATATCTTTAAAGTGCATAACATGAAAATTTCTTGAACATCAATTTTTGCTGCTACTGTAACTCCAGTGCCTTTTGTCCGTTTACTGCTTGCCTTGCTTCATCCACATTTCCTGCAACAGCAATAATGTTTTCATTGCATTTAGCTTTAGTGCATAAGTATATACATTTATAAGTACTGCAGGAAGCTGGAGAGATGGCTAGGGATTATGTGTGGACAGGGCTTTATCTGCCAAGTAAAGCATTATGCAATGCATGTGTGTCACTTATACAAAAGTCCATCTCTTTGCGTTAACAAAATCAGAATATTAATAGTGAACAGTTGGACATTATCAACACATTCCATTGATTAGCAATCTCTCCAGCTCCCTGTAATGCTTGAAAGGCATATCTAAAGCCCCAACATTCCTCAAGAGTATCACATCAGTATCTAAAATCAAATTAATTTCGTGATTCAGAACTAATGAATAACCTCTGAAATAAATGCAACCCACAATACGCACAGTTAATATTGTTACATTGAAAAAAGCAGAGAATTAACACCTAATAAATGTTTTGATTAAAAAATTTGCCTATTACTTTTTTTTGTCTGGGAATATACCTTGGGATAAAGAATCATTTATATGATTACATGTCTTAACCCATATTATAAATCATTCTTCAAACCAAAAGTCATGTACTACCCAGTAGCCAATCAGAAACTGCAAAAAATGGCATATCATTTTAGCACTTCAAATATGATACATTGTGAGAAATGTATTATAATTAAACAAAACATATTTAAGGTCCAAGGGAAAAAATCCAGAATTTATCAGATTGTCAAGATCGAAAAAAAAAAATCTATGTAGGAAAAACAAAGAAATGTAGGAATTAGGTTGAAGGAAAAATGGAGAATCATCACTTACAAGCAAACAGAAAAATCACTAATGGCATTACATTTTTGGAATGAAAACCATGAGAGAAAAAAAGCATCTAGTTATTACAAATAGCTCAACAACCAAAGAAATTAAACACATGAGAAAGGATTTACACAAAGACACAAGCAATACCTAATGAATTTTAACATCCCAGAAGCAGACTGTTCTCCATTGCTAAGCCACTGGAGTCAACTTGTGCACCTACCAACTCAATTTCAATTAACGATCCAACAGTTGATTGTTTTTTGATTGATTTACAGATGCTCTTTAACATCACAGGCCATCAGTGTCCCATTCTATTCAAGGCGTGAAACGGCTGACAAATTTTGCTCAGAGGCCTCTTCTTTCAGGCTTGAGGTTATTTTTCGTGCCGTAAATGTACAACACGGGACCCATGGCTTTACTTCCCTTCCAAAGGAAGCCATACTTAGGATTTTATGCCCAAAAAAATCCATCGATCCTGGCCAGGTTTGAACCCGCAATCTCGGGTTTAGAAGGCACGTATGGTTACCACTAAACCACTAGGACCAACGATTCAACAGTGTTTAACAGCCAAGGATGTGGACAAAGGTTCACAAGCAGGTCTTAAATAAATTTGAATTAAGTGAAGCCATAAAAAGTTCCACTCACAATATTATTAATGCATACTTCACTATGTTAAGATTCCAAATTTAATTAATATTTAAATCAAAAGTACTGTTGACTACAGTAAGGTCTAGGAGTCTATTGATAACTCCTGTGGTACATATGTTGAAAATGTTGGTATGTTATTGTCTGATAAACCTAATGAGTGATGACATGAACTGTGAAATTCCTAAAGTAGTGAACCATTCTACAATTTCTGTATTTTTCGATAATGCCAATGCAGAAAGGGATTAAGTTAAATGGGAATATGTTCTGTTATTCATAACTGACACAGCTCATATTTTATAAAAGCCTAAAAGATCCTTAAAAGATTTTGTATGTACTTGGTTTGCACAGAAAATTGGCTAAATTTTCCCAATGTTGGCATATTTAATGTAAAGAAAAGATTTTTCAAAACTACACTGAGGGTGGTAACATGTAAGAACTGGCATCATCCCCTGCTCTTCCTTTTAACCTATAATCATTTGCTGGGGTACACGGCTCAATGTAGCTGAGAATTACTGCCAAAACGACGTTGTTCTGAAGCAAGTTATCTTCACTTTTGATAGCAGTAATACATCTTCAAAATAATTGTACATGCACATTTTTCAATGCGTTGTTAAAAAAAATATGACTTGTAGAGCATCAAAATTAGGGTGGCACTGCATAATTTCTTGTCTGGAAACAATTGGTTTATAGTTGAAAGTTAGGGACTATTAAAACTGTACAAATTGAGACAGGGCAAGCAGAAGGCAGTGCAAAAGAATAAAATGAATAAACTGCTAATGAAAATTAGGGATGTGCAACTATGTGCAAAATTAATGACTTTTACACAGGGCTAAAGCTGTCTTGAATTAACACACTGAACAGCTAAGTTGTATTGACTAGATTCTGTGTCCTTTGCACAGCTGTGTAATTCATGTAGAAGAACCGCAAGGAAAGTTGTTTGATACACTCTGGCTGTTGTTTTTATCCCCCTTTTGGCAGAAATGCACTTTGTAACACTATTGTAGCACATGTCCCACCACGATGATATTTAAGCAGAAATATCTAAGCAGGATGTTGGCCCTTATGGATCTTTGGGAAATTTTGCTCAGAGGCCTCTCTTTCAGGCTTGAGGTTCTTTTTCGTGCCGCAAATGTACGACACGGGACCCATGGCTTTACTTCCCTTCCGAAGGAAGCCATACTTAGGATTTTTATGCCCGAAAAAATCCATCGGTCCTGGCCGGGTTCGAACCCGCGATTTGATCTTGGTTGAGGGGAAGAAAAGGTATATGTACGAGGTCTGTTCAAAAAGTATCGCGAATTTTGTATTTTTTTAAAAAGTACTTATTTATTCATGAATATCTATTTTGTCCCCATCAAAGTACTCCCCACCAAATATTATATACTTGTACCAAAGTTTTTTCCAATCCTCGAAGCACTTTAAAAAATCGTTTTTTGTGATCTTGTTCAGCTCCCCCTTCGATGCTGTCTTTATCTCCTCAATCGTGGCGTAGCGTCGTTCTTTCATGGGCCTCTTCAGTTTTGGGAATAAAAAAATAAGTTACAGGGGGCCAGATCTGGGGAGTACGGTGGCTGAGGCATCATAAGTGTGTTGTTTTTGCCCAAAAATTCGCGCACAAGCAACGATGAGTGAGCAGGGGCGTAATCATGGTGCAAAAGCCAATTTTTGTTCTTTCACAAATCGGGGCGTTTCTGGCGGATTGCTTCGCGAAAATTGCGCATAACTTGCAGGTAATATTCCTTATTGACCGTTCTACACTGTCTGTGGCAAGACTTCAAAAGTTGGTCCTGGTGATGTAATGGCAATCATACTTGCCTGCCATACTAGCTGCTTGCCTGAGCAGCAGCCAGTGGAACCAGGCTGAAGATGGAGGCAAACGCCTATGTTTAAGTGGAATAAAATTAGTGAAATTTGAGTGATTTCATAATAATAATAATAATTTGTCATAGTTTAAATACATTTATTATAAATGCTTGAATTTAATTTCTAATTTATATTTTAAAATAATATATAAATTTCACTGTAGTGAATCCAGACTAAAGACTCTTTATGTCTACATATTTTAAGCTGACTCCACTTGCCTCTAGGGTTCATATTATAGTGCTTGTACCTAATGACTTTTATCCTTGATCACCTACGGTTTATTAATTTTTACTTATTGCTTTTGCACCAATAATTTATTTTGTTTCATGCATCACTTATCACCTTTATAATATTAATTCACATTTTTATTGAATTTAAAATGTTTATTGCAACAGTATTATCTTCAGTTTATCCTAATAAATTATATACAGAGAATTGTATAATTGCAGTAATGCTCTTATTAATATACCTTCTGTACGTCAAAATATAATAGCTAATTTATTTGTGAATAACATAATGCTCTTGCCCAAATGAAATATATGAGCTTATTTGTAACATGACCCTCACATTCTACATTTGGCTTTTTCTTCTGATATGGTCCACTGCTTATATTTTGATTTTCATCCTTTAACATGAACCCTTCTGTATATATGCTAACATTAACATTTAAAATATAGGGAGGCAAATGGGACTAATTAATTTTATGTTAACTCTACCGTGACACTCAACAAAAAAGAGCATTAAAACACTGAAGAAATTATATCTCAAAACATTCTTTATGCAAGCAATATTTCATTATGTGCATTACATGTTAACTTCAATATAATTAATTTAGTACTGTGTAACAACAATTGGAGGTGGAAAAAGTTATGTGAACCACTCTGCATAGTCTTAGCCCAATGGATTTTAATTTGTTAACTAAGCTATAATTTGTTCGCAGGTTTTTAGAGATTTCAAAATTTTAACAAGTTTATTTTACTTATTTGTTCTTAGAATTTTCTTTCTTTTACGTTTGTTTCTCAGTGATATTGTAAAAATTCATCCAAAACACATTTTATTCATACAAACTTAAGGCCTTAAAAAGGAAAGCTTACAATATGTTATGGAGAGAACTTTTGGTATTACGTGTAATCCTATTAATATCCAAAAAGCAGCTACAGCTTAAATGGGAACACTGTATCAAATTATGTTTTAATTTATATATTCATTTATTTATTGGTTGATATGCACCAGGTGGAAGGGGTATAGATGCCCTCAGCTACATGATACTATAGTATAACCATGCCAGTACAAACTAATTGGGACCTAAGGCTTTTCTGATGGGGAAGAATTTGGATTAATGAGGTTAATTTATTATCACTGCAATTAGGCCTATACTGTATGTATATGAAGTTTACAAGTTAATTCTACCATTAATTGTTGTAATGTGCAGTGTTATTTTTGTGATGAGAAAGCACTTGTAGAACGTGAACGAGTTTGCCATATGACTCATGGGTATTTGATCATCTTCCTGGAATCAGGATTCAAGCACTCAATCAATAGTTTGTTCACTCATTTGAAATGCAGATACACTATCAATTGCAAAATGTCATGAATGCTTTGAGTGCATTTATTATATTGTATCATGTTTGGTTATGCTTTTTAATCTTTTAAAGTGGTTGTAATTTTTGCTGTTTGATTAAACATTGTAGGAAAGGTAAAACATCTAGTTCTCATTGTTTTAGAATGCTTAGATAAAGGCAAAAATGGGGCAAAATTAACAACTGAATTCGTTGTTGGAAAAGCAACAATAAGTGATTGGAAGGCATATCTAGTCAAAATAGAATAATTTTGTAGGAGTGCCTGCTAAAAATGATAAAGTGGCCAAAACTTTTTCCCCAACTATCACTATGGCCAAGCAGAGGAAATAGATGTGAAGGAGCAGTTATCAGCTAACACAGAAGATCAAGTTATGACTGATCAGGAAACAATTTCTCAGTAAGTCAGTTAGATTAATTTACTCATTCAGATGCAGCAAAAGCATTGCAGGCTCCTCCAATATATAGAGCAACACCCCGGGGCTACAGCAATGTTTATGAAGCAATTTGGAGGATTGCATCATCCTCAGGATTTTTGTCTTTATATCAGCAGAAACAGAGTACAAAATGGTATGCAATA
Source organism: Metallyticus violacea (assembly GCA_030762175.1). Lineage (NCBI taxonomy): Eukaryota > Metazoa > Arthropoda > Insecta > Mantodea > Metallyticidae > Metallyticus > Metallyticus violacea. The sequence goes on along the minus strand of CM060838.1, from coordinate 45,992,145 downwards.
CCAACAGACAATTAATACAGCAATTACAAATGGTTTTAACACAGACAAATTAATAAAAATTATTTGTAAATTTAAAACCTGTAAGAGAGATTTCCACATTGAAGAACATCAAGGAAAGATACAAATTCAAAAGTTTTACATACCACCCAACTTACCACTACAAATTCAAGAGGCCCCAAAGAACAAATATAATATAAAACATTTATTAGGTTGCACAGTAAAAGACACCATACCAACAGGATAAAAATAATGAATTTATGAAATCAAATGTGCAGATTGTGATTAGAGATCATCAGAAAAATGAAGAGAAAATTGGAGAAAAGAACACATTAGGAATATTTGTTTTAAGCAGGTTGTAAATCAGCAGTGTCAGCTCACTTTTGGACCAAAAATCATGAAATTACACCAGAGGCTCAGCTACTGAAAGAACTTCACAACCCAGTGGAGTTATCCACCTGGGAAAAGATTTTCATATTAAAAAATAAGAAATACTTAATCAATTTTGATGTTTGATGGATGAACTCTGCAAGTTCCTTCTAGAATTCAGAGATCAGCACAGAAACACCTTGTGATCCAGTCATTAATTCCAGTAGTTGGTCAACAATGATGATGGAAGCAAGTACTTCAGAAAATGTACTAGTATTATGTAAGTGTAGTGTGAATATGTTTAATATATTAATGTAGGATATATTACCACTCCATTGCCTACAGCTTGTAAGTATAATGTATTAAACTATTAAGCTTGTTAGATAATTTTTATTTACTATATATAATACATTATTCTTTATATAAGTTTCAAAAATGGTAAAAAGAGGAATTTTAATACCAGTGCAGATACTATCACGAACAGAATAATAAATTTTTATCAGATATTTAAAAGGCATTGATATGCAAAATATGATGGAATACAGGTGCTAATAATTAGGGGCTTCCACTGTTAAATAGGAAAGAGGATGGGAAAAAGAAAAATCTCTTACGATTAAAACATTGAAAGTAAATAAAAAGTTTATTAACTTTATCTATACCTAAAATATTGCGTTGATTTATGTATCAAACCTACAATTCATCCCTAGTTGTATAATTATTATAGAGTGCATGAGACTTAAAGGTATAATTAAAACACAAATTTATTACTGAAAAATTAAGAGTGCAATTGCAGCATTAGTAGAGATATGAACTCTGCTCTTGCTGAACAGAAGTGCATCAGATGGGTACAATATAGTTTTTAATATAATTAATTTTAGACTAAAATTTTATGCTAATGCTTAAGCTAAACAAGTATTATGTGTCAATACTTGCTTGATTAGTGCTAAAACTGTAGTAAGATTAGATTAACATGAAGATGGGATTGGGTTATAATTTCCTAACATAGAAACCTTATCACTATTGTATTATTTCTCATTATCATTTCTAAGTGAACATCCAGTTCCTTGTATGGGGCTTTGGAATCTGCTCTGCTAGGGTTAATATCCCAAGAGTTTATGCCTCCTTTTGGCTAAAATTTCACACTAGAAAATCATTTGAAAGGCTGTAACCTCTACATCATTACAAAGTATGTACAGTGGGTTTACTTTAGGATTCCCATAGTATGCAGATCCTTTCTGAGACTACAATGGCCCACTAGGTGACATGAAGGTAGTGTCTGCCAGAGTAAATCAATAACGTTTTTTGTAATATAATAATATACCTATCCATATCCAAATTCTCTTCGTGGAAGTGCCACTGGATACTGAAAGTTTGCTTTCACAGCTGTTCACGTTACAGCTACCCTGAAACATATTTCCAAAGCATTTATCTTTGAATACTTGACAAGGAATTAAAAATCACGGTACCATTATCAGTGAATCATATTTCAGATAGCTATTTTAAAAATTCCTATCCTTCTAAATCCCTCCCCATCAATGCTGCAAACTGAACTGCAAATAAAACAGAAATTTTGGCATCAGTAGCTGCTATAATTTTTTGTTGGAATGATGGCACTGTTGCTATTATTAAACATTTAGCTAATGTTCAAGCTATTGAGTTTAACCTTTTTAATAAAGGCAGCATATTAATGTCAATATATGATTTAAACCATAGCAAGAAATTATAAAAATTTTATATATATAAATAAAATAGCAATTTTAGAATTGATCACTTTAAAGAATGAGGTATACAAAATTTTGTGGTATAGTTTGTGAAAATAATGTTGCAACATGCAACCCTCTTCAAAAAAATTGGTAAGCAGGCCAGTTACAAACTTGCAAATTATGCTGGTTAATCATCAAGATCTATTACAAAGTTCATTAAAGATTGTTTGGTAATAGTAGCCATAGAGATTTGTCTTTCACTGATGGACTTGTTTAGGCTACCACTTTATTTTGTGAAACAGTGCCACACAGAACCGAGAACTATTTGCAAATATGAAGGGATAACTAAAATTCAAAGTTTTTCACTCATTAGCACTAGATGGACCTGGTGCTTTAAAAGGTATTTTTGGTTAGTCATTTGTTAACTGTGTGAAGATTTCAACATCTATAAGTTTCTACTCTTTAGGTCTTCAAAATACCCAGGTACTCGTAATGGTATTTTCACAGCTGAGTCAAACAGACAAAAAGATTGTCATTTACGAGAGAAGTTAGCCTCTGTACCACCAACAAAACTCCATCCAGAAAAAAATGGTTAACATTTAGTTTTTCAGGTAAATGCAAAAATAAACCATAATGACGACACTACAATTCATTGACTTATTCACCAGAAGCTACTTATTTGTGTAGTGAAATTATACTTAGGCAGTAATGCATTACAAAAATTGTACAGTTACTTTTATTGGTAAAGACAATAGTTCCTATTTTTGTCTCTTGGAATATATTTTATGAATCCTGGCAGTGTAATATCAGTCTTACTAATTAAGATTACATTTATCCTATTTATTTGAAAATGTTATTTGCAACAATGAGCATTATGCACATGTGATTCAAGAATCCATTAGATTTGATCACCAATGTTTCATTTACTTCAATTCCTTTTGGATATGGATTAAGAAGCACGAAGAAGAAGAAGAAGAAGAAGAAGAAGAAGAAGAAGAAGAAGAAGAAGAAGAAGGAGTATACCATGAACTATACATGAATTTTGTTATGCCTGATGGCAAAAATGGTACATTTCTTCGTAAACTATGCACTGATTTATAAAGCTCCACAGTAAGCTCGTGTACAAATACCAGTACAGGTGTTCAAACTTTAAAACATGATGGGTAATTCACATGTGATACATTGACAAAACAATTCTGAACTGTTACAAGATACTGCACAGTGGAGAAACCATTTAAAAAACTTGTATGCATGGTTTGCTAGACTCACTATTACTAAATGTCCAAGAAAACTTTAGGTGAAAGACTAAATAAGGATTCTGAAAATGTTCTGTTAACACTTTGTTACACCATCATTTAATAAATTAGACCCAATAGTAAAACTAGACATTTTGTTTATTTCAATGAAAATAATTATACACTAAAATATACAAAATATGGCACAAAAAGTATATTTAAGAAATGGAGGCAGAAAACTTATTATAAACACAACTGCACACAAGAAACAGTTTTTGAAATTCAGTTTCATGCTCATTCTCTTTCATAATTACCTGCATATCACATCAGCAGAATATTTTCTAAATTCTGCAGTTAGTCTTTGCCTTATATCATCGAGAATGATTTTGAACGCAGAAAAATTTCTATGGAAACAGATGTCAAAGGAGCAAATTCTAACTAAATTAGCTTTGGGGGGGAAAGAAAAAAAGAAGAAGAAAAAAAAAAAAACTTTAATTCTACGTATTTGCTCAAACCTCTATTATCAAATTTTGTTTTATAATAGAAACATCAATATCTACCTGAAAATTTACAATTTCCCCCAGTGTCACTCTTGATACTTTTTCCAACAATGAAAATCTTACGTTCTTATTTAGTAAATTATCCCACTTTTTTCCATGTTCATGCAAAGAACAATGCATTTTCTCCCGAGCATTCTTCACTATTGCTATTTGACTACAAAGAGATTCAATGCTTGCAGGTATGAATGAAAAGTTTGATGTTATGTAGGCAATATCTTTTTTCAATGACTGTTATTCCAACACTCTTTCACTGCTTTTATATACACTGCAGTATTGCAGTCAGATAATTTTTCAATAATTGTGACTATTTCTTAAAATATTTAGAATAATACGCACTGCATGATCCCCATTGTATTACATCAGGTTTAGGTGGAAGTGGAATATCTGAGCATTTAAATCAATACATGCCTAGCTTTCATAGTTGGCATTGATCAATTAGAATATAAATTCCAGGCTTGCAGGCAGTGCTTCAGCCAACGAGTTATCACCTGACGTTTTGCCCCTAACTGCATGGGGCATCATCAGAGGGTAGTGACTGCTGGCTGGTTACAACTAGAGTCTAGTCTCGTCTAGTTGGGCTTGGCTTTGCAAAAACATTTTTTTGGTATTGGAAATGAACAAACTGACAAGGAATCCATTCCTGATTGTTTCAGAAATCCCTGTGAAAGGTATGAGCTAAATAGGTAACATGAATGTTAAACTTAATCAGCGCCAAGTTTCCCTGCTATCATACTTGATAAATATGTATTCACAGAATCTATAGAGACCCTATATGTAAGAATTGCCTATATCCTCCCAAAAGAATGCTAGAGTTTACTTATACATTCTGGGTAAATAAATTTTTCTTAGGAAGATTCCGAGGGGATATTGCAGTATTTTAAAAAACCCTCTTAAAACTGGGTTTTCAATTCCATCCCACAGAATGTTTGCAGCAAAAAATCCCCTGGTAAAGTCTGCATAGAAATTGCTGCTCAGGCTGGATGAAATAGGCTGTCAGTAGTTTGTTTGCTTTATTTTTCTCCTGAGCTTTTACCAACATCCTATTCCTTGCACATGTTGCCTGAGGAGGCACTTTTTTTTACAAAATTTAAAAAGTGTAGAAGTTCACCAAATTAAAATCTCAAGAGATGAATTGCTGTATTTTTATCACAAATTGCGATTATTGGTTCAAACAACCAAAATCTCAATGACTCCTACTTCAGTATCAAAATTTAAAAGCTTAAAGTATAGGTCTTTAAAAGAATTTCAAGTCAGTTCAATGTATAATATTATTAAATTATTGTTATATACCCGTTTGCTACAAATTTCACAGAATATTATTTTTCCTTCTTAAGAGAATTGTGAAAATTCTGTCAGTCATCGCCAGACCAGCATAGATTTCACATAGATTTTATCTTTCAGCAGATTAAACTGCACAGCATAACATCCTATTACTTCAAAATTCTAAATTCAAATGAGGGAAAGAGCCAGACAGATTTCACACTAACCATTATACAGCATTGATGAATTTCCATTTGACGAAAATATGTTGCACCCACAGTGCCTTTCCTGGTACTGTTATTCCCCCCCCCCCCCCAAAGATCTTTAACACTGCTTATATGAGTATAAATAGTGAAATAAAATTTTACATTGATTTAGGCATTTAAAGCCGAATATTAACAAATTAGGTTTTAACAATCATTATAAGGCACTATAAACTATGAAGAGCTGTAAATAGTCTAGAAACATAAACATTAATGATTCCTATAGTAAGTGAAGTGTGTAAATAAGTTACCCATAGTGTATCGTTTTAAATATAATAGCTTCACTGTAAACAGCTTCAAAAATTATACATATATATTAATAATTGTTTTTCTTTTCTGCTAAAGGAACAAAACAGGCATTTGAGCTAAAATCAGATGTCTGATGATAATAGATCAATATAATAAAATGTGAAGGTTTTTATAAGTTTAGTTTGTTTTTGTATTATTCAAGAGGCAGAATATTAACGATAAACAGCAAGATAACAGATTTCATAAATGAAATGAAGCGGCATTCAATAGTATGATTTATAGGTAGATTAATGTACCACTTAAAAAAGAAGAATATGAGAATGAATATTCACATACTAATACACACAGCAAAATTTACTGGGTTTAGTAAACAAATGATAGATCGAAAAATAAAAAGATTCAAAGGAAAAAAGAAACAAATCACCACACTAAGCAATTTATATAAAGAAAAAAGTTATCAAAAGTTCATGTACCATCCTTACATCAATCACAAATTTAAAAAAAATATTCAAACAATACATCGCTTTGACAACCGTAAATAGGCAAATTACTGAATCTAAACAAAATTGAACCCAGATCAAAAGAAGATAGTTCAGGCATATATAGGATCAACTGTAAGGAGTATGATAAAGTATATATAGGCAAGATCAAAAGAAGCTTGGGTATTAGATTGAAAGAGCACTGGAGAAACACCAGATACAAGAAAAATCGGCAGTAGCAGCACATTTCTGGAATGAAAATCATGAAATAGAAAAAGATATAATGTATAATGATGCTAAAAGCAATTCTGCACCCAAAGGAACTTAGTATATGGGAAAAGATATATATATACAAAAATATGAACAAAGACTTATGAATTTTGACATACCAGAAGCAGACAACACATTGTACAGGTTCATCAACAGACCACCAGAGCCCACACAGCCAAGTATACATCCTACTTGAAGAGATCCATTAGTTGTCAATTGGTTGACAATGTGAGCAAATAACTCATGAAACTAGTTCCAACTTACTTTTTAATAAAAAAAGTTTTAATGTGAAATGTCAAGAGAGTTTAATTTATTGACATGATTTTAGAAGTTTTACGTTTAATTCAACAAGATTCACCATGTGGATTCCTACATTCATTTTTAATTGAAAGTTTTTTATATTGATCCCCGCCCATGATGCCACTACTGAAGAAGGCATTTTTGACATTGTATGGGGATTTCTTATTAATCAGTAGTATTTTTGTTCCAAAATGCTGAAACATGTTCAAGTTATTGCAAAGTTGTACGTAAACAAAGATCGTGGCTATGGATTGTGAGACAGAAAAAAGATTACAGTATCTTCATTTTGATAGCTGTCATTCCTTGCATCCCAAAATATCTCTTTCAATCCATTGCCACAAGTCTTTATAACAAGTTAATTTAGTAATACCTATTTTAAAGACCCAGCTCAAAAGTTCCAAGACCAAAACTTCCTTGCTACTTTGAACTAACCTGCATCATCTCAGCATACAAAAACTTTCAATAAGAAATTCTTTATTCTTGTTATCACTTACATCCCTAGAATTGAGAGCATGAAACCTATTTTGAAAGGTCACTACACTGTAGCAGGCTAATATACTTGTAACTGCTCCAAACATAAACCTCAATGATGACAAGTATTATTGCCTCTTTTTTTTTTTGCATAAGCACATACACAACTTGTTTTAAATTTTAATATTCCCCTTTTTATTGATTTTAACTTTTTAAAATAATTCATCTTATTTTCCTCTGCTCCCCTTTGGTGCTTGTTTTATGTTTCCACATATAGTTACCTTCAAGATTCAATATACTTTCACTTGTATTCTGCCTTTGAAGAACACAATGGTATGAATTATAGCAACATTTGTGTTACTATTCAAGTATTTTACCTATATCTGCTCTATTTCTTGTTACGGATGTTTTCTAAAATACTGAGAAAGAAGTGAACATGTTACAAATTTGATTGCATTTTAAAATTTCATAAAGCACTGGAAGTCAGAAGTTTCCTGCACAATTTCTGTTACTTGGAAAACACAAATTTTAACAGCTGTTTTTACATATGAATAAATGCTTGGGAAAAGATAAGGGAATAAGGGAAAACCCTCGCCAATCTTCCCTGCATAATTAAAGTTACCTTAATATCTTCCCCAATATTTTGCAACACTGATTGCAAACAATGGAATCAAATATCTGGAAAGAGCACACTATTGTCAGTTGTATTTTTTCTTATATAACTTTCTTTTGTTGATTAATAAAATATTTTTAATGAGTTGAATAAATAACTCGTTTAACCAGATTTTTTCCATTAGAATAGTTCATGAATTAGTAATGACATAGCAATTAAAAATGGTAATGGTGAAATTGATACAACATGAGCAACCTGCATTAGAAATGGTGATAAGGTAAACCATCCTGCTACCAAATGATGTAGCAGTGCTGTTACAGCATTGTGAGCTCCAAGCTCGTTTAGGCACTCATTTCATGTATTGCATTTTATTTATAACTTATATACAAAGATTTCATGTCACACTTGATTTGAGAAAGCAAGTGGGAGGAAGCTTAAAGCGTGAAGTAAACAATAACACTCTAGATCTGTAATTTTTCAAGTATTCTACTTATAAACTTCCATTAATATAGGGTATGCACACAATTATTTTGTTTCACTAACCTGTTAAAGTGGTGCTTGAAGTGGTGTCTTTTAGCATTCATACATTCCTGGCATTTTTTGATGAAATTTGCATTCACACACAAAAGTTCTTTTGCAATGATTCTAATTTCTGTTCTTATATTGTCTTTCAGTTCATTTACAGTATGTGGGTTTGAGACATTATTTTTTAGGGTTCCCCACAAATAATGATCCCACATGCTAAGATTCGCAGAACATGCAGATCAATAACCCTTTAGAAATAATTTGCTCTTAAAAAACCTTCCTTATAGATTCCAAAGAATCAAGGGCAGTATGGGCTGTGGCAGAATCATGTTAAAAAGATGTAAGTTCTTCATTAGCTCTCTCAGCTAATTGTTACCAAAATGTGGGAATATTTGCATACGATACCTCTCCAAATTTCAGTATCATTAAAAAAAAGAAGAAGAAAAGAGAGAGAAAAAAAGATGTTGCGACACACCATACGCTAATTTCCGTCTCTCTATTCAGATGTAGAATGCTAGGGAATGTCTACAAAATGCCTACACTAGTCAGATGTCTGTTTTGATGTATTATATGTAAATATTTGTTATAATTTTCCATCTGCAATTTCAATTATCAAAATAACAAATTTAATGCACATAATATGCACTTTAAACGTAATTTCAAAAGCAATATGTAAGCAAACAAATTTCTACTGTCAATACTTCAACCTGCATTAAGCATTGACCTGAAATGTATGGGGCTCTTGATACATTTAAGGAAAATTATGCATCTGTTTACAATGCATTACTGGCTTCTTTAGATTAAGCATCTTCTCAAACTCTCCATATAAAGTAATAAGTAACATGCTCAGTCTATGAATTTTGAATACAGCAATGCAAAACTTTGCAAAGGCATGCCACATATTTTCAATTATGATTCATTACTTGTCCTACAGTGTAGTACAAGAAACTTTGTTTCCATAGTATAAAGTAACAGAAGCATACTGAAAAGCTGGCATTTGCATTTTAATGATGTCAATCTCTCTTGATTTGGTGGTTGTAAAATTTTCATTCATTTATTCAGAGAATTTTTTAAACAAGTTTCATTACCAGGGTTAAAATGTTTATGACATTGCCCTATTTTCCTGCTCATCTCAGTCAATGTTGAATTAAATATGAATCTTTGATTACCTTTAAAGATATTTTGCCTGTCTTACATTTGCACATTTAGGTCATTTTCTCAATTTTGATCATATTGTGATATTTTGGTTATATTTGCAAACATGATCTTATATTCAAATATGATAAAATATGTTTGATATTTAAAAGATAATATGCACCTATATTCAATGAATTGCATATTCTGAAAAAGAGTTACTTATACTTTGGTTTGACTGTCAATGGAATGTGACCTTGCAGGAAGCAATTAAGTAGGATGTAGACAAATGTGCAGCGACTCCTCTAGTACAGTAGCTTCCCCTGCCCTACACATTTTAGAAGAAATGAATTTGAAGAATTAAGTAGGCCAGTGAACATCAACATACCAAAAATGAAGTGTGGAAGTGCAAAATTATTCTACTTATTAATCTGAAAAGCTGGTAAGTGCTGTATTCACAGTGCATGCGAGTGCACACTGTAGTAGGCACTTTACTATAAATATAATGGCTACAATCATAAGAATCTGGAAAGAGAGAATTAGATTGGAGTAGTGGCGTTCAAGCAGTTTAAAATGCATTGCTCTTCTACTCAAGTTCCTGGGACCAAATCCTACAGAATTATTTTATACTTTTATAAGTAGAAAATTATGTTAACTTAATATATTACATTTTAACATATCAAAGTTTAATGGCATCACCTATGCACACACAAAATCATAATCACATATTCCTTACAAATAACTAAATAAATACCCAAATGAAACATTTATCTTCAAAAGTGAAAAAAGAAATAACACAAATTAATAATGGTAAACCCTCAGCATGTACAACTGCCCTCGTTCTTCGGGCTTCGGGCATAGATGGTAATTTTCACAGTAGTATGAATGAGAAGCTATAATATTCCAGGCTTCTTAAATGTGTGCCCCTAGGACATATTTTGTCCTTTGTGAATGTGCAGGAAATGCACGTGCAGCATATTGCATTTATACAGAACAGATACTGAAGGAAATCCTGGTGATACATTTTTATTGCACTGAGAAATTCTGCAGGCAGTAAATCATTCAACAATCGCTGTACTATTTAACAATGCCATGCAAATGTTGTGAAATGGGAAGCAGAACATGTTTGTTCTTAACAGATGGAGCATCATATGTGGTAAACGCTGCCATGTCCTTTAGATTGTATCAGAAAATGGTTCATATTACTTGCTTAGCTCACGGTTACCTAGAGTGCCAGAGGATATGATTTAATTTCACTAATATGAATAAATTAATACAGAATGTCAGAAAAATATGTTAAGGCACATTGAGAGCAAAAAACATTACTTTCCAAACTATACTTACCCAATGAGGCACTTTGGCTATTACTGCAAGAACCACAAAGACAAAATTGTGTAATAGAACTGATAGATCTTAAATCTAAATTATTCTGAAATTATTTTCCAGCAGTTTGTTGGAAAATTTTATGTTCATAAAATAAAATTATGGAAGTATCAAGGAATCAATTTCTTACCTGGAAGCAGTTGGTTTGGAGCTACATGAAAGATTGGAACTGGTAGAAAAGAATAGAATGCAAAGTACGGAAAGCAAAGAGCAGTGCAGCGATTTTCATAAAAATCAAACCTATAAAATCATATTTGTAACAATATGCAAAATTAGTAGCATTTTGAACTATTGTAATGCATTTTGGCAAAATGATCTATAACTAGAGGATATGGATTTCACTTTGTTTATATATGTCCTAAAATTTGTAACAGGATAAGATTCCTCTTCAAAAATTTGAAAATGTATCTAGTAGACAGATATAGCTTAAAACTTATTATTGTTCTTTACAGGAACAAGAGTTATGAATTAAAAAAAAAAAAGTGCAATTTGCTAAAACCATGAAAACTTTGTATTTATGCTAAAATAATGCGACTCAAATTATGCAGCAATGGTGTGTATCTAAGTGTGCATGTATTTGGTCATAAATAATGTTTTACCCTTTTAGGTCATAAACAGCCCAAACCCTACTTATTCCTTGCAAGACATTGTTGTCAAAATCTAACAACTGTTGCAAAGAAATATTTACTGCTTTCAATGCTATTATAACTTTACGATTACGTGAAAATTTGCAGATATAAAAAGATAATTTTTGACAGCTTTCAGGGTATTTCAATGGATGCTGAATACTTTAGAAATTATGAATTCCATACTTTATAGGCAAACATTATGAAAAATTGCAGCCTCAAGCCATGATCTCTATTCGGTTAAAACTGCATACGACAAGATGATCATTTCAAGTTATATATATGAATATTATTTCTATTTTGGGTGGGGTTCTTGCAAATAGTTTCTTGCAGATGAGACTAATAGGTAGCATATAGTGTATGGGCATTTCTCCCCTTTTCTTGAACATGAGGTACTTTAAAATCAATGCCATGGGTAGCTGAAGTTGTTAAGGTGCAGACTCATGAGCAGATCCGGGGTTCAATTCCTGCCATGTTTTTTCAATCCTCATAAATGGCAAATGCTGGGGAGGTACCCTAAATTTACACCTGGAACGTTTCCGTCCTTAAAAAAATCCTTTCCCAATTTATCATTTCATGCATTATCAGTCTCCACTGCCTGTGGTGCCTCATTAATAAAAATGGGCTTTAAACACTATTCAAAACTCTAAAGATCTCTTGTTATTTTGAACAATTAAGTTTCAATTCAAATATTAAAATTGTATCCTATATATATTTTTAAAGTTATTGATTACTGGTTTAAAAATTTCAAGATAAAAACAAATGCAATTTTTTTGAAAAATATTTGCTCTTTTATTGTAGCAGATCCTTACAGTGGTAACAATCACACTTCATTAAATATATATATAAAATTCCTAAAACAATATTAATTAACAATATATGATGGTAAAACAGGATTTGCTAATTTAATTTCTGAATGTTGCATTTCACTTATAAGGCAGGATATATTACGCTTAATACGAGAAATGTTTGTTCTGATTCTATATTTTCCTAAAATGGTCTCTATACTTGGGGTCTGGAAAAATTTGGGGCTCAAAGTGGCAGATGAGCCCCAGCATATCAATTTCCTGCTGCAAGATGCATGCTGCTGCCAGGGAAACAAATGTTCTGCCCGGTCATTGTTTTTACTTTCCTATTGAAAGCTTCCTTTGGAACAAATAGTCATGCTCAATTTTATAATTTACTTTGCTTATATACAGGATGCAGTGCTCAAATGCAGACATATTAAAATTTTTCTTAAATAAAATTTTATTAGACAAAAAATTCAAATTACAAAAAAATCCTTGCATGTCAATTGTGTGTCCTATTCAGAGTAAATTCATTCGATGTAACCCCCTCAGCTTCAATGACCGTCTCCATTCTTGGCCTGGAGAGCTTGCACACACTAAATTAGTGCTGTCCATATTGACAAATGACGATTTGACAGAACTATATTAAGATGTCACATTAGAGCGCCTGAACTTGTTAATCCTTTAAACTATACTCCAAAATAAGTTTCGGGTTCAAATCTGGACTTTTAGGGGGTTGAATTCTTTAGACCAGAACATGGCCACGTTATCCAACCAGTTTTGCACTAAATGGTTCATGTGTGTCAGTGGACCATTCTGCTGAAATACATATTGCCTCCAAGGCCCCAGCTTTCATCCATGGTTTCACCTTTTTATTTAACTTCTTTCCTGATTTTTCTCCCTTCTGAAAAAAAATGTGGCGCCATGTCACCCTCACTGGACACAACAGCATGTGAACACTGTACAGAAATTTCATTCTAGTAATAATTGGGACATTATCTGGATCTTGGGAAAGCCAGTTGTCATCCTCCTGTTGATCTTGGCTCCAACATTAAAAATTTTTTGTCAGAAAAAAGAATCCGATTTCCCTGGTTCTTCATTTTTCAACAACACAATAACAGGTTGCCATTAGCTATTTACTTTGTTATTATATCCTTAAAGAAGATCTGTTTTACCTTTATTGTATACAACTTATAACGTAGATCCTCCTCTTCAAGGCACTGCTCACTGGGCTCACATTGGCATTAATTTCCTTAAAGATTGCCCTGATTCCTCCAAATTAACTACCGAGCCCTTTATATGATGCAAAATTCAAATTGTGAGGATTTAAGAGGAGCACCCTGTATATTAAAATTTATTTATTTTTTGTAATTAATTGGTCCTATCTGTAGATTCCAGAATAAAAGCTGCAAACAGTACTCTAGTGTTTCTTGGATCTCTGCTGGAAGGACAGAGGTGCTGGTCAATGCTATGCAAAGGAGCTCATGCAAGAGATAAGTGAATCATAATTGTGAAGGAAAAAGTCTAAGTTGTCCCTGAGCAACTTGCATCCATTTCCAAGAGAAGCACATTAACATTCTAAAGCCACAAGAAAACAACAATTTCAATTAATAAAATAAAAAAATATATATGTATAGATATATATATGTATAGATATTTTATACTTCTACATTAAGAAAATACCCAGTTACTGGCTGTGCTGTACAATAAGCTCTTTACTACATTCACTGTGAAATGACCTTTTGAATCTGTTGATTTGTTCGAAGTCGCAAGAAATTCTAAACATTTGGCATGATGACACTACCCAGATGATATTTTTGACTAAAGTACTTTCACAGGGCACATGTTCTTTAGTATGTATCCAAGAAAGAAAATTGTTTGCTGCTGGTAATCGATTTGGAAGAAAGGAACATTAGCTGCTAAAAGAGCAGTTCCATTTCTAAAACATTCCACAAGTTATTTCGGCATTGTATTATTTTAAAGTGTATTTTAAGAATGCTATGCTTTGATACCATTTCTCACTTCCTTACAAAATAGCATTTTATTATCCATAGACGGGAGTAGAAAAAAAAGGGAGGGAGCTGGGCATTTTGATGAGCCTGCCAAGAACATAACTCGAAGACCTCAGATCCAAGACAAAATAAGTCATTTCTCTGTACCAGAAATTAATATGCAGATTGACAGCAAGTGCAAAATATGCACAATAAAAATTGTCTTCAGTTTGCTCATAAACACATTACTTCCAAACCTTTATTTGCAGATTTTTAATGCTCCTGTAATCTGTTACAACTTCCCATGCTCTATGACATTAACAGCTTTAACCAATCAGGGCAAGGGAATGCAGGATATAACTTGGGTTGTAGGAGAAATAGAGATTAGTTATTAACTGCAACATTGCATTCACAGCTTATTTAGCTTTAAGATGGGAACAAGCAGATGCAGCAATAAATTACGACACCTATCTCTCCTATATGCAGACTCACTAGTCAAACAGTTCACATGAGTAAAGTTTTGATTTTATTAAAAAATAATTAATGCAAATGGGAATATTGTGCATCATTGTAAAAACACATTGTTGGAAAGTTTCAGTGTCCATTTGCCAAGCGGGGAGGAAAATTACAAAAAATTGGGACATACATGTAGAAAGTGATACCATGGACAAAATTCAAGCATCTTGTAAATCTGCAAAAATATGTTAGCTGCATATAAGGATATATGGCTATTCTTATGACACTTGTAAAGTGAGGATATTGTTGAAAAAGTAGAAGCCTTAGTCTTCTAGACAGGAGATTTAGCCTCCTAAAAAACTCCAAGGCATTAAGAGGAATGAAATTCCATACCAATTTTCGAATACATGCCTTCCCTCCTGAATAATAAGGTGCAAAATTTCTGCCTTCCTCCTGTACCTATTCAGAAATATTTGTACAATCAGTAATAAGAGCACTGTTCAAATTATCACTACAAACATGTATGAAATCAACACAGTAAAAATACAAAAATAAGAGTAATATATGCATTTCTTTCCTTGGCCCTTAATGAGCACCTTTATGCAATATTTAAAAGTTTTCAAAATTGAGTTAGCTTCTAGATAAAAATTCTGTATGCTACACAAAATATTAAGAACACCAGTAGATCCAGAAACATGTTGTATCGTCACAAGCTACTGTAATGTCTTCCCACATTTGGTTGTGCTTCTTATTCTAGACGAGTCGGTTTTGCTGGTCTAGTGGTAACCATACTTGTCTTGTAGACCCAAGATCATGGGTTCAATCCCGGCCAGGATCAATGGATTTTTTTGAGCATTAAAATCATAAATATGACTTCCTTCTGAAGGGAAATAAGCCATGGGTTCCATGATTTACATTTAATGCACACATGAAGAAAAAAAACCTGAGCCAGAAAAAAGAGGCCTCTGAGCAAAAGTGATTTGGCGTTTCACACCCTGAAATGTTGAAGAGTATCCATAAGTAAACCAAATCAACAATATTCCAGATGCCATCTATCACGCACATTTTCCAATCCTGAAAAGAGATGTAATACAGCAACATCTCTACATAATACCTACCAGCAATCACCTTTATTTTAATTCTATTAAAAATTTTTAATTTTTTCACTTAATATCTTTAAATCCTTTGCATTTAAAAGTTAAAATATGACTAACTTCCACCACTTATCTAAGGCAGTTCAATGATTTCAACCAACTCCCAAAAGTGTAAACTATATTTTTAAGATCAATATTGCACCATACTGTTCTGCCTTTATGACGCTTCACTATGCACATAAAAAAAACTTGTCCTCAGAACAATATTAAATCGGAATCTATTTTAACCTTTGTTATAGACACCTTATGAACTACTAAACATATACACAACACACTGTTTTATATATTTATTAGGTTTTTCAACTGCTTGTTAACTTCACTTTCACACATTCTGCACAATCAACTATATTGCATAATTATGTTCATCACTATGAATGTAGAAACACGAATTTACATCCTTCAAATGTCTTGTTCATACTGATTCATGAAATGCAATATGTTACACCAATATTTTTATCACTGATCTGGATGTGCGCTTATGAAGGCGAGTCAAATGAAAATCAATTTATTGCTTCATAATTTATTGAGCAAAATTTGCACACAACTATCTTTTTTTCTTTTATTTGTCTCAAATGCATTATATGTCTTCCTGTGCTTACAAAGTGTTGTTTCCTACGGAAAAATGTTTTTGACCACTAATGCATCCACTCATGCACCAACTGCTGCACTTATTAATCGAACAATTCAGTCTTAGCTTCCATTGCCTCTGCAAGGTCCAAGATGTGATGATCACTGTGGTGGCAGATGTACGTAAGTAGTTGTGGAGATTACATGAAGAGCAGGTCCTTGATAGTCGCAACCATTGCAGTCAGTATGGGGCCCGGCATTGTCATGCTGCAACAAGATACATATATTCAGAAATCCACACTATTTGGAAATGATTGACAGGCGAAGATGATTCTTGATAGTATCTGTACACATTGCACTGGTGACAAAGTTTCCTCTGCACATTTAGTGCTCCAAAATTAAAGCCCTTTTCTTCCCATAAGGGTCTGCATGAATTCCTAGATGTCTGTATGCAGAACTTTGCTTTTGGTGTGGAGGAATAGCACAATTCCTTGTTCTTGATTTCTGTCTGATGCTAGCGAATTCAGGTTTTGGTTCCTGAAATGATTCTCACTAGGAAGTGATCACCTTCTGCTTCAAAACATTGCAAAGGTTCTTGGCAAGCATTATCTCACCATCTCAATTTTAAGTGAGTCACCTTGCAATAATATTGGAACATGGTGTCCCTACTCCACCCACACTTTGGAATGATACACATACACCACCATTTTTCAGGTTCATCCTCTGATGAATTCAACAGGATTAACCCCTTTAATGACAAAGACTCCTGCCCATCATTAGTGCACATCTCTAATCCAGTGGCTACCATTATACTGTTACTGAACTGTAACATGGTTCCTCAGTTAATTTAACACCGGAGGAAAACCCTTTTCTGCCACTATAGCAAGGTTTTCGCTGCAGCCACTCCTGTGCAAGCAAATTACATATGGAAACTGTGTCTTCTCCCAGGTATGCTCCAGCAACTACCAACAATAAACTATACCACATATAATTTTGTTCAAATATACATTAAAGAGTAAAGTAAATCTCAAAACCCAGTCATCAGTTCTACATGGTGAACAAGTTTTGGCTAGTGCCTAATATTAATCCTAGTTTGGCCAACCCAGAAAAGTGAACTATGTGAAACTTCAAATTTAGTAACTATGATTATGGTTGGCCATATTTCATTAAAACTATATAATTATGCTTGATAGTTAAAATTCAATAAACTATTATACAACTAGATTTTTTAATCTCAGCATGATCTTCAAATTCCATCACTCCATGTTAGTGAATTAGGCTACATTGTTCGAAGGAATGGGGTAGGGAAGAGAAAATATAACCAAATGCTAAAACAGACACGGTTAGTTTCTGTTATTTCTCTAAACAGTTTTAAACACATCTGTGCATCTTGTAGAAGTGCATTCCCTCTAATATGCCAGCATAACATAATCTTGGGGAAGCTAGAAATTATTTCTTTATAACCCTTCAAGCTTCATTACATGTGCTTTCTAATGCTGCATGCACTTACAGCATTTCTACTTTGTGATGCTGGTACAAGACTAGGGAACTTACTCAAATACAAACATCACCATTACTTTATGTGTACACACACTCCAATACATTTCATATACAATATGTGCAAACATCACAAGGCATCTGCAAGCAACAAAGTCTTCCCATCAACTAATTCAGCAACAATTTAATGAATGGCTCATTTTGATAGTGCCACACATGACAGAAACCTTAGTGTCTGCAAAATACTGTCATCAGCAATCAAGTCTGCATTACAAGAATCATCATGACGTGAGTCATACAAAAATTTGTTTTTCTGAATAGTGTTTTAACGCCTGTTTTTACTACTGAGGTACCACAGGCGATGAGTCATACATGACCAAGTACTAATTAAGATGGCAGAGGAAGTGAAAAAGAATTTGTTAGAATCAGACTTTTCTTGGACACAATAAGATGCAACAACCAGAAGCATTTTGTTTTGACAACATATCATTCATTCTCATAGTTTTGATTACCTTTCTCTTACTAGTTCCCACTGGAGGCAATGCACCTGTCCCTGGATTTCCACCAGACTTTAAACACAAGCTAGAAACCATTTTTGACAGACCCTTCAGAATTGCCTCCCATAAAGGTATTTTTCAATTTGGGGAAAAGGAAGAAGTCACACAGAGCTAAATACGTATACTGTGGTTCAAAGACACTGTACTTAAGGTGAATATCAATATTGTAAGAATTATATATATATGCCCGTTTATATTTGGTAGCATCTATGCGTAACTTAAAAACTTAACCCGCATTTCCATTCACCTAATAAGGATAATAATCAAACTTGTGATGCTATTGCTGCAGAGAAGCAAAGAAATGGTACATGACTCACAGAAAGAAAGAAAAAAAAAGGTTGCTCAACAAGAGCCGAGTTTGCATAAAGCAGAAGCAGTATGTTATTCTCTGAAAAATTATGCTTACATTGCCAAATAAAGCAGCAGAACAATACAGTGAGGAAAATGTATTCATAAACAAAAAATATGGAAAGTTTGATTAATTTTGATCTCCCTAACAGTAACCTCATTATTAAGTCGTAAAATCCTTAGAGCGACATATTAATACCATACCGGGAAAATGACAGTGGAACCATGCTGATAATGAGGGCAAGTCTTCAAAACATGACCAAATGGAAAAATTTCAGTGAAATTTGAATAATTTTCTATACTGTTCTTATATTTGCCAAGACATTACCATAACTATTATCAACTGAGATGGTAAGTTACAAAATGCAATAATGGATGTAAACCAGGGAATATACTGGAGCATGGCCATTACATCAAGTGGACCTGAGGAGACTTCATATATATATTATTGCGCATTTGAATATATAGGTTCCTGTATCAGTCATATGTGCTCTACTCTACAGTGATAGCTGTGTAGGACAGAAACACAACATAAAGATAATACTGATGCAGTCATACGTATTGTAGCGTTCTCATGGTTTAAGTACTCCTTAGCAAAAGTTGTTTATTTCTGGTCAATTTTAATTTTTGTGATAATCTCTGCAATTAGTGAATGGACAACAAATTTTATCTCAATGTTTACATCCCAGAACACTGGTTGACTGAATTTGTCAGCAAAAAAGAAAAAAAAACAGCTTTTTGTCACTCACATAGCAGATACTCTACTCTTCAAGACTGTCAAAATGTGATCACTAACAGGAAACACATGCTGTATAGAAACAAAAGTCGAGTATTTTTGTATTTGCCATTAACAGTCTACTCCAGCTCACTGCATTTTACAAATTTCAAAAACATATCAGTGATTGTTGCTCTGCAAAACAAAACCCAGTTGTCTAAGTTAGGGGCACATTCAACTCTTGTAACCAAACAGGAACAGGATTGCATATTGAGAGGTTATACCTCTGTTAATTACCAATTCCACAGAAACATTGCAACAGAGGAGGCAAGAATAGAA
Organism: Metallyticus violacea; assembly: GCA_030762175.1. Taxonomy (NCBI): domain Eukaryota; kingdom Metazoa; phylum Arthropoda; class Insecta; order Mantodea; family Metallyticidae; genus Metallyticus; species Metallyticus violacea. The sequence goes on along the minus strand of CM060838.1, from coordinate 45,972,296 downwards.
CAGGAGGAACAGGGTATAAATAGTTTTATCAAGGGTATACTAACATGTAATTTAAGAATGATATTCACACTATTATACTATATTTAATAACATCATTAATCTGGAATTAACATGCAGTTATGTCCTTCAAGTTAGGGGTTGGAATGGCATTGACTACCCCATACTGCCAAAAAGCTATAGTTTAGAAATCAAGAAGCAATCAGCCTTGGAACAGAAATTTTAGGATAGAGAACCAAGGAAAGAAAAAGGCAATTTGATTTAGGCAATTGTAAAGTCAGTACAATGAAGGGAATTGCCCCTGAAATGATTTTTTTTTAATTGATTTATTTATGGATACTCTTTAACATCTCAGGTCATCAGCGTCCCATTCAACTCAGGGCGTGAAATGGCCGACAAATTTTGCGCAGAGGCCTCTCTTTCAGTCTTGAGGTTCTTTTTCGTGCCGTAAATGTATGACACAGGACCCACGGCATTACTTCCCTTCCGAAGGAAGCCATACTTAGGATTTTTACGCCCGAAAAAATCCATCGGTCCTGGCCAGGTTTGAACCCGCAATCGCCCCTGAAATGCTAAGGTATAAAAGAGATATCCTAGATTTACAGGAGATATGATGGGAAGGAGAATGAATATTTAAAATTCCAATATTCAATGACATAGAGTGGTACTAAAAAAAGAATAGGCAGTCTGGAAAAGCCTTTATCATTTCAAAGAAATAAAAAAACTTCTGAAATATGAAAATATTAATGATGGAATATTTAAAATTAGGATCAAGGGGAAATTAAGGGATACAACAGTGATTGGATATGCACGAATGGAGGAAAATAAAGAAACCAAAAAAGTAAAATTTGGACATAATTAAAGAAGCATGCAATAGATTAAATAGATATGAATGATATGTAAATTTAGGTGACTTTAACGCATAAATTGTGCAGCAAAGAAAATTGGCAGGTTCATTTACTCTCAATTAAAGGAATGATCATAATCCGTTAGTCCAATTTGCAGTTAGGATAAAACCTATTAATAAAAGTACATTTTCACATTAAATAATCAATTTGGGAACATATAGAATACCTGAAAATATGAAGGTTAAACAAAACCATGTGCTGTATCATCATGACACATTGATATTGGAAGCCAATGAGACATAAATTAGGATTCATACTTCTGGTGAAAGGGGAAAAAAGAGGATAGCAAATGTACAGAAAGCACCGAAAATAAAAAAGCAACTTGTGGGAGATAGCAAAGCAAAATATGAATAAGCAAGAGAATAGGAAAGAGGGTAATAGAGAGGAAGATAGGAAGGTTATTGAGAAATCTATTAAAGAAGGTGCAAATGAAGTGGTCAGAAAAAAGAATAGAATTGTTTGAACAATGCATTAGTATTAAATAGGAAGAACAAAGCAGGATAACAAATGCTACAAAGAGAAGTTCAAACTAATATAAGAAAAGAAATACCATAAATTAAGGAGAGCTAATAGAATAATCAAATAGAATATTGGATTAAACAACATATGGAAGAAGTAGACATTTGAATGAGCTGATTGGAAGTAGGAAGTTTTATAAAGCAGTAAATAAGATGAAAAAAAGGATTCCAACCATAAATGGATGGATGGAGATAGTAAAATTCTGAGAGGAAAAACCAAGTTCTAAAAGGATTGGCAGAATAAGTCAAATATTTACTATAAAATACAGAGAATTATGAAAGAGAGAGAGGAAATAGAGTACCTAACTGAGCCACCAACACAGGATGAGATGAAGGATAATAGTGGAAGAATGAGGAATAATAAGAGCCCCTGGAGAAGACAGCATATTAGTACAGTTCTTTAAATATGGCATTGTAGTAGAGTTCTTTATATATGGAAGACAGCCATTAATAGAGGAATTTCTTATGCAAATCACAACAATATGCAAATGGAAATTATGCCAGAGATAGAATATAGGAATACACTGCCCAATTTTAAAAACGGGAGATAAAATTGATTGTAGAAGCTACAGAGGTGTTACCTTACTAATACAATCAGGACTGTAGACTACAAACAACATTTAAATCTTCCTTCATGCTATGGGCCATTGATGGCAGGTAAAGTTTAATGCTACACTTGAAACAACTCTATGTAAATTCTATCTAATCTGTCATCTAACACACTCTTGTGCTTCACTTACTTTTAAATACAGTGGAACTGGTTTCGAAGAGACATTCTCTCCAGCTTCAACCAATTTGATGACTCTTGGTTGAAGATGGATAGGATGTCTCTTTCAACCGGCCCCATTATATTTAAAAGTAAGCAAAAGAGTGTGTTAGATGACTGATTAGATAGAATTTACATTTAATAAGCTTCACTGTGCGAGTTGCAACAGAATTTTTTAAAAATTTCTTATAATTTTTCTTAAGTTCTTAAATGAACTCGGTTTATATTCCACACCCAGCTGTTTGTATGATTTTGTTAGTGTTGCTTCTTAGAGATGGTAGAGTTGATATTCTCCTTCCTTATAAATATTTATCACATGATAGGGTATCTGGTTTATCCCGGTGTTCACTGAATAACTATCTCAGCCTTACCTCCTGTTAATGTCAAGTACCTCAGATTGCAGTGGTTGTCAGCATTTCTGTGTAGTGCTTGTGTCATGGGTTTAAAGTCATGGCTTATCAAACAAAGTTCCTTACAGATGAAGAAATTTTAGACATTTTCTACAATAATGATTCAGGCAATGACTGAGAAGCTGGTACTGAATGTGTTAAATATAGTTTATAAAGTATTATCATCCATAATTAATAAGAGGCTTAAACTGGTAATGAAAATAAGTGAATGTCAGTGTGAATTCAGCTTAATAAGAGCAAAACAGACCAGCTGTTGATAGGAAAACTTCTATAAATATGGATCGCCTTTGCACATTTTGTTACTTGATTTCAGACAAATGCTCAAGTGTTGAGGGATACTGTATCAGGTAATGACTCATATGAAAATTCCACAGAAATGAAACAGATTTTTAAAAATTACTATGGAAAATACCTGAACAAAAGTTAAGATTGATAACAATAAGTCAATGTTTTGCATTTAATGGAGTGAAACAAGGGGAAGTTTATCAACCATATTAATTTATCTTAGCTGTGCACTATGCCACCAAAGATATGGATCAAAGATGTACAATTGTTTACAGGTTGAGTCAGATATGTGCATATGTTGCAGCCATTGTAGCAAATTTGAGAGAAAAAATTACACAGATCTATGAAGAACTGGAGAAAGGAAAGGAGAATTTAGGACTGATGTCAGATGAACACAGAAAGAAACTAAATTACAATATCAGCCTCAGCCTCCGAGAACATAAGACCTGAAAATTTAAAAGTAGCGTATCTGGGAAATAAAACTGATAATGGAGCCAAAATGAGAGGCACCATCATGGATAAAAGTTCAGGCAGGGAGTAAGCATATTATGCCATTATAAGCCTATTAAAAAGTAAATGGCTAACTAAAACAAAAGCACACATCTATAAAACACTTTTAAACTGGTGGTCAAATATCGGACTAAAACTTGGGTAATGACCATAACTGAACACAAAATACTAATTCAATTCCAAAGGAAAATAGTTATGGAAATTTTGGATTGATAGAACCTAAATGCAGAATTAGGTATAATTATGAAATTAATCAAATAATAAACAGGAAGATTTAGTGAGATTTGTAAAAGCAAGGCTAAATATCTGGGTCATTTATGCACATGGATGCAGCATGTCCAAGAGAATATTGAATGCAAGAATTTACTAGGCACGGAGGACAGAAGGAAGTCCAGAATAAGATGGCTTGATAATGCCCTACAGAATCTATAGATCATACAGAAAATAGGATGGAGTGAAAAAGCAAGACGGTTAAAATGGAGACAGATTGTGAAGGATTGTTTGATTTGTTTTATTTAGGAACGCACTTTAACATCACAAGCCATTAGCATCCCATTCTATTCAGGGCATGAAAGGGCAGACAAATTTCTCTCATAGGCCTCTTCTTTCAGGCTGAGGTTCTTTTTCATGCCATAAAAATATGACATGGGACTCACAGCTTTCCAAAGGAAGCCATACTTAGGATTTCTACGCCATGAAAAAAATCCATTGATCCTGGTCAGATTTGAACCCGCGATCTTGGGTTTAGAAGGCAAGCATGGTTATCACTACACCACCAGAACTGACGGATTGTGGAGGAAGCCAAGGCCTAACTAGCGCTGTAGCAACATGGATGATGTGAGCTGCCTGTTTCCATTGTGATAAACTGGTTATAACATGGCAGGTGTGCCTAGTTTTAACATAAACACTGTTACAAAATTTTGGCACAGGCTGCACAATAGGTTTTGAAGGTTGCGCAAATGCTAAGGTAGGTGCCTAGTTTTAACATAAACACTGTTACAAAATTTTGGCACAGGCTGCACAATCGGTTTTGAAGGTTACGCAAATGCTAAGGTAGGTGAATGTCATTGTGAAGAGATCTGCAAAAGAGAAAGTGTATTTCCATATATTGTAGTAATGGAGTGGGTTGATTATGAAAATCGTGCAACAGTGATAAGGTGGGTAAATCAGCTTCTAAAATGTTCACTACCCTTAAGAAGTTGAAAATAGGTAGAATGTTTGTGTATCGGACCATTAACCGATTCCTAGAAACTGGGACTGTTGCAGATCGGCAGAGACATACAGCATTAGGGACAAGCAGGTGCTTAAAACAGTGGTGGCTTGTGTTTGACGAAATTCTGTGTGAAAGCAGCCTGTGCTGTCTGGAGAGCTGAACATTTCAAATATGTAAATTTCCTGTCTGTTAAGTTATGACCTACAGTTAAAGCTTACCAGCTGAGTACAGGTCACCTAATCCAGTGTCTGAATGAGTAGAGGGCGATAAAATCAAAACGTCTTCTTACAGCGTTATGCAAATGATTACAGAAAAGTTCTTTTCACAGATAAAAAAGATTTTCACCACTGAGAAGGCTTTCAACCAGCAAAATGATCGTGTTTATGCTAAACCATGAGAAGGTTCCGAAGATCCAAAGAGGCCATCATCCTACTTCAGTCATGATTTGGTGGGGAGTGGCATATGACAGCACCAACAAACTCCATTTCTGTGCAAAAGGGGATGAAAACCTCTGCCAAAATGTACTATTACACCATGTTGGAGACGGTTGTGAAGAATTTCAGCAACACTTTGTCCAGGAATGAACAATGGAGCTTCCAGCATGATACAGCAATCACTCACAAGGTAAAGTTGACCCAGGGCTGGCTGCGGAGAAATGTTCTGAATTTCCTGATCTCAACCCATTGGACTACATGTTGTGGTCCTTGCTTGAGGGCATGGTCTGTAAGAAGAGACATCTCAGTATGACAGACTGAAGCACTCCCTGTTAAAGGCAGTGGCAAATTTTCCAAAGGAGACTGCACAATTCAATTTGTGTGTGTGGCCAAAGGCAATCATTTTGAAAAATGATTAGTTGATTATCGCCCTGTGTTTATAATACATGTAACTGACCAGTATTAAAAGGATATTAAATTAGGTTTAAAAATGTGCAAATGGATAATGTTCAATGTTGTAACACTATTTATGGTAAGACTAGGTATATTACTGCTGGCAATGTTCTACTTTTCTGTCATATTGTGTACAGAATGACTTAACAACAAAGTACAAGCATATTTATGACAAGCAATTTCGTGCAACATGATTTTTCAGGTATTCTATAGTTAATGTACACATACTAATCATTTATTGCTGGAAGCTTTGATGTTATGAAATAGAAAACATTTGTGCATGTCCAGATGCTCTAATAAATATTTCTAAAAGCTGTTATATTTTTAAATTCATTTTGGCTTTCTTCAATTCCACAAACTAGGAAAATTTTACTTTCATATATAATATATGCAATGTCCCACCTGTGTATGTAAACAGTGAGATTGTCGAGTATCATTTTAAAAATATATTCACACTTTTCTGCAAAGAACACTGAATTTATATTTGTATGTTTATATGAGCCACCAAATGAAATTCAGAGATTACATTAAATTTCCTGTCATTAGGATCTCAGATTTTTCCATATATAATATACAGGCGTGGAAAAAAGGTGAAAACCAAACACAAGCATACAAAAAGAAATATAAACAATGGATCTCAAAATAAATAAATTACCTTTTTGTGCCTGCTTGACAAGCTAATATTTCTAAATGTTCATAGTTTAAATTACATGGTACAACCACATAAGGCTATAGTAATATGTAAAGAAACCTCATGCCCTGGAGCAACTAAAATGAACATTTACTATTAGATGGCATCCATTATTTAAAGGAAACTAAAGCTGATGAATTTAAAAAAATGCCAAAAATGTCTTCAAATTCCGCTTTGATTATTTCAACAATGATTTGGCCAGCTGGAAAAAGTATATAATTACGAGGGTCGTTCCAAAAATAAGTTTTACACATTTTTATGTTTGGAAATAACGTTTGCAGGAGGGAATTTACTGTCTACAGTTCAAACACCAGTGTCACTGCACGTAATGAACACACACAAGTGTGTCCTGATAAAAATTAGGAAGTTAATAACAATTGAAACTTTGCGATGAAGTAGGGGTCCATAGTATTGGCAACAGCCAATACGAACTTATTCTACTGTTATGTCCCTATGGTAGTACCAGCACTTATGTTCAAAATGAATGGCTACATTAGTTTTGTATAGCTAAGAAGAGAAAGACATAGTGCGGCAATTCATATACATTGGTCAAGTGCAGGGACCATGTACTGAGGGGTGGAGTCAAGGATATTTTGCCCCATCTTGTAAATGTCATTTTTAAAACTTATTTTGGTCTAACATCTTGTAAATATCATTTTTAAAACTGACATTTTAACATATCAACAGCGTATTAACTGGAGCCATCATTAATGTCACTGCTTCACTTTTGTTCTATTGTTGCCATAACTGTTACATCACTATTAACATTGCTTTCTAAAATAACATTTCTGCAACACCGTCCTTCCATAATAATCATCCCTAAATTAATAAGTGCAAAATGGCTACAAAGAGACATTGATTAGAAATTCATCCACATAACAGTTGAATTATTTAAAGACAAGATGGTCTTTAGTACTTCCATTAAAAATTGGCATAATGATTGTGGTCTTCTGGGCCTGGATTAGAACTGCTATTTGTACAAAATAAAATTCATGATTAATAATGGCACATTTCTTTTTTCCTTTTAAACAGTGATTAAGGTCCTTTTTCATTACTGGGTTATCACACTCGGTGGATACTGGTAATAGATTAAACTAATTGCAATAGGAATTTCTTATTAAAGGAAGAAGAGAGAGAAGATGCATCAATGTCTCATTGGTTATACATATACCACTCCATTGTCAACCGCTTCACAAGTACATTCAATTGAGTCTCATTACTTCTCGCACTTCCTCTATCTTATCTATATATGAGTATATTTTATTTATAATTTACTTTTGTGTGACTGTCATAATTACAAGGACAGTTTGGGTCTGTCAAAAGTTATATATTGGCTGTCTAATGATCTTACCATTGGTAATTTGCTTTTTCTTTTGCTATCAAAAGGACTTTTCATTTTACTTGTCAAGCTTGTCCTTACTTATAACACACTTATACCACATGTATGATTGGTGGCTTAGGTAAACTTTTGTAGATATACTTGGAATATGGAACTTGACAAATTTCAAGATTAATATCTTAGTTCAAATTCTTCTTTTAAAAATAACAGAATGACAAATTTGTTTCTTTCATCGCCAGGAATGATCAACATAAGTTTATTTTTAGAAACCAGCTTGAGCAAACTCATGCTTTTAACCACAGCATCACTGCACATTCTTCTACAGCGCTAACTGAACACACACACTAGTCACCATCTTTACTGCATGCCATATAACACAACTGCAACAGCTGTTACACATTTTTGCTAGATACCTTGTGAACCACATATTCTAAATAGTAGTTCCAATAACTGCACATTTTATACATTAAAACATACAAGAAAAAATTGCACTAAGTGCAAAATAGTGTTTGAAGCTATTTTAAACATTTTATTACATTAATATAAATGGTTGGGATATTTATTAATGTAACATCTATACTGTCGAAAGCTAATCACTGGATGCTAATTCAGATGCATAATGCCAAAGCAGAAAAATGATAGCTACATCATGAATGTATATTAAATATATTATTTAATTTCTATAATTGCAATTGTCAGAATAGATTATGAGCAAGCAGGGCAACCATGTGTAATGCTGCTCCCCTCCACTTGCAATTGTCAATCCCTTACTTGTTTTAACCAGGGTTTAGGTTAAAGCAAGCGACTTGTGCCACCATAAGAGCCTGCACCTTTGTTTTACATCTTGGAAAATTGATTGCAGGAGTCCATGGGGCAGTGGTGGAGGCCAAAATACTCTATGTAGTTGAAATACGGAGTTTGAAGGAAGGGTGGATTAACATGAATCTGATACATACAAACTTTTGCAAATCAATATTGGATTTACAGTCTGGAAAATGGCATAGCCAAAGTTGAACTAGGTAGAATAAGCACTAAAGGGAAAATTACGCAGAGTACGAAATACTGGTTTAGAATTAGCAATTTACAGGAGCAATAGTGTCTTATATCAGTGTTTGGTAGCTCAGCAAAAGCTTAATCAAGGTGGTACTTGGCTCGAGGTAAAAGAAAATCTAAAAAAAAAAATTGGTTTTGGGGACATGTGGAGGGCCAGGGGGAGTATTAGGAAGAAGGTTCTAGCAAGAAGTTAGGTTAAGAACCGAAGATATTGAAAATAACTATTTGCTAGTTTTAAACTGAAAATGTCACTGAGTGTATTTAGAGAAATAAAAAAAGTGGAATAAGGAAAACTATGTTGAAATATATGATAAACTAGCAGAGAAGGTTTTGCATGGGCGAGAACAGGAACTAGGAAATTGAAGGGTTTAATAGTAAGGGGAAAGCTGAATAAATGCACATTATGTAGTCAGCAATATAATTCGCATATATTACTGCATTATCAGAAAACAAGTTTTTTTTTGAGAGAACTTGGAAATGAGAAGATGGTCTAATTTACCAAAGGAATTTGTGGGGAAAAAGATATTGCACGTTAAAGCAAGAAAATGGATGGCGGAAATCGGTACGTACTTGGGTAAAATAAAGAGTTAAATAGATGAGAAAAATTATAAGCAAGACAGTGAAGAATGTGTAGAGTGTGAGGGGATATATTGGAAATAGTAGGAAAGGCCCTATAACTCTGTAACCGAGTGTTTAAGTTTATCCCACCTAGGAAATGCATGGATGAGGATAGTGAAGCCTAGTGCGATATAGGGAGTTCAAATTGTTAAATAGTCAATACACAAGAAATGTTAAAATAATTGTTATACTCATTGTCATTAAAGTTCAAAATAAAGATTCTATTTTGGAGGTAAACCATAAATTTTTCCCCATCTAATTCAGTTTGTTTGGTTTATGTGCAGATGCTCTGTAACATCACAAGTCACAGCATCCCATTCAATTCAGGGTGCGAAACGGCCAACAAATTTTGCTTAGAGGCCTCCTCCAACTCAGTAACATGCTAGTAAATTTCTATAATCAGACATTTGAAATGGAAGTAATAATTTATATACAAGGATGAACTGATAAGTCTGGTTAAAAAAAAAAATGTAATTTTACTTCCTTTACCTTTTCTTTCTCTCTTTTTTGCAAAAACAAATATTTATTTCCCAAATTCACTCTCTTTTGAGCTTAATACAATGGATCCAGTCATATTCATATTTTTCAATCCCTTAAAAAAAAATAAATTAAAAAAATTTTTGTGCATAATTTTCATGTAAGCAGATAAGTTCATTCACCAAATATTTCTTTAAAAACAAGAGGAAAAAGAAAAAGAAAAAATGGGGGGTGCCAAAAGCTGGAAAATAGATGGGGTGGGGAACTGTTTTTAAGTCCAGCTCATGCACTGATGCTATCACAACAGCAGACCTGATGGAGCACTTGTGTACCAGTCTTGGGCGCTTCTGTACTAATGCATTAGGCAAATGATCTAATATCATCGTGCAATAACAGTCAGTCACTGTTTTATACATACACACACAAAAACATCACTTTTCCTTCCAGCAAACCCCCCTCCCTCCATCTTTGACAACCAACTGTTTTGACTGCTGTTCTGTCTCCTGAGTATAACAGAATTTCTATTTTGTCTTGTCAGAAAACAAAAAGTCACTCGGATTATGCCGAAGCTTTTTCAAACACAATATTTAAATGTCCTTCCTTGAGTTTTTCGCGTGGAATATCAAATGTGGAACTCACTGTGCACAAGATATTCCTATGCAGAATATTATGAAATGCCTACATCTCTTGACTTTTAATGTGGGTTTATATCATGATACTATAAATTTTATTAAAAATTTCCCCCCCCCCCCCAAAAAAAAAAACTCAATCACACATACAGAACATGCAGCATATGCAGTGCAAACATGACCATGTTAACATGGCAGTAAGTGGCCTCAAGTGTTGGCGCAGTTTCCATGAACTTCCTTCAGCTCAGTCTGCAGCTAGGCAAGAGCTTACTTTTTTTAAATATTGATTTATCACTGCACAATACTAGCCTATCTATTTATACAAAACATTTATGACTGATAACTAAAATTACTGCCAACTAATTGTGCATTGCATCTTTTTGAAAATTTGAATAAAATCATAAGAAGAATCACGTTAACAACAGTCATGCTACTAAGGAAAATATTCCACCATTTTATTGAAATTGACCATGCTTACTAATTAATTCATCCTCATATGTTCAACGACAGCTCTAGAATCTGTATCCACCTGACAGTAAGCCATTGCCTGTGCTTCATGCTTCTTGAACTTATACATATGTTATATGGACTTGGAGGCAAATATTTATATTTCCAGTGCTCAACAAAAACTAAGGCTTTGGTCGTAATTTAAAAACAAATCTGAAATTATCCTAAAAAAAGGTTTTCTGCAACAAAAATTATTACTCCAGGTTACTTGCATACCTCTTGTACTGGAACCAAAATAGTAGTTACAACTTTGGCCTTCAAGTGCCACTATGACATGAAATTTAAGAAACATTCATCTTCTGACAATTTCAGATGGTATGTGCAATTTGTGGAACTGTGGTGATAGTGTAAAGGAAAAGCCTGACCTCTTTCCTATGAGGATACACCAAGAAACAAGTCTTTCTCCTACCTCTATATACTGGGGCACCTGAGGAAGGAAATGAATTTTCATATAAATTTCTGCATAGTGACAAATAGCACTTGCAATTACAAGCTGAAAGCAGCTGCAGCCAGCAGTCTCAAACAGTAGCAAAGAAAGACTGGTTAAGATACAAGTGTATTATGATGAAATAAATTTATTTGTTGTTAAGTTGTAATATTTATTTTAACAAACTAAACTAACATGAAAAAGTTACAATTTATTTAAAAAAAGGGGGGGGGGGAAGAGAAAAAGAAAAAGTAATAAGTTAAAAACAGTTATGTGGAGTTTTTTTTTAGTTAAAACTTGAACTAAACTAACATTTATTTGATTAAGAATATTGTAGAAAAAAGTGTTTCAGAAAAACTATATATATATATATATATAAATAAAAACAGAAAAAAAGGTTACAAGCACTCCAGTAAATTGTAGGAAAGCTGGTAAGTTGGTTAAAAGCCGGGCATTTAAATTGTCAGGTCCCACAAAAGGGATAGTCACTGGAGGTTTGTAGCAGTCAAGCAATTCTATGCAAAGAATACAAATGGGGGCTCTAACACATTCCTTTGAAAATGGACGAGCTATGGACAGAAGCTCTGTTCATTTGGAGAATGTAGTTGTTAAGAGTCTAATTATGGAATTAATTAGTTTGCCAACACATTCTAGTAGGTGTCACAAATCACAAATCTTTAGGCAAGGTAAAACCGACTGTATACATTCTTCCCAGACACTGCAAATAAAGCTTCCACCTTTGAATAGTCTCAGCCCCCCAGATATGAAGAGGATGATTCACTATGCCAGTGATGTGAAATGTAGCCTCATCACTGAAGAAGTCATTTTGTAAAATCATCTTAAGGCTACATTTTATTGCAAAAATGACTTCTTTGCTTATTTGATGATTGTAAGAGCCTGCAGGTATTGGCCTGGCCTGGGCTTAAGTGATCACTATGTTGCAATACCTTCCACCCATTTGCTGGCAGCTTTGTTACCTTCACTAACTTTCAGAATAAAAATCTTGCAGTTTTTCAACATTTTCATAGGAAACATGTACAAACCAGAACTTATGCATATACGAGGTCTCTTCAAAGAGTATCACAAATTCTGAATTGCCGCGGGCTACATATATTCGATTGTTTTGTGGCATTATGTTGGTAATCATGTGCCTCACTTATGTTGACAAGCTCAGCCATTTTAAATGTTCAGTTAATTGTTGACTGCTATTTTGCTTGGAAGTGTTTTGGGTCGTCTTCGATTTTTGCCTATTCCAAAAAATGGAACAAAGAATCTGTATCAAATTTTGTATGAAAAATAAAATTAAGTGCGCGGATGCATTTCGAATATTGACTGTGGCATATGGTGAAGCTACCTTGGACCAAAGCAACGTTTATCGGTGGTACAGAATGTTCTCTGAGGGTCGAGAAGTGTGAACGACGAAGAGCGTCCCGGACGCCCGAGCTCATCACAACAGACGAAAACATTGAAGAAATGAAGGAAATAGTATTGGCCAATAGTCGAATCACCGTTAGAGAAGTTGCTGAGGACCTAAACATTTCGATTGGCTCGTGCCATTCGATTTTTACCAATGCTTTGGGCATGAGACGGGTCGCGCAAAATTCGTACCGAAGTTGTTCAATTTCGACTAAAAACACCATCGCATTAACATCGCTAAGGAACTGCTGAACTCGTCCGCGACGACCCGAATTTGCTCCAGAGGGTCATAACTGGTGACGAATCATGCGTTTATGGTTATGACGTGGAAACTAAAGCTCAATCATCCCAATGGATGCTGACACACGAGCCAAGACCGATAAAAGCGCGCCAAGTTCGGTCGAATGTGTAGGTTTTGCTTACAGTTTTCTTCGATTGCAGGGGCGTGGTGCATCATGAGTTCTTGCCACAGACAGGGTAGAACGGTCAATAAGGAATATTACCTGCAAGTTATGCGCAATTTTCGCGAAGCAATCCGCCAGAAACGCCCCGATTTGTGGAAGAACAAAATTTGACTTTTGCACCATGATAACGCCTCTGCTCACACATCGTTGATTGTGCGTGAATTTTTGGACAAAAACAACACACTTATGACGCCGCAGCCACCGTACTACCCAGACCTGCCCCCCTGTGACTTTTTTTGTTCCCAAAACTGAAGAGGCCCATGAAAGGACGACGCTACGCCACGATTGAGATAAAGACGGCATCGAAGGGAGAGCTGAACAAGACCACAAAAACGATTTTTAAAGTGCTTCGAGGATTGGAAAAAACTTTGGCACAAGTGTATATCTGATGGGGATTAATTTGAAGGGGACAAAATGGATATTCATGAATAAATAAATACTTTTTGAAAAAACACAAAATTCGCGATACTTTTTGAACAGACCTCGTACATAGATATCCAGTGCCCAGAAACTGTGTTATTCTCATGAGGTGCATTCTTTTGAAACAGAGTATGACACTCCTGCTGAACTGGAATAATGAATTTGGGACACCTTAAAATAAAACATAGAATGCCTTCTCCTGCCAACTTGCCTATTTAACCTGTGATGCTTAACCACTATTGACAACACATTTCATACTTTAATAGCTGGTCTTCCTAATGACAGAAGTAACTTCCATATAAAATTAGAAATTAATTAATTTATTCACTTAAGAAATTAGATTTAAAACTAGAACATTTGGTCTCTGAAAAATTTAATATTCACTTACGTGCAAAATATCTAATCTTGATATCGTAATAGAGGTTGCCTGCATTCTCAACTGCCTCAGTCATATCTCCAATATGGCATCTCTGGCCTGAAATGATATTAAACTGACATAAGTCAAGATTTAACACGCCAATACCACCATCATCCTACATACTATTACTGCTATTTATGTAAAGCTACAAACATAAATTTAGATATACAGAGAATTCAATTCTGCGGCATTCCAATAGTGTAATTTAGAAATACATTTTAAATCAAATTTTAATGAACGCTGCTGTACGCTGTTAGTAATGAAATCGCTACTAATTTTTTAATGATTCAAACAAATTTTCAAAGATTAACCTCGCAATAAACAATTAACTTTAAGAGCAAAAGGGTTTTTAACCATCGCCAATGTTACGTTATATTAAGAGATATAATTATCGTATTGAACTGCATTCCTCACTTTTGTAAGTTACTTTTCGCATCATAGAGAAAGTTTTTACCTGCCGGTTCCTTCCTTTCTCGCAATATCACACCCGCACTCTCCTCGCTTACGATATCCATCCTTGATCGTTGACCTGTAACGTAGAGGGCAGAGCACTAGGCTACTATTCACCCCCGCAATACCCTGCCCCTAATGGGTATGGGCATGGAGTTGACAGCATGGCGACAGCGGTGACACATTGTCACATCACATCCAAGTGTCTTCAATCACTGAAGTGGTTCTGGGGATTTAATATTCCATTGTTGCACCTATCTTTAGGAAAAGATCATGACTCACATCTGTAGTTAGCAGTCGAGGGTGGAGTACTGAATGTTCATGTACAGTTCAAGCTCTTCAAAACGAAAAGATATTCCACAGACATGGGTATAAGGAGCTGAGCCAGGATATAATGGATGGGCATTTCAGAGTTGGAAAATACACAGGGAACAGCTTTAGCATACTTACGCCATCTATTTTGCTTGTCATCCAGGTTCAAAATTCAGGGGTTAACGTGTATAACTGCTTAAACTTTATTCTGCAATTTGAGAGGCCAGTGCATTAGCAATGCTCTGAACATGCCACTTCTTTAATCAATCTGTGCCGTATTAGCAGAGAATGTGTGTTTTTGTTCCCCTCGGTATTGTGCACTCCCCTCCTAAAAGCTTAGGAATAAAATAAAATGTTACATATATACAAGCTCTACCTGGACAATGAACTTCAACATTTAAATTTAAAAAACAAAATCATTTTCTTGCAATTTAAAAAAAACTTCCACAGTGATATGCGACTTAGCAGAAGCATGTGATACTAATAAAGCTTATCCCCAGCGCACACAGTGCAAAATATAACACCAAAATACACAAACAAATCACATGACCAAAACCAGTCTTGGTGTACTTTACATGGAGACAAAAATTTACATAAGTTAGTACATGTAAATATTTTGTGGCTTCTTATATATAATAAAAAGGGAGGAAAAATTAAGCAGCTGTATGCTTAGGTAAAGCAATGTTTACATTTTGCATTTCCCTTCAATAGTCTTTCCATTTTAAGAAAAGAAAACCTGCTTTGACTGAACTTTATTGATTCAAAACAATTATGCAGCTATCCCTCACCCTCGACACCTGAAAAGCAATATTTTTTTCTTTTCAGCATGTCAACATTATTTGCCACTTAAATACCTACACCAAAAAACAAAAATTACTTAAAAAGTTTGCGATCAGTGCTTAAAAACTAGCATCATTAAGTCCCTTTGATTAATTTAAAGAATCTTATCAGGGATTCACTAGGAGTTATGTTCATTGAAGAATGACTTTTTACAGCTTGTTTATTTTGCTCATGTGTCATCCAACATATACATTGTTTTTGAATTCAAGTGAGCACTATATTATATGCTGAAACAATATTACTGATAATGAAATGTTACATTTTATAAATACACACAAAAATTACAAAAGCTATCTATGTTGAATAACAGTTATTCTTTTCAGTAGCCCAATTGTTAAAAACTATTGCACAAAATACTAAAGAGACCAAGTGAAATGGGCTAATTCTTACCCAATCTGCTGATCGAATATTTTGGAATTTGTAGCGAAAACCAAATCATGTAAGATTGTGACATTGTTTCAAAGAAAAGGTGAGGCATGTTGCTTATTATTCATCAATAGGATGGGGGGGGGGGGGGGGGAACACAATGCATGCTTCACACAAACGTCAGGTTACACTTGTGTCCTTATTTAATCTTTAATGTTACAGATTTCTTTAAATCTGAATAAGTTGCTTATTACAAGGAAAAATAGCAGCAAACCACCAACTTACTCTCTACATTACACAAACTTCAGTAAGAACTTTTGTGTAAAGGTTAGCTGGTTACTCAGAGCAACTTAATGCCTAAAAATGACATGGTTTTGTAACTACATAATTAGCAAATGTGCTCAAGTTTTAAATTAGACTAACTACCATCAGTATAAAACATTCTAGATAAATATTCATTTACGATTGTTTTTTTTTTTTTTTTAAATATTTACCCTGAACTCTTACTAAAGAAAAGGGAATGTTTTGTATATCATTAAAACGATTCACATAGTTCGGTTAAGATTTTACTTCAGAGTTCTGCTTATATTTTACTGTAAAATTCATTGCAAAATGTTTTCACAATATTGAAAATGCATGACATTTCCTTCTAACCATTTATGTGTTTAATATTTATTATACTGGAAGACTAAAAAAATTAAACATAAATTCCACGGAAGGGGATGAGGGAAAAATTAAAAAAGAGAGAGAGAGAAATGAACTGGAGGAAAAAACAAAAAAGTCAGATTTAAAACCTGGCACTGTTAAGATTTTCGTGGAAAAACTAAAATGAAACTTACCACCTTTACCACAATAAGGAAAGTTTCTGACATTAAATTTCTTCCTACAATTATTTGATTGCGCAATTAACACAAATATTGAATAAGTGACACGGTTCTACTCACATCTTGTCAATAAACTACGTATTTTAATTGTTCACGAACCACTTTACAAAATCAGGATAATCATCCCAAAAACGCCAGCCAGCTTTGTCTTTACCCTAGAAAGCCATGTTTCTATCCTAAATTAATATCTAAATCGAAATTAAAATGGTGAGGAGTAAAAGTTAAGACATCTTTGAAAGTGATTCCGTGTTTTTGTACCGGTGACACACTCCAATCAAGCGCTGTCCGCACTTCTTATCATCGCTACTCCGACGAGATGTGTGACGCACACAATCGCATCATCTAGAATCGACGAGGCGGCGGCAAGTCACGATCAAGGGGCGACGGCGCGGGATAGCTACGGCACAACAAGACAACACGCAGAGCTGTTATTTCCATCAGTGCAGCTCTGTATGTGAAGGAACGTCATCTGCATTGTACCAATGCAGATTATTACGAGCCTCGAATACTTAAAACCTAAATGCATGGCTACAATAAAAACAAATACTCTCCTAAATTGAGCCTTGCATTTTCACTTAGCATGTGAATGACAATCAACTCTCTAAATAACCATATATAGGTTTCTGCTTAGGTCTTAAATGTCTATGTGAAAGATTAATTCGATATTGCAATTTAAAATAATGGCTATCTCATAAAAGAATGAAATTTCTTCCTTCAAGAAGCCATAGAGAGTTGAAAGCACTGCATCATACTAAGTTTCAGTACTGGAGCATAATCATAACAGTGAAACATTAAAAAAAGCCTAGTGCTACAACAACTAATGTAACAAAATTGAATTAATAGCTCTGGAAAACATAAAATTCATAGTTAACTTTTAAATCTAAATTCATTGTTCTTTCTTTGCAAGAATTTAAGACATAAGGCATAATGGAGTCATTAAGATATAAGGGAAAGAATTCTAAACCAAATGCTTTAAAGCTAAAATGTTTCTTTTTAGCATTAACTGAAATCCATAAATATTTACTACAAGTTTAAATCTACCTACAGTCTTAAAAATGGTTGAAAAATGCACCCTTACATATGGCATTAAGTGTAAATTTATAAAAATAGCATTTGCACAACATGAAATGCAATCTTATGCTCCAGTTTCTATAGTTAATCAAGTCATCACAAATTTAATTATATACGTATCTGCTCATGCCTGGGCTTTTTTAATTATGTACCAAGTTTTTCACTAAAATACACAAAGCCGAATTCATGCAAAAGAACATTCATGAAAAAAAATATTGTACTATGGGAGAGAGAGAGGGGAAAAAAGAGAGAGAGAGAGAGAGAAAAAGAGCCAGCATTTTAAAAGTAGTTTAACTGAACCTCTGGAAGCTAAGAAGCTCTTACATATATTACTACTAACATTCACTTTAGCCCCCATTAACCATTTCTAAGCATTCACCTCGTTCAAATTAGCATTAGCTGTTTCGTACTAAACTGACCTTATGGAAAGAAGTACTTTAACCTTCAGTTATCTGAAAATGTTTTTTGAAACAGGAAAACTACATGTTTGTACTTGAACCACTGAGATTCTAAGAATACAAGGCATTATGACACCATTTGCTGCACTGAATTTTCTAACATATTACATCATGGCACTATGGTCATTTTACTTAAGTCATATTTTATATGCTTTTGATTTGAAAGTTTTATATTGCCCATTATGCTGACAAGCATTTATCTCAAGTAATTTTAACTTGTGTAACTGGAAAATTACATACAAAATTTGCTTGCCTATCCGACCCTGTAACCGTTTCAGTACTTGCAAAATACCACAACATTAGACCCTCAAAGTACATTGCAATCAGTAATTGCGTTCCATGACAGTAATATATGAATCAGCACTTTAAGTGGGGATGACATGTTTGATGTCCGATTAGGCTAATTAATAACATAGAAACATTTTTACTTTAAAGTTAGGTCATTTTCCTCTTTATAGATCCATATTTAGAATTCGAGATGCACTAAGTGATAAGGTAGGACAGTGATTGTGCATGCAGTTACTGGAACATGCAAATTACATGGAATAAAAAACTATGCAAAAGAAATACTCTTGGATCTCAAGTGATGGTAAATTATTAAAAAAATTTAATTTTTGCTCACTCTGTTTAGCGTAAAATGCAATGTTGCAATTTACAAATCTTCATTTATAATTGTATATATTGCCACACACTCTCTAAAAAGAAAATTTGATTGACATAACATTCATTTCCAACAGAACATTTCCTCTCCATCTATTCACTACATTAAATTATTAGGTTCTCGCAGATTGGAGTCCTCTTACTTTTTCAGTGAATATAAATATGAAAAAGGAAGTTCATTAATTAACAATGTAGACAATCCAACATGTGTACTACAACAGTGCTTTATAGCTGTGCTACACCCTGCAGTAATGATGTATATTTCAATGTGATTCTATTTTAATGGACACACATACAGAGCTTCACTAATAAATTCAAGCTATAATCAATAACAATCAATTACGATGTGGCAATTGTATGTAGTAGTTTTCCCTGTTAAGGTACATTCAAGTTAAATAATTATCACGAATACCAAATACTTGCTTTTTAGCTTTCCAATTTGCTAAACTGCAACTATAAATTGGCCTCACTTCATTATTTCATGTGTTGCAATGAGGTTAACCGGGAACACTTATTATTTAGTAACTTGTCTAAACACAGGAAATAGAAATGGAAACAGATTATGGTGCTGCATTTGCCAATGGTTTTGCTGGACTTGCTGTTATGAGTTCGTATTTAACTTTTATCTATTAAGAGCTCAACCAATGAACTCTGTTGTCCATCCAGTTGTGCTCCTAACAAACTTAAGATTAGGTATCAATTTTCTGCATTATCATTTCATTTGCACAATTTCTATTCTGCATTTTACTACTATATTCCAAATTTGTACCAATAGCAATAACGCATTTACTGGGCATGTTTTACAAGGAGTGTATAAATCATACTAGTATAATAAAGTAACAAAGTTAGCTACATTCTGAAATTTAGTATTTCACAACAGGCAAAAAAATTAACCATGTAGAAAATGCCTTATAAAAGGAATTTAAACAGTATAATACTTTGAGGTACAACCATAGGCTTTCCAAACTCAGGCAAAAAAAATAATGGTGCACATGAAAAGAAGCACAAACACCTAACATAAAATATTATATATTATCTATAAAGCAAGATTACAAACACAGCATGCAAGAGATCAAAGTAGTGCACCTAACAAAAAATTGGTTTAAAACACCAAATCCACCCAATTTCTTGTAAATGCACATTGTTAAGTATTTACCTGGAATTTAGAGTAACATTTAATTATGATGCATCCATGAAATAAATGTCACATTCTGCACTATGCTAATCACCACTTAGTTTATATGAATTCAAAACCTAAGCAAGAATACAATATGCCTTGGTTAACCCTCCATTGAAAACTTTTTTTCTACAGCTATTCCATACCTAAACTGGAAATGTAGTTGCATATCCAAAAAAAAAAAATCAAACTGTAATTTGTTGATGTTTAAGATTCTTGCTTTGTTGTTCTTCATTGAACTACACTTTTAATGTGCAAAATAAATGCACTCATCACGCATAACCCAAACAAATAACAAATTTCCATATTATCTGGGAAAGTTGCATGCTGTAGTATCTAAATAGCAATCATGCTTAGCATTTTGTTTTACAAATTATGAAGACTTGCACAATGTTACGTAAAAACAACTGGGGAGGGGGGAAATTATGTATGTACACACATGAGAGAGATGCACCAGACTGAAAATTACCAAGGGCCTAGAGCAAGCAGAATTTCAATTTCCAAATTACACAGCTAATTAGAGAAAATTTCAGCACAGCAAGAGCAGAAGAAGGAATATATTATGTTTATTTTACAATAGACAAATTGGCTATCGAGTAAGCCAAATTACAGCATGTATACCACATATCCAACATTTCGCCAATGGATGCCCTAATTGCACATCCATCACTTGTAAGTGGCTGTGTCGTATTTTTAAAGAAAGCTAAAATTTCCTAAAGGGCTTTTATTTGTCCTCAATGTTTCAAAGATTCTTTAGAATGAATTTCTTAGGATTAGAATTACTCATCCTATGCACAATGCAGCACATGTAATGTTTACATCTTTCCATTCTTAAATAAATAAATTAAAAAAGAAAGAAAAGGTTGATTATTCTTATTCATTATTGAATTACCTTTGAAACAAATAAAAGAAATAATGAAAACCAAAGCAATTGAGAAGTTATGCCACTATTATTTGCAATACTAAAAATTATTCAAATACTCCAAGTATAAAATATAAGTGTTTTAATAATGTTTAGCAATATCATAGGATATGGGGAGTTGCAAATTATCTCTAACACGTGCTAAAAAATGAACTAAAGGGCCCCATTTAATAGATAAAGTTAAAATGCTAAGTCGAATCTACAGAGTGCAAAGGAAATATTACCAATATAAAGTTTTCTGAGCTAAAAATTAAGCTCAATAATGTGATGCTAGACAAAAATAAATTTGAAAACATGTTCTATGGTCTTAATTTTCAAATCTACACTTAAATTTCGCAGCATATTTTGAATACAGTGCATTTGCAACTGCTTCACTCAATACCACTTTTTTTTACAAGCAGTTTCTCCAATTAATAATCAAATGTTTATTCACCTGTTTGCAGCATTAAGCACCAGATAACCATGGTGTATGTTACAGAAGTGAAACCACAAAACAATAGCCCAGTGCATTGCAAACACATATATCCAACATTTTAAGCTTACCGTCTTGTAGGGGGTCCATATGGATCCAATCCATCACGTTCATACCTAGTGATAAAAGAGTAGTTATTAGCAAACACTAAATAGTATATGTTCACAAAGTCAGTTACATATCAAAATAAATCAAACACTATTTCTTTCAAATTTCTTTGAATTCACAGCTGCATTCATTACTTAAATCATAAAATCATATCTATGCATCTAAGGAATTAATATAATACAAATCCCAAAATATTTCTACACTCACCCGCCTCCATAACTTGAGGATGGCGGGGGTGTCCTCCTGCGATAAATGTCCGTGGAGATTCTTGCCCCTCCATAGTCACTGCGTCTTTCAAAGGCTGGCACTGGTGGCATTGAAGGACGATCATATGGGCTGCGACCAACATCAGAAAATGAACGACGCTCATATGGAGATCGCATCATATCTGGGTATGAGCGACGCTCAGGTTCCCTGGAAAGGAACATCCTAAAATATTTGTGAAAACAATGATGAATAAACAACTCATTCACAACCATTTTCAGCATGCATACAAATCAAACTACACTCATTCAGGTCCTCCAAGCACTGGCCTTACCTTTCACGAGAAATAACTGGAGGTGGAGGTCCACGGGAAGCATAATAGTCATTGTAACCACGATCATAACTGTCATAATATCCATTTCTCATAGAAGGTGGTGGTGGCATTCCTGGTCTTCTATCATAATCTCCACGACCATCTCTCATATATGGAGGAGCACGTCCCATCCCTCTCATACCGCCTCGTCCACGCATAGGCCCAAAACCACCTCTGCCACCACCACGGCCACTTTTTTTCCCTGTTGATTGCTAAATAAAATAGAGGATCATGGATTTATTTACACTGTCAAATTTCCAAAAATAAAACTAAAATAGTAAAAATATCCCACAAAAGAACTGACCTCAACACTTATTTGCACACCCATGAATTCTGCATTGTTCAGCTCCTTAATGGCCCGCAAAGCCATCTCTTCAGTTTTCATGTGAACAAATCCATAACGATTCAGGATATCACATTCTGTCACAATTCCATATTGCTCAAACAAGCGCCTCAAGTCAGCTGCTTGTGCGTCATCAGGAAGACGACCAACAAAGATCTTAGTTTTCTGTAATACATAATAAAGAGGTACAGTTACAGTACTGTTTATTTATAATTCTAAAAATAACGAAATTTTATTTTATTATAAAGATATACGCATTTGCAACTTTACTTACAGGTGGAGTGCTGGATGTCCTGATATCTGCAACAAAAAAAAAAAAAAAAAGAAAGAAAGAATAATACAATATAACATTAGGCAAGAAATGGTGCTCATTTTAACAACATTAAGAATTTTTTAAATTACTATATGACCCCAAAGCATTATTCTTATGTAAATTTTAGAAGCTAATTTCTGCACAACTATTTATGGCTCAAGGAGAACATAACAATAACATTTTCTATGCAATTACAAACTTATAATTTTACCTTACACTACTTTTAATTTGATTTCAAAATGCATAATTAAGCTGCTTTTAGAAAACAATGTCGTGCTATTTCAACAATGCGGCATATTCACCTTTACTTCCATAGCTCATCTGCAATTGGTTGTAACCAGTCTGATGAAGTGCCCCTGGTGATACCGTGTAATATGACCTTGCTTTGAGACAAAAATACAGTATGAGTCCAAGACATTCTGTCCTTTTTCCACCACCCTCTTTGCATGTCGCTTTACTCTTAAGTGGGGTTTTTAAACCATTTTGAAAATGTCTACATGTTTTTTTTTATATATATATATTTTAATAAATACTGCTCGCTGTACATTATGTTAGCATCCATAAACCAGAATTCACAAAAATTCTCTCCTTGGTTAAAAAGTGTCATTAGCACTTGTTTATCAAAGACTGCACTGCATAAAATCTTTTGAAAATATGAATATGTACTCTGTAACTTTTTAACACGGGTCTTGTATATTCCAAGTTATCTAATGCACACATTTCAAAACCTACTGCATTATATAAAATTGCTGGCTCAGCATTTACAGCTTATGTACCATAATCCATGCACATTCACCACATTTAAAAATGATTTGTGCAAATTTCTTGTTACTTTCTTTCAGCAGCAGACAGCCTATATTCAGAATGGTGACTGGATGACCTTTGTGGTGCAAGCTCATAGTCCATTTAATTAAAATGTGTTAAAAGTGGAACTAATTAATCTATTTTTAACACTACATTAATGAATATCTATGGCTAGAATGAAACTGAATATGCTATATTAAAGACTAGACTATCAAACTTCAATGATCACAATGTTCCAATTATGTGCTTGAAGACATTAAATATTTTAGCAGTTTGATTTAAAAGCTTCCAGGTATGTGCTAATAAATCATACATCACACATTTATCTGTGCTATGACCAATGCATTAACCAACCATTCATATTTAGCAATAGGTCTCTACCTATCCCACCCTTTTTGGTAAAATAAGATATTACTATTTTTTTTTTTTTTTTTGGTACATTCAATTTCTTCCAAAGCTTTGAGCAATGGCACTATAATCAATAATACAACAAATGAACATTTTTTCCTGTTAATATAAATTTAAATATTCTATGTTGGCAACTCCTACAAAATTTACAAACAAAATAATGAATTTGCAATAAATACACAAAATTTTGATTATCTGTTTATGCATCTAAATAATGCACATTATTAGCTTTTCAAATTACAGTGAAGATCCATAGGATATTCATAGCATCTTAAATCTTTATTTAATTAAGTACTCTACATGAAAAGAATTGAAGGAAATTCTACAGCAAAATACAAATCATTTTAATTAATTGATATCATTGTATGATTCAGTTGAACTACACACTCTTTTAAGTTACAAATCATTTGTTTCTAATAAAGAGCTGTGAAAGCAAGGTATGGTGCAGTATAAATTTCTACCATTACCAACCATTTTTATCAATAAAAAAATGCAAAAACATATCAAATTTGGAATATATATGCTTAATGGTTTCCTTTTATTTACTTTTAATTATTTGCCTTCCCTTAAGTGTTTATATTAAAAAAATCACCTTGCATTTTATGATTCTTCAGAAAATGTACCAAAATTGTTTATTTTTTAAAAAACCAACATTCTAATGAAATCATAAATATGTACTTGTAACTGTGGGCAAATAAAAGCCAAAAATAACTGTTAACCTTATGCCTCCCACAAGAATCTCTTGAATATTTAATTAATGTGAATTATTCAAATGCAAGGAGTATTTAATATAAAGGAGAATGCTGAGAAATGGGGAACTGACAAAACAGTAAATAAAAACCTCTCATCAAAACTAGCCCACACTATGGCTTTCCCTTTCAGGTCTCCTCATTCTTTTATCTGCAGCTATTTGATGATTTATTTGGTACTCCTGACCATTTTATTCTTGGAGTTGGGTTCTATTTGCCCTGAGTCTGGGTACTATGTTAGAGCCACCTGGAATATCTGGCTCCTCAGTATAGCTGACACTCCTGTTCTGATACTTTTTAATTATTGTGACAATTATAGCATCGTTATATTTCTTTTCTGAATGTTAGTTGTTTGTGTTTGGCAGTTGATAGCTGAAATTCTATTTACTGCAAGTTTTCTTGGAAATCTGCGCTCTAACCCTCAATCAGTAGTTTTCAATAAAATTTGAAATGTAGGGCACACTTTGAGCATTGCAACATCTAGGACCGGTTTCATTCACAATGTTAAAATCTAACAAGTTGTCAATTTTAATATTCAAATTCACAAAAATTCAGTTTCATCAATGTTAACTTTAATGTGTTAAACCTCACGATAGGTTAACATTATCTTTCCCTTGTGTTAAAAGTGTAACAACTTAGTAGTTCAAAAGCATGTCTTTCTCTTCTAATGGTTACGGACAATGCCAGTATTTCAAAAGCTATTGTTTTCAAGATTATCAAAACGATTTTGCAGAAATAGCATTAAAACATAACAGTACCTTATTTGCACAAATACTTGCATTTAAGGTATATCCTTGTGCCATTTTTCTGATGTTCTGGGAGCATTTGATCATGCAAATAAAATTAAACTTCCTAGAGCAACAGCATTTAAATTTTCTGTATTTGCACAGGCTGCCTTTCCATCAAGTATATGGTATCCTAACACCCAATTAGGAATAATTGCTATTACAGGTGGTTTGAATCACACATGTATATTTATCAATTCTCACTGAAAAGCTGTTTGAAATGGGCACTATTAATGTCTTGTTATCTAAATAGAAAGAATGATATAGTGTATGAAAAAAAGATTTATTGTAAAAGAATTATGAATCAAAATACAATGTTAACATTGTTACAGCAGTCTTACATAAAATTGTAATGGACCATCCCCATTTTTACTTTATAGTTTCTACCTCAACAAATTTAACTTTAGAAATTTAGAAATTCCTATATTTAAATTTTATTTCATGTATCACATTAATCAATAATTCTATTAAAAAAAATTAGAGAACTTAAAACAATCTCTGCTTCTGACGCCACTTCTTGATCTCTTTTAGTAGCAATTCCCGTGAACTTCCCTAACGTACTAACATTGTTGGAAAAGCTTGGTGGAATGCACAAGACTGAATATGTTCATTTTAAAACACTGTTCAAACAGCATGTTAAGTATTCTTAATATCTGCTAACAAAACCAGCCCCTCAAAAATGTTTTCAATCTGCCACTGCTATTGTGCCATGTTTTGCCAAGTAGTTTCCAGTTAGCTTCAATTAAATTAGAAAACGAATATGACTGAAGGCAACTTTAACTGCACATGTATCTCAGGAGTGCTATTCTGGAAAATATTTGTACAACCATGCATTGTGAAGTAGAAAAATATTAGCCAAAGTATCACAATGATGTGATGCTAGAGAGATCAATCAGCTGCTTATAAGGGAAAGTGTAACATTGAGAGTAGGATCATATTGTTGTGTTCTCACCTCACTGAAATTCCAAAAATGCTCTGCAAAAAGAAGCCTATAATCCAAGCAACAAAATTATCATTCATCATGGAAAATAAGCATGCATTGAAAAAGCCAATTTTCTCTTTCTTGTTTTCTTCATTCAAAGATTAACGCTAAACATTCAATGTAATTTCTTTTTATTAGGATGAAAGCAAAGGAAAATGGAAATGGAAAATTATTACCAAAGATCATTAAGGGTTCCAAATCACCCAGCAAATGGTACCTAGCATGATACAAGACCAATGTTTTATTTAACAATTAAAACTTATGTAAGTACATTTTTGAAATACTGATTCCTGTACTACACAAAAAAATACAATGGAGCACAACTTCTCTTTGCAAAGTTACAAATCCATAGTTCTTGTGTAAGAGGTGCGAAACAAATGGATACTACTGTTGGAGAAAGTAATGACTGGTGGGTTCATTTATCTCTTAAAATTAAAAATATCAGGAAATGGAACAGAGAAGTGTTTAATTTGACTTAGGTGGAAAGTGCAAAACAATTGCTATTGTTTGGACAAGCAATGTTTACAATGTTTACATTTCATTGTTAAAATTAACAGAAAAACTTTGACTTTGTTGATCCTGGATCAACAATATTTAACATTTGAAAAATGCTGGTAGAAAAACACATAAATACTCGGCATTCATACTTGGGGAAGTGCCCTTAAAGACTAATTATTGGCAGCATTAGATACAAAGAAAGGTTTGTTAATGAAGCACAATATTTGAAGACATATCTACTCTGGAGATTATTGCAGTCAATTCTGAGAAACTGTTAGTCTTAATCCCTCATATCCCATCGGCATCTATTATACTAGTGGACAGTGCCCCATGCTACTTGGACAGCTCAAGAAATCATCTTTGACTTTGCCCATAATTGCGAAAGCAATCAGCAATATCCATTAATGAAGACAATTCTTTTAAAATATCAGCTAAAAAATTAAGTTGCATAATTTCTTACAAGATCCTCTTTAAGCTATGAACATGAAGTCATGAGGATTAACAAGTGATATCTATCCTTAACACAAAAAATTAAATATATAAACATATATTTAGGGCTCTTATTTCTTACTCATATGTTTTGATTTCATAGTCAACCAAAAGCTTTAAAAATAAGAAAACTGGCCATAAAATATTCTAGGCAACTTGAAACCTTTTCTAAGAAATATGTCCTATGATTTTTTAAAACAATCTACCTAGAGAGTACATATGATAAGCTTGCTGTTATCTAACCATCTGTGAGAAATGGATGAAAGTCACCCTGAATCATACAATCTTGGGGAAACTGAATAAAGAATTAGCAGGACATCGAGTTTTCACTATCCTTTCAACCAATGCATCACATGTAAATCAGCAAAATTTGGGCTAAACTCTTAGTTCATTGTAACAGTGAAACTTTGCCATCAGAAAGATATCAGTGACAGTAGTATTTCATCTTACCAGTGAACTAAACAGGTCAGAATGTAACTGTTAATTACTATAATTTGAGTTACTTTTGAAAAGAAAATATATTACTACTAGTAAAACATTTCAAAAAGAAAGCAAAATATTGTTCCTATGAGAACAATGCATCCCGGTAACAAAATTAACAACTTGATCCTAACCAATACTTTACCTATCTGAAAACCTGTTAATATCTTCCATTGAATTCTGCAATATCTCATGGTAGGTAGAAACCCATTATTCTTCTGATTTTCAACAAAATTCTTATATACTGATACCGTACATAAAATGTCGTAATGTATTCCCCAAAACCATTATTACACATTTTTTGCAATACTTTAACACAACTTGATAGTTCAATATAAACGAGGCATATAGCATTTGTAGTTTAATATTAATTATTAATTTTGAGGTGCTTCGCAAATGGTTCTGAACTCAAACATTTCTTGTTTCTACTGCTCTCATATTAATGTGAATTGCTAAATATGTATCTCAACCACTGGGCTTCCAGTATATGTCCTAATTACTCGCACAGGGTTTTCGTATCAGCCAAGGCCAGATCCACTCACAGTCGCCTGCTTGTCCTTAACTTCTGAACAATCTACATTCGTTTGCAAAGATGGAAAGATTGTTGAATTTAGAGCAACATATTTTTATACATAAGTGTTAATAAATATGAAATCAGCTCCTGTTAGTGAGGGAATTTATTCATAAGTTCCCTGGGCAACTGCCACCTGCCAAAACTACAATTCAGTGCAAAACAAACACATGTAAAGTACAGATTTAACAGAAGACAAATTAAACTAAATTGGTACAAATCTTGAAGATTTGCCCAAAAAACCACCATCAAAAGTGGTACAAGTTTGGGTTTCAGTGTCTTCTGCACATACAGCAACGAAACTGTTAAAATTCAAACCACATCAGTCTACATGTGCCCATTGTTCACAACAAGGTGGTCCTGCAGCACCGTGTTATTGTGATCGATTTCTTTCATCAGTGAATGAAGGGTAAAATGATCACAGCTTGTGTTCTTTTCAGACAAGGCATTCCACCAAAATGACTTTGTTGGGTACAGCTGGCTGTGGTAAATCCAGCCAGTTGGAATAAAAAACAGATTTTAAAATTTTTATTTTCTAACCTGGAGAAATGGTACGCTGCAGCTAAACCATTAAGTTTATTATTTTGTACTTTACAACCCTTTTTGAAGAAAACCCAAAAGTTCCTCTGAAATTAACAAATTTGAGGTTCTACACTATACAATAATTTGTAAGTTTTGGTCATATATTTATATGCATTAAATTGACAGAAGCAATATTTTGGTTAAAGCCAACAGAAGTTGATACACAGTTCATTATTTTTTATTTCAGATATAGGAATGTTTAGTTCTAAAAAACATCTTCATTCACTTGTCCTGATCCTAGACCTAACTTTGATCTGCAAATCTTATTCTGCTACTATACTCAAAAAAAGATCTCTCTTTTTACCAAAATAACTGTATTACTAAATAACAAGCTCACAATTTACAAACACAAAGAAGCCATGCTGGTAGCATGCAAAATTAGTAGTATATGTAGCACAAATACACATTCTTAAAAAAGTGCTAGGTGCTTAAGTACAGGTTATAAGAACCCCCCCCCCCACACACACATTATACAGCATGTATGAGGTTTATTGCTCTAAAAATCAAAATATTCCATCAAATTAAGTACTTTCTTCGATTGCATATCGTAATATGCGAGAAATGACTGATTCTGATATAACTGGTCAAGAATATTAGGAAGGAATGACAAAAAAGAAAATTAAAACTAAAGCCTGCTTCCACACAAACAGGGTCATGTACACTTACTCAAATAATGAATGACCGCTTGTCGTAAACAAAGATCACATTGTGCTTCTGAACAGGCTCCTATAAATGACTGTTATTAAAGTGATTGCTAGTAATACTGACAAACAATCTTCAATGATATATTTGTTTCTTCAATAAAACCACAAATATATAGTAGTATTGGATTTTGATTGGTTAAACGGAATATAGTTAGCAACTGTTTTCAATTATGAAAGCACAAAAGTAGAGGGGGAATAAGAATGAAAAACCAGCTTTTGATATTACAATCTCACAGGGTCCAAGCAGTTTAAGGCATTACTTGCCAAAATTATATGTATTAGATAAAGTTGGTACGAATCCTGCACAATATCCACACTTATTATTTTGAATTTTTTTCTTTGCATGACCAGCAACTCTCTTTAAAATGCACATTGCTGCCATAAGACCTTTCACTGAGGCCTTAATAAATATCTCATTTTGAGAATTTCCTTTTTAATCTAGTTATCACAAAGAGCTATGCACTTATCCACCTTCTCATTCAGTTTCAGAAGACATCTTCAAAACTATTTTTTGATGAGCATTTCAAAATAATTTCTAAAGCCTGCATTGCATATTCAGAGTAATTGTCCTTTAACATCTTTTTTGGCAGATGGAAATAAAAAAGTCGCAAGGGATAAGATTTTTTCCAGGTTTTACACAACACATCTCCATCCTGGATGCAGCACTTTCCCTAAAAGTTGCAAACATAAACTCGATGTTATTTTTGAACAAGAGTCAGCATTCTGGAAATCTAGCAAGCACACATTCGTGACATGTTCAAATGATCTTTTAAAATGGTGTGAGCACTTCTTATTGATATGTCCAGCATTCTTAACAGTAACAAGAGTCCTCGAACAAGATTGCAGCAGCAATGTTCACAGCAGCCTCAGTAAGGATGGTGGTGGGTGCGCTCCCCCCTTCCTTTCAGGTCAAAGCTCTCTCTTACATCTTTAAAGGTTTTATGCAATAGGAAACAAGCATGAGACATTGTACATTCACCATAAGCTCTGTGAAGATCTTCAAGCATTTCTGAAGCAATCTTATTAAATAGAAAACGTTACATAACACTGTTCTAGCATTTCTGTCATCTTGCAATTAAGAAGAGCTACAACCAAGTTCAAAACTCTACTGATGGCAAACATTTGAGTTTAGAAAAACTTTGCACCGGATGTAGTCGAGGTTGCTTAATAGTATGCAATCTATCGGTACGAGTAACTACATAACTTAGTTTTCGTTACAGACAGGACAAATTCACGCACACAATACGCTATTAATTGATTTTTTGGAATTTTTTCTGTTGGAATCAAAGGAGGTTTGCCACCATTACAACGCTTTAACCGCCTCTATGTATATTTACGAAAAGGAGGCAAGCGTAGGCCGTTGCGAGGAGAAACAATCCACTCGGTCAACCGGTTTTCAGGATTTAGCCGAGGTTACCGTTAAGGTTAGTGTCTGTGTATATATATATATTAATTAAAATTGCGAATTTCAATAAAACAACGTGTGGTAAAAAGTAAATAACTCAGTTTTGTAAAACATATTGCAACCAGAAAGTTAAAGGAAAACGCATTGGTTGCGTTGCGTTACGTTAAACAAAAAATAATCCATGCAACATTTACGTTTTTACAAGCATTCCTTATTTTCCGTTCGCGACTGCGAAGCTCGAGGCTGAAGCTTCAAGTTTGGTTTATGTCGTGCGTGTAACAGCAAGTCAACTCGACGTTAAAAGCTGGATCAATGAACTGCTAGGCCTTGCGTGCTCTTGCTCTTGGGTGCCCGCGTGCCGGCGGAAAGAGCCGAAGTAATGAGCTATTAGATAATAGCGCTTCGAAATCAACGGCACAGTACGTAGATGGTTAAAGTAGTGTGCTACACTAGTGAAGTTTCATAGCAGGATCTAGTACTACCATCTCAAGCATTTTTTTTTTTTTTTCCTGCAGGAGTTAAAGGAGATTTGCCACATTTACAATGACTTACTCTCTAAACTACCGGGTCCATCAGTTTCTAGGATTTGCCCGAGGACAACGTTAGGTTTGTGTGTATATATGAATTAGATACGAATTGGAATAAGAGCACATTTCCCACCGTATTACTTGCGAATTGGAATAAGAGCGGCTAGCAGCAGCAAAGCATTCCTCCAGTAGCAAGAGCAGATTTCTGCATTTGTTCAGGGACTAACGTCAAGTCGGCAAGTCATAGCTCCATATCGGTGACCAGTTGGTCGGTATATGCGCACTGGCCCATTGTACGACACTATATCTTGGTCCGCGATTTCTTTACGCCAGTCAATATTCCTAGCATCGAGGTATATGGTAAACGGTTCCCGGCGTGTTAATCATACAGGACCTCCTTATCAGC